>CAWUFW010002248.1:0-552500 GCA_963921515.1 Calotriton arnoldi | reverse complement strand
GCTCGTGGCTCTTTGTATGGTAGTTATGAAATGTGGCATGCAAGCAGAGATTTGCAACATGTGTCAGTCTTTAGTGCAGTGCCAAAAATGTGACTAGGAAGCAGAGTTACATAGTGCATGGCAGTCCATTTTGTAGTGATGTTATGCGGCTTGGAGGCCAGGACTCACAGTGTATGACAGTCTGTTGTGTAGTGCTGAAATGTGACTTTGCATTCAATGGCAAACAGGGTGAAGCATTCTGTATTGTGCTATAATGTGGCTAGCAGGCCAGAGGTCATAATATGTAGCAGTTTGCATTGCATTGCTGAAAATGGGGCTAGAAGGCCAGGGTTCATAGTGTGAGGCAGTCTGTAATATTTTACTAAAATGTGCCTAGAAGGCCAGGGCTCATAGTGGGTGGCAGTCTGCACTGTTGCCATAGACGACTGTAGTTTGTAACGTATGGTGGTCTGAACTGTTGCAACGTGGGCCTGTATAGGGCTAGGAGGCGAGGTTTAAAGCATGTGGTAGTCACTATAGTGTAATTTGACCCGTGGTAATGTATGCATTTTAATTGTTGTTTACCTGCTTTGGCATGGATATTTTTCTTATTGCAAGAGAAGTGGTTACAGAAGGAATATATGACATTTTGAAACCTCATTTTCTTTTAACATATAATAGTTTATGACTGTGATTCCAAACTTTGGTTGCAGCCAAATTTTCTCATGCACATTCCTTTGAAAATTGATTTTTCAATATTTCTAATGACAGAACTAGGGGACAATCTTTTATGTCAGTATATATACAGGCACACACACACATGCACGCACGCACGCACGCATGTACGCGCACGTACGTACATGAATATTTATGGCATGCAATTTAAAATAAATGTGGCCCAATAAAACGTCATTTAGAGCAATTATACCAATAAATACACATTCACACCTTTATTAAAAGAGTGCAACGGTCAATTTTGAGTCTATTACCAAAGTATGGTTAACATGACATGTGCTAAACAATTTTTACTGCCCTACTGATTGCATGTAACAATTACTTCACATGAAAACAATTTTCCATATAGTCATGAGAACTCTTCAGTGTGATGTTATCTTACTACACAAAGTTAACCCCTTTCCTCCTGGTTTTTGTTAAAAACATTTTGGTAAAACAAGTACACATGAAAAATACCATGGCATAAACCATATAGGCAGATGTGCAAAGTATAATATGCTATTTCTTTTAGCATTGTTAAGAGGGAAAGGGCATTATGACTCACTTGAGGCTAGGTCTCTCTTGAGTCATAGCTGAACCTCACCCATCAACAATTGTAATGAATAGCATACTACACTCCATGCATCTTCATGTGTTATATATATATATATATATATATATATATATATATATATATATATATATATATATATATATATATATATATATATATATATATATATATATCCAACTCCTAGAACTGGGTTTGTCCTACTGTCCGGAGAAAAGTTTTGACTACGCAAGAACACGAGTGGATGTATTTCAATTTATACGAAAATTAAAACTTAAAAAATATCATTTGTTGAACTGCAACAAACCAAGAACGGAATTAGTTACAGTTCAACGTCAACTACAAAGCCAGGAGCAGAGCAATCCCTTAACGGTGGCAGATGCGGAACTTTTGGCCAATCTAGAGGAGTTAATGCAACAAGGTACAGCCATTGATGAAGATGTAAGCAGCCCAAATGGTGGAATCTACTGTTCAGCACCAACTAATTTCAAACCTAGATCTACTTTTCAGCCATTAATGATTAAAGATTCATTGGACATATTTGGAGACTTAGTTACTAATGAAATAAAGATTCTTAAAACAAAAACGGCAAGGCAACATAAAAGATTTACCCACCATCAGATTGCATACAATAAACTAATGACTAAATTGCAAAACAATGAAGAGATCATCATAAGAAACTCTGACAAAGGAGGGAATATTGTAATCTGGTCTCGCAAAGACTATATGCGAGAAGCACTCCTACAACTGGAAGACAACAATTGCTATAGAAAATGCAACATGCAAATAGTACGCAATTCATGGTATGAATACTATTCAAAATTAAATGCATGGCGCAGTGCGGGACTAATAAGTATGGATGAACTGAAATTTCTAAAGAATGAATTTCCGGTTATGCCGGTAATTTACTTTATTCCCAAACTGCATAAGAATGCTACATCCCCTCCAGGAAGACCTATAATTTCAGCTATAGGCGGGTTGATGGAGAATACATCAAAATATATAGACTTTTTTCTACAAGATTATGTAAAACAGTTACCTTCCTTTGTGCAGGACTCTGGTGATTTTCTGAGACAGTTGAATGATTTTAAATGGGACTCGAGCTATTTACTTATGTGTCTGGATGTAACATCGCTATACACAAGCATCCATCATCAGGATGGGATGCGAGCAATTGAATTTTATTTAAATTCTAGACCTCTACATTTGGCACATCATAGCAAAATGCTTAGTATGATGATCCTATATTGTCTAAATAACAACTATTTTCTGTTTGCCAACCAGGTATATCAACAAATAAGGGGAGTAGCTATGGGAGCATGTTTCTCCCCTAGCTACTCCTGCCTTCATATGGGCTGGTGGGAGGAAATGATATTAAACAGAGATCACAAAACAGATGTAGACAATCATGTCAGGATTTGGCTACGCTATATAGACGATTTATTCAGTAATATGGCAAGGCACTGAAGATTCAGCACAGAACTTTGTAAATAGCATTAATCAAAACAACATCAATTTACATTTTACTTCTAAAATCAGCAGTACTAGTGTGTGTTTCCTTGATGTGGAAGTATTTATTGAGAACAACAAAATTGAAACAAAACTTTATCGAAAGAAAACCGCAGGAAACAGTACGCTACATGCGTCCAGCCAACATCCACGTCATCTCATCCATAGTATACCCTATGGAGAAATGTTGAGGATGGGCCGCGCATGCAGTAGAGAAGGAGATCTTATAGAAGCCCAAAAAATGAGTAAATCAAGATTCTTAGAACGAGGCTATAAGGAGAGCACCTTAGACATAGCTATTGATAAAGCCAACAAAATCAATAGAAAGGAACTCCTGATGAAAAAGGCCCTACGAGATCCTCCATCTTCTCAAAAAAGCAATACTGAAACAAGATTGATTTTAACCTACAGTAGGGAACAGAATACCCTACGTAGAATAATCAACAACATTTGGCCAGTGGCTAGAAATGATCCAGTCATTGGCAAACTGTTGCCTAAGAATCCTAACATTACATTTCGTAAGTCCAAATCCATGAGGGATTACCTTGTAAAAAGTAGTCCAGAAGTCATCAATACTACAAACTGGCTTAGCAAACGCAAGGGATTTGTTAAATGCCAAACGTGCAGGGCATGTAAATATGGGACTAACAAAACAATGTATACTACACCATTTTCGGATGTCCCAAAGAAAATTACAAAGCTTCTCACATGCCGTTCTGAATATGTGGTGTATGTGTTGGTCTGCTCTTGTGGGCTGCAGTATGTGGGCAGTACCAAATTACAGGCCCACAAACGTATACTGCAGCACATGAGAGCAATCACTAATAATGACCACACATACCCAATTGCACGACATTTTAAGGAGAAGCATGCCAGCAATTTGGAGCATTTATCATATTTTCTGATTGACTCGATCCCAGTTTTGTGGAGAGGGGAAATAGGGAAGCAAAATTAAGACGCTTGGAAACCCAGTATATCATAGAACTTGATACCAAGACCCCTAATGGACACAACTCTAGTGAGGATTTTCACACATGGTTATATTAAATTAGATGTCTATAATATAACCATTCCTCATATATCAGCATTCCCTCATGTGTCCTATGTCCATATGTCTGCATCCATTACACGATAATTTGTATATATTTTTTAAACTAGCCTGATTAGAATCATTATGTAAACATCTTCCAGTTGCCTATCAGCATTTATGCTACATATCCAAAAAGGGAAACTGGATTTTGATTCAAATTCTTTATAGTTCCCTATTTTTTAAAAATGTAGTTAGTTAATAAATAGCCATGGGACAGGGGCTGTTCCTGGCAATACACGTTAATTTTATTCAAGCACTTTTAGCACTTTTTAGATAAACTGTGAGATGAGTCATGCTGGCTAAATGAAAAAGAATTGTTCTAGGACAATAATCCTTATGACCAGCAAAAAGGGTAACATTTTTAATCAACAAAAATATTTTTATAAGAGCTATGTATTTTACAAATATATTTATGGGCTTTTTTAGTATCATCCAATTTTGATATAGAAATTTAAAAAGTTTAATATGCCTTTTAACTTTGTTGAATTATTTATACTCTACCTTTTTATGTATTTAATATATATATACAGATTGGTTTTAGTATATACATAAATATTATATTAACATCTAATCCTTTATAAACAATTAAATGTAATAATATTATTTTTTGCTGAATTTGCACAGTTTCCATGTAAGATAGCCGTGAAGTATTTTCTCTATGTCTGTCTAAATTTGATTTGCACGAGTGAGGCACCTGGCACTTTAAAAGAGTTTGTGTAACTCCTAAAGCGCGTCATGTGATCAAGGCCGAGTGAGGCCGAAACGCGTCATGGCGGTTGTGGTGAAGGACGATTAAAGTTTAATTTATGCACGAAGCCTGGGTTCGTCTCCGTTTGTTCCTGAGGAAAAGGAAGTAGTGGTGAACGGTGGAACAGGAATATATATATATATATATATATATATACAAAATAATCCCCAACCGTATCTGATTAAGGAGCCAGCACTCGTCATCGTGGGGGTTCTCTCGTTTATTGTGCAGGTTTCATCAGATCCATGGACACAACAGGGACGCGTTTCGGCAGTCAAGCTGCCTTTCTCAACCTGAAATGCGCCATATTAGTGCTCCCATTTAAAGAAAACATTCACTAAAATTGAAGATGCACTACATTTCGCTGTGATTGGGCAAAAACGAGCATGTGAGCTAATAATTATTCATTCCTAACCCAGCATAATCACAGATATTCATGAAACTGCAACAGCGTAAGTCCTGCAATCTAAATTACTTTTAGGATTTATTAACCTCCTGTGCTGTTCTGTGTTCATGCCCTCTAATTCATTTTGTTTCGGAAAGGCTCCCATCATGCCTCATTCCGTTTTCCATAAAACCCAGACTGGATTATACATGTCCTTCAACTGCGAACAAGGGCATCTTTAAATTGTCATTTAAAATCCAAAAACGCATTATTTCAAGTTCATGTAGATTTACTTAAAGCATAGTTGCCCACCTTGTTAATTCTTCACCTCTTTAAAAGTACACTCGTATCCGAGGGCAAACTGTTCTTTGTTCAGAGACAGATTCCTAATTAAGAACCATTGTCCCAATAAAATAGAGGAAGACTCACGGTGGCAACTTCTTAAAGTTTCAAATCCTTGGGTCCAGTGAAACCAAATTCGATAAGCAACAGCACGGACCCACGAGACCACCGCTTCCTTGGCCAGTGCCATCAGTGGTGCCCAGCTCCATGGTAGGAGAGGTTATACCAGGGTGAAGATATGCCATTGAGCAGAGAAGATCCAGTCCCCGCCAAGGGAGCTTAGGCTCCCAGCGTATGAACTCGCTCCTCCACATGTGCTTTCTCCTCTTCCCCATCGCCACTCTCTCTTCATGGGGGCACACCTGCCTCTAACTTTCAGAATCCAATTTGCGGTAAAACTGGTGTGCTGCCAGATCGCTGGTGGTGCTTGAAAGGTGGCGCTAATATATATATACAAAAAGAGTTGCCTCTAGGTGGGATGCACTCCGAGGTGGAAATTACGCCAAAGCAAGGGGAAACGACATGAACAAAGTCCTTTTCGGTTTCCTGCCAGACGCGTTTCGGGCCAACGCCCTCTTCAGTGGCAGACCATGTGACGTGCCGGCGTGCGGCAACCACCAGTAAATCCCCATAATAATTATGCTCAGGTGAACCACCTGAAGCAATGCTTCCTGGGACTGGTGGTTCAGTAAAACCCAAGTGGGTCGCCGCCGGCACTCACATTCAAAAATGTCTTTAAAAGGATTGCCGATGTTCGCGCCGGCACCCTGCATATAACAGGCACCTCCTGTTCCACAGTTAGCTGCCCCAACAAAGCAGCCGCGGACCCGCAAGTGTTTCACGGTGGTGGTTTTACTGAAACCACCAGTCCCAGGAAGCATTGCTTCAGGTGGTTCACCTGAGCATAATTATTACGGGGATTTACTGGTGGTTACCGCACGCCGGCACGTCACATGGTCTGCCACTGAAGAGGGCGTTGGCCCGAAACGCGTCTGGCAGGAAACCAGAAAAGGACTTTGTTCATGGCGTGTGCCCTTGCTTTGGCGTAATTTCCACCTGGGAGTGCATCCCACCTAGAGGCAACTCTTTTTGTATTTTGTACAGCGGCCTGCCTGGTCGCGGGATTGCACCACCGCGAAACACTTGCGGGTCCGCGGCTGCTTTATTGGGGCAGCTAACTGTGGAACAGGAGGTGCCTGTTATATGCAGGGGTGCCGGCGCGAACATCGGCAATCCTATAAGACATTTTGAATGTGAGTGCCGGCGGCGACCCACTTGGGTTTTACTGAAACCACCAGTCCCAGGAAGCATTGCTTCAGGTGGTTCACCTGAGCATAATTATTACGGGGATTTACTGGTGGTTGCCGCATGCCAGCACGTCACATGGTCTGCCACTGAAGAGGGCGTTGGCCCGAAACGCGTCTGGCAGGAAACCAGAAAAGGACTTTGTTCATGGCGTGTGCCCTTGCTTTGGCGTAATTTCCACACCTGGGAGTGCATCCCACCTAGTGTAGTGGTGAGCCTCAACAAGGCCTACCAGTGCTTAGGGGTTCTCCCTTCCTTGCACAGAGTCCTCAGACCAATAGGAAGAAGTTGGCACAGAAACTGGAATAGAAAAGACAGAGTTTATTAAACCTCATGAGGTGGAGCTACATTCACACAGCACCCTTCGGTAATGCATGAAGTAGCACACTGAATGGAAGGACCTTGGTCCTTTTATACCCACACAGGGGCTCAAATGAAGGCGGTACAAACACAAATGCTGGTTTTAGGTACATATAAGGTCATACAAGAAATGCACAGTCGACAAGTGGGTGGAGCTAACAGTTTCTACTTCTAGTAGACACATCCTGACATTTATAAACTCGGAACAGCTGCATGGACAGCTGCGAGCTCAACTGAGCATGTGCAAAGCAAAAGAAACTAAATATAACTCGTCTCTAGGCAGATTTCAAGAGCAGTTAAAAGGAAGGTAGGACAGAGCACATGGCGAGCACATGGCAGCACATGGCAACCAAAATGGCTGCCAGAAATACAAAATGGATTCCACAAAGCGGACAATTTAGCCTCTGAATACAGGATGTCTTCGGCTAATGCTTAACTTAAGTGCTGCCAAATTACAACACTAGAGGCAACTCTTTTTGGATTTTGTACAGCGGCCTGCCTGGTCGCGGGATTGCACCACCGTGAAACACTTGCGGGTCCGCGGCTGCTTTATTGGGGCAGCTAACTGTGGAACAGGAGGTGCCTGTTATATGCAGGGGTGCCGGCGCGAACATCGGCAATCCTGTAAGACATTTTTGAATGTGGATGACGGCGGCGACCCACTTGGGTTTTACTGAAACCACCAGTCCCAGGAAGCATTGCTTCAGGTGGTTCACCTGAGCATAATTATTTCGGAGATTTACTGGTGGTTGCCGCACGCCGGCACGTCACATGGTCTGCCACTGAAGAGGGCGTTGGCCCAAAACGCGTCAGGCAGGAAACCAGAAAAAGACTTTGTTCATGGCGTGTGCCCTTGCTTTGGCATAATTTCCACCTGGGAGTGCATCCCACCTAGAGGCAACTCTTTTTGTATTTTGTACAGCGGCCTGCCTGGTCGCGGGATTGCACCACCGCGAAACAGTTGCGGGTCCGCGGCTGCTTTATTGGGGCAGCTAACTGTGGAACAGGAGGTGCCTGTTATATGCAGGGGTGCCAGCGCGAACATCGGCAATCCTATAAGACATTTTTGAATGTGAGTGCCGGCGGCGACCCACTTGTGTTTTACTGAAACCACCAGTCCCAGGAAGCATTGCTTCAGGTGGTTCACCTGAGCATAATTATTACGGGGATTTACTGGTGGTTGCCGCACGCTGGCACGTCACATGGTCTGCCACTGAAGAGGGCGTTGGCCCGAAAAACGTCTGGCAGGAAACCAGAAAAGGACTTTGTTCATGGCGTGTGCCCTTGCTTTGGTGTAATTTCCACCTGGGAGTGCATCCCACCTAGAGGCAACTCTTTTTGTATATATATATATATATATATATATATTCACTGAAAAAACCATAGGTTTTAGGGACAGTTATAGTTAGAAATTAGCATTTAAAAAACCTTTGAAATTCACTGAAAAAACCATAGGTTTCAGACACGTTATAGTTAGAAATTAGCATTCAAAAACCTTTGAAATTCACTGAAAAAACCATAGGTTTTAGGGACAGTTATAGTTAGTTGGACATTGCACTCGTACAAAACCCGTGAAATTCCCCCGTTATAGTTAGTTCTGCTAACTATAACTCGCGCCCACAATGCACTGCTGATGACGTCACATATTACATCACTCATGACATGGTCAGTGACATCACTGATGACATCACTGATGACATCTCAAATGACATCACTGATGACATCATCCAGTGACTGTGTGTTTCTGTAAAGTTTAATTCTGTTTTATATATATGCCAAGCTGTATTGAGGAATGAGTGGGTGTATAAGTGTCTGTATGGAGGATTTAGTAGGTATGTGACTGACTGTATAAGTGAGTGATTAAACGTATCTTACTGAATGCATGGGTTAGTGACTAAACTGGGTGAATGTCTGAATCCGTCTGTCTGTTGCTGTGTAAGTGGCTGCATGGGTTTGTGAATAGCTACATGAGTGTCTATATGAGTTATTGATTGGTTGTCTGAGTATCTGTATGGGTGCCTGAGTGTTTGTGTGGGTGGGGTGTGTGCGACTCTGTGCATAGATGTGTGAGTGGGTGATTCACTGGGTGGATGGTTTCAAGAGTGCATCTGTGATAGACTGTATGGGTGGGTAAGTGTGTGTAAGAGTGTGTTAGTGAGTGAATGTATGTCCCAGTGGTACATGTGTGAGTAACTACATATGTGAAAGGCAGTATATATGTGTGTTAGAGTATATAAATGGCTATAAGTGAGAGGGTGTGATTGTGAGAGTGGCTGTATGGATGAGTGTGTGCTTGTATCAGTGATTGTATAAGAGCGTAAAAATGTGCTAGTATTTGTATGAGTAAGTGAGCTGGTGTGTGTATGACTGTATAGGTGAGTAAATGGCAGTGTGAATAATTATTTGCATGACTGACTAGGTGTGTGAGTACCTCTATGGATGAGTGGCGGTGTGTGAGTGTCTATATAGGAGTATGAGTGCATATGATAGTCCTGTACTGAGTGACCGTAAGTATGAGTGACTGTACGGGTGAGTTAGTGGATGTGTGTGTAGACCTAAGAATCAGTGAGTGGGTATGTAGTTATTGGTGTTGGAGTGTCTATGGTTTTGCGAATGGCAGTCTGTTATTTAGAGTGGGTGTATCAAAGGTTATATTAGGGTGTGAGGAGGTGCATCAGATTATCACATGGATGATGTCATCAGTGATGTCATCAGTGATGTCATTTGAGATGTCATCAGTGATGTCATCAGTGATGTCACTGACCATGTCATGAGTGATGTAATATGTGACGTCATCAGCAGTGCATTGCGGGGCGCGAGTTATAGTTAGCTGAACTAACTATAACGGGGAATTTCACGGGTTTTGTACGAGGGCAATGTCCAACTAACTATAACTGTCCCTAAAACCTATGGTTTTTTCAGTGAATTTCAAAGGTTTTTTAAATGCTAATTTCTAACTATAACGTGTCTAAAACCTATGGTTTTTTCAGTGAATTTCAAAGGTTTTTAAATGCTAATTTCTAACTATAACTGTCCCTAAAACCTATGGTTTTTTCAGTGAATTTCAAAGGTTTTTAAATGCTAATTCCTAACTATAACATGTCTGAAACCTATGTTTTTTTCAGTGAATTTGAAAGGTTTTGTAAATGACAATTTTTAAATGTATTAATTGTTATATTTATTTTTGGATACTGATTTACTACATTTTTTTAAACTATTTATTTTTACATATTTTATTTTTTAAATTACATTGTAATTACATTATACATTACATTACAAAATATACTTTCTCTGAATGAATTACTTTAGTTTAAATACTTTGCAAATAGGCAATAGACTTTTAAGTACAGTAGTTACAGTTGTTGCAATGGGCAACATAATTTCAAACACAATGCAACATTGAGCTCAATGTGAATTTCTAGTTAAATGCAATTAGTTACTTTATGGATTACTTTTCTAACCACAGGACTGGATCCTAGATTCAGTCCTGGGACATCTCCTGTAAACAGTTGAGTAAAAGCGTTTTGGTTACAGTAGTGATTTTTAAGGAATATTATTGTATTTTAAAAGTTGACAGAAACTTTTTCACATAGAATCACCAATGTTATCCTATGGGAGGAAATTCACTTAGCAGGTAAGTAGTGTTATCGTTACTTTTTCTTACTCAGTGTTGGATCCTGGATCCAGCACTGGTGCATCTCCTGTAAACAGTTGAAAGAATGCGTTTAAGTCATACAGGCGATTTTTAAGGAATATATGTAGTTTGTGAAAATCGACACAAACTTTTCTGCTGAAAACCAAACAATGGATTCCTATGGAAGGAAATATAAGTTACTGGTAAGTACGGTTAGAATTACTTTTCAGGGTCAGTGCTGGGCTAAAAGATGCAGCACTGGGTTCTCTCCCTGATAACAGGTGAGTAAATCGGAATTCGTAGTTCGGTTGATTTTAGAGGAATATTATAAAGTTCCAAAACTCCACACTTAGAAGAATTTCCAAGTGAAACCAGTCAATGTTAGCCTATGGAAGGAAATTCAAGTTGCTGGTAAGTACGGTTAAAATTACTTTTCAGGATCAGTACTGGGCTGAAAGATGCAGCACTGAGGTCTCTCCTGATAACAGGTGAGTAAATCGGAATTCGTATTTCGGCTGATTTTAGAGGAATATTATAAAGTTCCAAAACTGCACACTTAGAAGAATTTCCAAGTGAAACCAGTCAATGTTAGCCTATGGAAGGAAATTCAAGTTACTGGTAAGTACGGTTAAAATTACTTTTCAGGATCAGTACTGGGCTGAAAGATGCAGCACTGAGGTCTCTCCTGATAACAGGTGAGTAAATCGGAATTCGTAGTTCGGCTGATTTTAGAGGAATATTTGCACAATGGTGAAGGAAGGGGTGGGGCCTGAGGTGACATGTCTGCAAACACACCCAGTGGCGCGTTTTAAGTTGGAGAATTAATTCCTTCTCAATCCCGAGGGTCCCTAGGGGCCAACTAGCCCACCAGATACCTCTAGTATGCCCCAGACAGCTGCGTTGCAGAGAGGTGTTCAGAGGCCATGCCCCTTTTACAACACTCTGCAACGCAGCTCCGTGGCGCTTACTGGAGGTACCTGGTGGGCTAGTTGGCCGCCAGGGACCCTCAGGATTGAAGGGGATTTAATTCCCCATCTTAAAATGCGCCACAGGGCCTGTTTGCACACATGTCACCTGAAGCCCCGCCCCCTCCCTTCACCACTGTGCAAACGCGCCCGTGGCGCGTTTTAAGTTGGGGGATTAAGTCCCCTTGAATCCTGAGGGTCCCTGGGGGCCAACTAGCTCACCATGTACCTCCAAAGCGCCACAGAGCTGCGTTGCAAAGAGGTGTAAAAGGGGCGTGGCCTCTGTACACCTCTCTGCAACGCAGCCCCTGGCGCATACTGGAGGTTCCTGGTGGGCTAGTTGGCCCCAGGACCCAGTATTGAAGGGGAATTCGTTCCCCATCTGCAAACGCGCCAGGAGCGCGTTTACAGAGTGGTAAAGGAAGGGGCGGGGCCTGCGGCCAATCGTTTTTGTTGTTGTTTTTTCCCCAAGGGGGCTGTGTAGCCCCCTTACTTTTCATATTTTTGGACCCTGGGGACCCCATCCCCCAGGGCCTTATCCCTTTTTTTTTTTAATTAAATGGGAAGGGGGCCGCGTGGCTCCCTCCCATGGCCGAATCCGGCCCCGGGGACACCATCCCCCGGGCATGGCCACACTTTTAAATACATTTTTAAGGAGGGGGGCTGCGTGGCCCCCCCTCCTCAGGCCTCCTTTTGCCCCGGGGACCCCATCCCCCGGGGCAGGCCTTTATTTATTTATTTTTTTAATTATTATTTTTGGGGAGGGGGCCGCGTGGCCTCCTCCCGAGCCACTACTGCCCCGGAGACCCCATCCCCGGGGCTGGCCCTATCCTTTGGGGTCCGTGGGGGACCCCAACTCCCCACGGACCCTGCCGGCTCCCCGCCTCCTGCGGGAGCCGGCATTGCTTTCCACATGGGGAGCTGCTAACATGCAGCTCCCCATGTGGAAAAGCAATTGCTTTGGATATTGGAAGCGAGAGCAGGTTTCCTGCTCTCGCTAATATCCAAAGCAGTTTGCTATGACAGGACGGGAGCCGCGAGGCTCCCGTCCTGTCATAGCAAACTACAGTGTCCCGGGGTAGGCACCCGGGACACTGCAGGAGCCGGCCCTGTGGGGTGGTGGTCCCCAGGGCCATTACAGGCTCCAGGAGGGGGCCGCGCGGCCCCCTCCCTCCATTGACAAAGCCCGGGGAGTTGGTGGTCCCCGGGGCTCTGAGAGTCCGTAATGGACCCCCATATTGAAATTTTTAGTGCCCCGGGAGGTGGCAGTCCCGGGGCATGTGGGGGCTCGAGCCCCCCACACAGGTAATTTTTTAAAATTATTAAAGAAGCCCCGGGGAGGTGGCGGTCCCGGGGGCTGCGTGAGGGCCGAGAGCCCTCCCGCACCATTTATTTTTAAAGCCCCGGGGGTGGCGGTCCCCGGGGCTTGGGGGGCCTTAGAGGCCCCCACATATTATAAATACCCCCCATGCCCCCGGGACTTGGCCCACCCGGGGCCAATTAGCTAACGAAGCGCGGGAGACCGCGCTTCGTTTCTCCGGCGGGATTTGCGCACCCTAAGCGCATCCCGCCGATTTGTTTTGTTGAAAAAATGCTTTTTCTGCCCAGGGGGTCCTTGTGGGGCCCCTGAGCAGACCTAGGGGTCAGGGTGTTTCTACCCTGCCCCCTTTGTGCGTTTTGCGCACTTGTTTCTTTTTTTTTCTCGGCGGGATCCACGCACCCTAAGCGCATCCCACCGATTTTTTTTTTAAATGCTTTTTTCTGCCCAGGGGTCCTTGTGGGACCCCCTGAGCAGACCTAGGGGGTCAGGGTGTTTCTACCCTGCCCCCTTTTTGTGCTTTGCGCACTTGTTTCTGTCCCTCGGTTCTACCGAGGGACAAAATGGCTGCCAACACTTCCTGATTTGGAGTGTTGACAGCCAATTAGCATGCAGCTCATGATCGGGAGGGTACGCGGACCCTACTCGGCCATAGATATATATGTGATTTTATTTGTGATTTTCTCAGAAACTACTGAACGGATTTACACCATTTAAGCAAAAGGCACGACACTGAACCAAGGGCTACCTCTTTGCCAAATTTGGTGTAATTCCGTTCAGCAGTTCGAGCTGTAGCCGCGATGAAAGGATCCTATGGAAAAATGAATGGGGAAAACGTGTTTTGGGACCCCCCTTTTTCTCGGCCCCGCTAGACGAATCAACCCGAGACTTTCAGGGTAGGAGCGGAGCGCCCCAACAAGTTGGAAGCTTTCACGAAGATTCGTCAACCGGCGCAAGAGTTATTTCAAATAGAATGTTGCGGATTTCCTATGGAAAATAGGTTTTAACTATAACTATCTACTGGCGACCGCCAGTAGATAATATATATATATATATATATATATATGCAAAAGACTCCGTCTGGAACTTCCAAATTAATCCTGGAAAGACGAACCCGGACCCAAAAGTTAAGTGCAAGGTTGTTTATTGTATCCAAACACCCCGCACCACCGCCATGACGCGTTTCGGCCTTCAAGATGCCTTGATCACATGACGTTGTGACAGGAAACCACAAATTTAAGGTGACAGTGCAATATCACGTGCAAACTTGGGCAGATAGACATAGAAAAAATACTTTTCACTTATTTCCTCATGTCAATACAGTACCAAACGCTAAAATGCTTTAAGACAAATGTGCAAAAATTAATTAATTAACATGTAAAAACAGCATATAGCGAGCATAAATATGTGCAAATACGCAAATACCATAAAGCCCGGTCAACACATTATTTTTAGAGCTAAAATCTCTTGTGTTGCCCCGAATAGGTAAACCAATATATAATTTCACCACAATGGTACATAGTACAAATAGGCAAGTCATAGCTGCAATAAATTGTGCAAATACGCAAGGTATTAACGAACCATCAATGTTTTCGTAAACAATATACTTTACATAAAACACAAAATATCACCATGTTTATAAGTCATTTCATTAGTCCTTCCTTGCCTAAACGGTGTGCCCGTACCAACAATAATAAAACCCAAGTGGGTCCATATGCACAATATTGAAAATAAGGCAGAATTCATTGGACAAACATCGCACTGTAATGCCCCTTGGCCAACACGTTGTTATTGCGTACATGCATTTAATGCCTCTGATACCACCCTAGTGGGTTCAATTTGCTCATATTGCCATCCAATATAGATGTGCTATCTAAAGACTGGCACTGTAATAAAATTAAATGTATATATACAAAAAGAAATAAAAGAAATGACAGTGATGACCTTACATCTATGTTCAAACTGAATTCTATATCTATTCATTCATAAATATTTTAAAACAAAATTGATTGTTATAGTCCTATAAATCCTAAAAACAATTAAATAAATAGGAGCCTAAAATCCTAATAAATATTTATTTATTACCACATAAATATTTAAAAACAGATTCAATTCATATTGGATTAAATAAATAGGAACCTAAAATCCTGATAAATATTTATTACCCCATAAATATTTAAAATCAGAGTCAATTCATGTTTGGTTTCATAATTACATGGATCAAACACCACCTTTCATTGTGCTGTGTATAGCACCTTATATGTGCCTAATAGGCTGTTAAGTCTACTCTGCCTAGAAAAGTGCCCGTGCCCAAAATAAAAAAATGTGTTAAAAGTGCATTATAAAATTGCCTCTAGTTGCATCGAGGAGGTCAGGCATATAGAATAGTATTGTAGAGAATGTGCCGAAGTTGACAAAGCTAATGTAAGACTAATTTACAGGCATGTGAAGAAATCTTCACTCGAGTTCAACCCATTGGGCGTCTTGGTGTCTAACTCGAGGATATATCTGGTTTCTAATTTCCTCAACAAGGCT
Organism: Calotriton arnoldi; assembly: GCA_963921515.1. Lineage (NCBI taxonomy): Eukaryota > Metazoa > Chordata > Amphibia > Caudata > Salamandridae > Calotriton > Calotriton arnoldi. The sequence goes on along the minus strand of CAWUFW010002248.1, from coordinate 537,045 downwards.
TCTCGGTCACCGCCACGTCTAAGTGGCGGGACCATATCCACCACGAAGTAACTAAGGTACTCCAGGCAACTGCCATGGACATCCTTAAAATGCCTGGCTACTGGATATGATGCATCCTGATTACTGATTGCCCTCATGTGCTGGAGTATACGTTTGTGGACCTGCAACTTGGTACTACCAACGTATCGCAGGCCACACGTACACTCCAGCACATAAACGGCAAAATCAGTTTTACAAGTCAGTTTTTTTGATATAATTCGGGGTGCATCATGAAAAGGAGTTCTGTAAGATGTTATACTCTTTCCTAGTTTACAAGCCTTACATACTGCACATTTGATAAATCCTTTAGTTGTCTGCAACCAAGTATTCTTAGTCACCACCTCCGGGCTACTTTTTACCAGCATATCACTCATGGAGCGTGCTTTCCAGAAGGTAACTTTGGGAGCCTCTGTCAGGGATTCACCAATTAAAGGGTCATTGCGAATTACTGCCCAATTCTTGTTAAAGATTTTGCGCAGAGCGCGATGCTGGCGACTGTATGTTATTATTAGTCTTGGAGGGTCAGCAGAGGCTGTAGGTACAGTGGCCTCCACATTTGTTCGAGCACTGGGACCTAAGGTTATAGATCTAGAAATAGACCTAGTTTTCATAATAGCCTTATCTATCATTTCTGCAGTATAACCCCTAGCCAGAAACCTTTTCTTGCTGTCACTTTGGGCCAGAAAACAGCCCTCATCCACACTACAAATGCGTCTGATACGCAGCATCTCACCATAGGGTATGCTGCGTATCAGATGGTCCGGATGATGACTGGTGGCATGGAGCACCGTGTTGCCCGCAGTTGCTTTGCGGTGTAATTTGGTCTCAAGCCTACAGTTCTGGACATACACTTCCACATCCAGAACGTTTACAGCTGTCTGGCTAATTTGTGCTGTGTACCGCAAATTAAGGTTGTTGACATTAATTTCTTGAATAAACACAGATGCTTCCGTCTCAGACCCCTTCCAAATGAGAAATAAATCGTCGATGTAACGATACCAGACTACTATGTTGTCAGTAAGAACTTGCTTGTGTCTGGTGCTGAGGACTTGCTCCTCCCACATCCCCATGTACAAACAAGCGTAACTGGGGGAGAAGCAAGCCCCCATCACCACACCTCTCATTTGTTGAAATACTTGGCTCTGAAACAAAAAGTAATTATTGTTTAGACAAATTGAAATCATTTCCAAAATCATTTTGCTGTGGTTCATCATACACAGGGGTTTAGTCCTTAAAAAGTGCTCTACTGCCTTGATGCCATCCAAGTGATGTATGCTTGTATATAAAGCAGTGACATCAAGGGTAATCAACAAATAGTCATCCTGCCACATTATGTTATCAATTTTTCTCCAAAAGTCTCCCGTATCCTGCAGGTAAGAGGGCAAACGCTTAACGTGCTCCTGTAGGAAATAGTCAATGTATCGCGAGGTATTCTCCATAATGCTATTCCTTGCTGATATTATTGGCCTACCGGGGAGCTTAATAGAGTCTTTGTGTATCTTGGGGATTAGATAGATAACTGGGATCACTGGATGATTCACCTTGAGGAACTTAAATTCATCATTACTTAGTAATCCAGCACTTTTCCATGATAACAGTTTTGTGTGAAAATCGCTCCATGCTGCTTTGACAGTTTTCCAGTCGCTGCGTCTGTAACACTGGCGATCATTTAAATGTAAAAGTGCTTCCTCCAAGTACATCTTACGAGGCCAAAGGACGACATTCCCGCCCTTATCCGTTTGGCGGATAATCACATTGTCATTATCCTGTAGTTTCTTTATGAGTTGCCCATAACTGTTATTTTGTTGGTCATATCTCCGCCGTGTGTGTATTGTTGACCTGTGTAGTTTTTTTAGTTGATTAGTCACCAATTCATTATATATATCGATGTTGTCGTGCAACATAATCGGGTTAAAGGTAGACTTGGGTTTAAATTGCGTTAAACCAGGCATGTCCACTTTGGGAAAGGGATTGCTCTCAACAGATCCACCCCCCATTCTTTCCTCACATAGTTCATATAGATTGCGCATCAAGTTATAATCACTGACTGCTATAATGGGCGGGCTGGAGATTTCTGAAGATGCCACAGTTTGTATGACTCTGTGCTCAGTTTTATTCAATTTGTGAAACTTACGTAGTTTGAGCTTGCGTGTGTACTTATACAGGTCAATACGTACTTGCGCATAATTAAAGTCATTCACAGGGCAATACCATAGACCAAGAGCTAAGATCTTTTCTTCATTATTAGTAAGCTTCATGTCTGTGAGATTAATAATCGATAGGGGGTCATTGGTGGAACAGTTCATTTGCGGTTCCATTTCCTCTGTGGCTTTTTGTATTGAGATTTGCCTCCGCTGTTTGGTTTTGCGGCATTGCCTTCGTTTACGCCGCTTGAGGTTGACCCTTTCATTTCTTTTTGATTTTGCGAGAAGGGTCTTAAAGTTTGTCTTCTGTCCTGGCACAGGCAGTCGACTTCCTGCGCCAGTGAGAGTTTTGTAAACCCCAATCTTGAGCTTGTGGAGGCTTGTTCATTTTCTGATTTGCTGCCTGGCACCGAGCTCAAATCAGACATTGATGTTGATGATTGAACAATGTCCCTTGTGTGTGCTGGAGCTGGCAGTGTTTGTGCAGGTTTACTTAATTTCTTAAGGGAGTCAAATTTTTTGGCAAATGTAAATATTTGACCATTCTGGTAATCTAATTTGTCCCTCTGAAACTTGAAAGCCTTACGCTTTTTAATTATGTCTTCCTCTTTTAATAGACGTGCAAGCATCTCATCACTGTATTTTTTCTCCAGTTCAGAGGCCCCCATTTTGGTTATTTCCTCATTTAGCTCATCTATTTTAGCTTGTAATGCGATGCGATCGCTTTCCGCATACTTCACCAAAATTTTTACTAATTTGCAAGATGAATCTAAATTACACTCTGCCCACTCAGCCAACATGTTGGGGTCAGGGTTTTCGTAACTGGGCGCCAACATAATGCGCAATCCCCGTGGGATACGTCCCACCTCCAAATAGCGTGAAAGGGACCGGTGCTCCCACCACTTGGATTGTTCTGTGTGCATCGCTTTTTCCAACTTTTTAAAGAGTTCTTTCAAATCCGAACTTCCCGTTTTGGCAACTTCCAAATGCACATTTAACTCAGACTCGGTGACTGGAGAGTCATCGAACATTTCAGCTGCCGCCTCCTCGCGGCTACTCACAGCGCTGGCGGTCATGGTGCGGTGTGCTGGATATGGATTAAAGTGTTGCGAACAGCTAGCAAACTAAGTAGCACCAGCCGTGCAACACACACACTTCTTCACCGGACTTGTTAGCCACTATTCCTACCTTTGCAGTCTTCCTGGCAGTGCTCGGTTCCTTGGATGCGAGCACGCTTGCCTTTGGCTGTCGGTAGAAAAGAAATCAAGCTGTCCGGGGGCTGCTGCGGCTGAACCGATCAGGAACAAGAGATGCTTCCGGGTCACCAGAAGGTAGCTTCCTGCCGCTCGGCCCTAAATTGAAGAAGGGGTCCGTGGAACACCGAAGAAGCCAATCGGTGAGATTGATGCAAAAGACTCCGTCTGGAACTTCCAAATTAATCCTGGAAAGATGAACACGGACCCAAAAGTTAAGTGCAAGGTTGTTTATTGTATCCAAACACCCTGCACCACCGGCATGACGCGTTTCGGCGTTCAAGAGGCCTTGATCACATGACGTTGTGACAGGAAACCACAAATTTAAGGTGACAGTGCAATATCACGTGCAAACTTGGGCAGATAGACATAGAAAAAATACTTTTCACTTATTTCCTCATGTCAATACAGTACCAAACGCTAAAATGCTTTAAGACAAATGTGCAAAAATTTATTAATTAACATGTAAAAACAGCATATAGCGAGCATAAATATGTGCAAATACGCAAATACCATAAAGCCCGGTCAACACATTATTTTTAGAGCTAAAATCTCTTGTGTTGCCCCGAATAGGTAAACCAATATATAATTTCAACACAATGGTACATAGTACAAATAGGCATGTCATAGCTGCAATAAATTGTGCAAATACGCAAGGTATTAAAGAACCATCAATGTTTTCGTAAACAATATACTTTACATAAAACACAAAATATCACCATGTTTAAAAGCCATTTCATTAGTCCTTCCTTGCCTAAACGGTGTGCCCGTCCCAACAATAATAAAACCCAAGTGGGTCCATATGCACAATATTGAAAATAAGGCAGAATTCATTGGACAAACATCGCACTGTAATGCCCCTTGGCCAACACGTTGTTATTGCGTACATGCATTTAATGCCTCTGATATATATATATATATATATATATTCACTGAAAAAACCATAGGTTTTAGGGACAGTTATAGTTAGTTGGACATTTCACTCGTACAAAACCATAGAAATTCCCCCGTTATAGTTAGTTCAGCTAACTATAACTCGCGCCCGCAATGCACTGCTGATGACGTCACATATTACATCACTCATGACATGGTCAGTGACATCACTGATGACATCACTGATGACATCTCAAATGACATCACTGATGACATCACTGATGACATCATCCAGTGACTGTGTGTTTCTGTAAAGTTTAAATATGTTTAATATATTTAGGGAAAGGCGTATTGAAGAATGAGTGGGTGTATAAGTGTCTGAATGGATGATTTAGTACGTGAGTGACTGACTCTACAAGTGAGTGATTAAATGTATCTTACTGAATGCATTGGTTAGTGACTAAACTGTGTGAATGTCTGTATCCGTCTGTCTGTTGGTTTGTAAGCGGCTGCATGGCTTTCTGAATAGCTACATGAGTGTCTACATGGGTTATTGATTGATTGTCTGAGTATCTGTATGGGTGCCTGAGTGTTTGTGTGGGTGGGGTGTGTGTGACTCTGTGCATAGATGTGTGAGTTGGTGATTCACTGGGTGCATGGTTTCAAGAGTGCATCTGTGATGGACTGTATGGGTGGGTGAGTGTGTGTATGGGTGTGTTAGTGATTGAATGTATATCTCAGTGGTACATGTGTGAGTAACTACATATGTGCAAGGCAGTATATATGTGTGTTGGAGTATATAAATGGCTATAAGTGAGAGTGTGTGATTGTGAGAGTGGCTGTATGGATGAGTGTGTACTTGTATCAGTGATTGTATAAGAGCGTAAGAATGTGCTAGTATTTGTATGAGTAAGTGAGCTGGTGTGTGTATAACTGTATAGGTGAGTAAATGGGTGTGTGATTAAGTTTTTTGCATGACTGACTAGGTGTGTGAGTACCTCTATGGATGAGTGGCGGTGTGTGAGTGTTTATATAGGTGTATGAGTGCATATGATAGTCCTGTACTGAGTGACTAAGTATGAGTGACTGTACGGGTGAGTGATTGGATGTGTGTGTAGACCTAAGAATCAGTGAGTGGGTATGTAGTTTTTGGTGTTGCAGTGTCTATGGTTTTGAGAATGGCAGTCTGTAATTTAGAGTGGGTGTATCAAAAGTTATATTAGGGTGTGAGAAGATGCATGAAATTATCACATGGATGATGTCATCAGTGATGTCATTTGAGATGTCATCAGTGATGTCATCAGTGATGTCACTGACCATGTCATGAGTGATGTAATATGTGACGTCATCAGCAGTGCATTGCGGGGCGCGAGTTATAGTTAGCTGAACTAACTATAACGGGGAATTTCTATGGTTTTGTACGAGTGAAATGTCCAACTAACTATAACTGTCCCTAAAACCTATGGTTTTTTCAGTGAATTTCAAAGGTTTTTAAATGCTCATTTCTAACTATAACGTGTCTGAAACCTATGGTTTTTTCAGTGAATTTCAAAGGTTTTTTAAATGCTAATTTCTAACTATAACGTGCCTGAAACCTATGATTTTTAAGTGAATTTCAAAGGTTTTTTAAATGCTAGTTTCTAACTATGCCTACAGAGGTAGGACATGTGAAGAAAGAAGAAAAACGCATAGAAAGAAGAAAAAGATGTGCAGAAAGAACCAACAGAGGAGCAGAAAGAGGCCTTGTTGCAAAATCATCCTGTGCCCACAACTTTTTCAGACGGGTACTGGTGGTAACTGACTCTGACTAACCAGAGCCAGTGCTATGCTAAAAAACACTTAGAATACAGTGAAAACACCTACATACACTAGGGAACACTATGCGTTGGGGTACCCCTGTGATTAGCATGACCTCCTCTGCAAGTCCCTAGTACATAATAGGGCAGGGGGATTAAAACTACCTCTTAAAACGCGCTACAGGGCGCGTTTGCACAGTGGTGAAGGGAGGGGGGCCTGAGGTGACATGTGTGCAAACGCACCCGTGGCGCGTTTTAAGTTGCGGGATTAAGTCCCTTGAATTCTGAGGGTCCCTGGGGCCCAACTAGCCCCCAGGTACCTACAGTTAGGACCACAGAGCTGAGTTGCAGAGAGGCGTTCCGAGGCCACGCACCTTTTACACCTCTCTGCAACGCAACTCTGTTGTGCTTACTGAAGGTACCTGGTGGGCTAGTTGGCCCCCAGGGTCCCTCAGGATTCAAAGGGAATTAATTCCCCAACTTAAAACGCACCACAGGGCGTGTTTGCGCACATGTCACCTGAGGCCCCGCCCCTCCCTTCACCACTGTGCAAACACGCCCCGTGGTGCGTTTTAAGTTGGGGGATTAGGTCACCTTAATCCTGAGGGTCCCTGGGGCCCAACTAGCCCACTAGGTACTTCCAGTAAGCACCACAGGCCTGCGTTGCAACGCCTGTAACAAATTGTGCAGTTGTGTTTAGGTAGTGAAGAGGGACGTGCTGGGGGTAGTGTTTTAGGGTTTAGGGTAGTGCAGTGGTGTTTGTGTAGTGTAGGGGGTCATGCTGGGGGTAGATTTAGGGTTTAGGGTAGTGCAGTGGTGTTTGGGTAGTGTAGGGAGTCGTGCTGGGGGAGTGTTTTAGGGTTTAGGGTAGTGCAGTGGTGTTTGGGTAGTGTAGGGGGTCGTGCTGGGGGTAGTGTTTTAGGGTAGTGCAGTGGTGTTTGGGTAGTGTAGGGGTCGTGCTGGGGGTAGTGATTTAGGGTAGTGCAGTAGTGTTTGGGTAATGTAGGGGGTACTGCTGGGGGTAGTGTTTTAGGGTTTAGGGTAGTGCAGTGGTGTTTGGGTAGTGTAGGGATTCTGCTGGGGGTAGTTTTTTAGGGTTTAGGGTAGTGCAGTGGTGTTTGGGTAGTGTAGTGGTTCGTGCTGGGGGTAGTTTTTTAGGGTTTAGGGTAGTGCAGTGGTGTTTGTGTAGTGTAGGGGGTAGTGTTTTAGGGTTTAGGGTAGTGCAGTGGTGTTTGTGTAGTGTAGGAGGTCGTGTTTTAGGGTTTAGGGTAGTGCAGTGGTCTTTGGGTAGTGTAGGGAGTCGTGCGGGGGTAGTGTTTTAAGGTTTAGGGTAGTGTAGGGGGTCATGCGGGGGTAGTGTTTTAGGGATTAGGGTAGTGCATTGATGTTTGGGTAGTGTAGGGGGTCATGCGGGGGGTAGTGTTTTAGGGTTTAGGGCAGTGCAGTGGTGTTCGGGTAGTGTAGGGGGTCATGCTGGGGGTAGTGTTCTAGGGTTTAGGGCAGTGCAGTGGTGTTTGGGCAGTATATGGGGTATTGCTGGGGGTGGTGTTTTAGGGTTTAGGGCAGTGCAGTGGTGTTCGGGCAGTGTAGGGGGTCGTGCTGGGGGTGGTGTTTCAGGGTCTAGGGCAGTGCAGTGGTGTTCGGGCAGTGTAGGGGGTGGTGTTTCAGGGTTTAGGGCAGTGCAGTGGTGTTCGGGCAGTGTAGGGGGTCGTGCAGGGGTGGTGTTTCAGGGTTTAGGGCAGTGGTGTTTGGGCAGTGTAGGGGGTCGTGCTGGGGGTGGTGTTTCAGGGTTTGGGGCAGTGCAGTGGAGTTCGAGCAGTAAAGGGGTCGTGCTGGGGGTGGTGTTTCAGGGTTTAGGGCAGTGCAGTGGTGTTCGGGCAGTGTAGGGGGCGGTGCAGGGGGTGGTGTTTCAGGGTTTAGGGCAGTGCAGTGGTGTTTGGGCAGTGTAGGGGGTGGTGCAGGGGGTGGTGTTTCAGGGTTTAGGGCAGTGCAGTGGTGTTCGGGCAGTGTAGGGGGTCATGCAGGGGGTGGTGTTTCAGGGTTTAGGGCAGTGCAGTGGTGTTCGGGCAGTGTAGGGGTCGTGCTGGGGGTGGTGTTTCAGGGTTTAGGGCAGTGCAGTGGTGTTCGGGCAGTGTAGGGGGTCGTGCTGGGGCTGGTGTTTCAGGGTTTAGGGCAGTACAGTGGTGTTCAGGCAGTGTAGGGGGTCGTGCTGGGGCTGGTGTTTCAGGGTTTAGGGCAGTGCAGTGGTGTTCGGGCAGTGTAGGGGGTGGGGCTGGTGTTTCAGGGTTTAGGGCAGTGCAGTGGTGTTCGGGCAGTGTAGGTGGCCGTGCTGGGGCTGGTGTTTCAGGGTTTAGGGCAGTGCAGTGGTGTTCGGGCAGTGTAGGTGGCCGTGCTGGGGCTGGTGTTTCAGGGTTTAGGGCAGTGCAGTGGTGTTCGGGCAGTGTAGGGGGTCTTGCTGGGGCTGGTGTTCCAGAGTCTAGGGCAGTGCAGTGGTGTTCGGGCAGTGTAGGGGGTCTTGCTGGGGCTGATGTTTCAGGGTTTAGGGCAGTGCAGTGGTGTTCAGGCAGTGTAGGGGGTCGTGCTGGGGGTGGTGTTTCAGGGTTTAGGGCAGTGCAGTGGTGTTCGGGCAGTGTAGGGGGTCGTGCTGGGGCTAGTGTTTCAGGAATTAGGGCAGAGCAATGGTGTTCAGGCAGTGTAGGGGTTTTGCTGGAGGTGGTGTTTCAGGGTTTAGGGCAGTGCAGTGGTGTTCGTGCAGTGTAGGGGGTGGTGTTTCAGGGTTTAGGGCAGTGGTGTTCAGGCAGTGTAGGGGGTCTTGCTGGGGTTGATGTTTCAGGGTTTAGGGCAGTGCAGTGGTGTTCGGGCAGTGTAGGGGGTCGTGCTGGGCGTGGTGTTTCAGGGTTTAGGGCAGTGCAGTGGTGTTCCGGCAGTGTAGGAGGTCGTGCAGGGGTTGGTGTTTCAGGGTTTAGGGCAGTGCAGTGGTGTTCGGGCAGTGTAGGGGGTCGTGCTGGGGGTGGTGTTTCAGGGTTTAGGGCAGTGCAGTGGTGTTCGGGCAGTGTAGGGTGTCGTGCTGAGGGGTGGTGTTTCAGGGTTTAGGGCAGTGCAGTGGTGTTCGGGCAGTGTAGGGGGTCGTGCAGGGGGTGGTGTTTCAGGGTTTAGGGCAGTGCAGTGGTGTTCGGGCGGTGTAGGGGGTCGTGCAGGGGGTGGTGTTTCAGGGTTTAGGGCAGTGCAGTGGTGTTCGGCCAGTGTAGGTGGTCTTGCTGGGGGTGGTGTTTCAGGCTTTAGTGCAGTGGTGTTCGGGCAGTGTAGGGGGTCTTGCTGGGGGTGGTGTTTCAGGGTTTAGGGCAGTGCAGTGGTGTTCGGGCAGTGTAGGGGGTCTTGCTGGGGCTGGCGTTTCAGGGTTTAGGGCAGTGCAGTGGTGTTCTGGCAGTGTAGGGGGTCGTGCTGGGGCTGGTGTTTGAGGGTTTAGGGTAGTGCAGTGGTGTTCGGGCAGTGTAGGGGGTCGTGCTGGGGCTGCTGTTTCAGGGTTTAGGGCAGTGCAGTGGTGTTCGGGCAGTGTACAGGGTTGTGCTGGGGCTGGTGTTTCAGGGTTAAGGGCAGTGCAGTGGTGTTCGGCCAGTGTAGGGGGTCGTGCTGGGGGTGGTGTTTCAGGGTTTAGGGCAGTGCAGTGGTGTTCGGGCAGTGTAGGGGGTCGTGCTGGGGGTGGTGTTTCAGGGTTTAGGGCAGTGCAGTGGTGTTCGGGCAGTGTAGGGGGTCGTGCAGGGGGTGGTGTTTCAGGGTTTAGGGCAGTGCAGTGGTGTTCGGGCAGTGTAGGGGGTCGTGCAGGGGGTGGTGTTTCAGGGTTTAGGGCAGTGCAGTGGTGTTCGGCCAGTGTAGGTGGTCTTGCTGGGGGTGGTGTTTCAGGCTTTAGTGCAGTGGTGTTCGGGCAGTGTAGGGGGTCTTGCTGGGGGTGGTGTTTCAGGGTTTAGGGCAGTGCAGTGGTGTTCGGGAGTGTAGGGGGTCTTGCTGGGGCTGGCGTTTCAGGGTTTAGGGCAGTGCAGTGGTGTTCTGGCAGTGTAGGGGGTCGTGCTGGGGCTGATGTTTGAGGGTTTAGGGTAGTGCAGTGGTGTTCGGGCAGTGTAGGGGGTCGTGCTGGGGCTGCTGTTTCAGGGTTTAGGGCAGTGCAGTGGTGTTCGGGCAGTGTACGGGGTTGTGCTGGGGCTGGTGTTTCAGGGTTTAGGGCAGTGCAGTGGTGTTCGGGCAGTGTAGGGGGTCGTGATGGGGGTGGTGTTTCAGGGTTTAGGGCAGTGCAGTGGTGTTCGGGCAGTGTAGGGGGTCGTGCAGGGGCTGGTGTTTCATGGTTTAGGGCAGTGCAGTGGTGTTCGGGCAGTGTAGGGGGTCGTGCTGGGGGTGGTGTTTCAGGGTTTAGGGCAGTGGTGTTTGGGCAGTGTAGGGGGTCGTGCTGGGTGTGGTGTTTCAGGGTTTGGGGCAGTGCAGTGGAGTTCGAGCAGTAAAGGGGGTCGTGCTGGGGGTGGTGTTTCAGGGTTTAGGGCAGTGCAGTGGTGTTTGGGCAGTGTAGGGGGTGGTGCAGGGGGTGGTGTTTCAGGGTTTAGGGCAGTGCAGTGGTGTTCGGGCAGTGTAGGGGGTCATGCAGGGGGTGGTGTTTCAGGGTTTAGGGCAGTGCAGTGGTGTTCGGGCAGTGTAGGGGGTCGTGCTGGGGGTGGTGTTTCAGGGTTTAGGGCAGTGCAGTGGTGTTCGGGCAGTGTAGGGGGTCGTGCTGGGGCTGGTGTTTCAGGGTTTAGGGCAGTACAGTGGTGTTCGGGCAGTGTAGGGGGTCGTGCTGGGGCTGGTGTTTCAGGGTTTAGGGCAGTGCAGTGGTGTTCGGGCAGTGTAGGGGTTGTGCTGGGGCTGGTGTTTCAGGGTTTAGGGCAGTGCAGTGGTGTTCGGGCAGTGTAGGTGGCCGTGCTGGGGCTGGTGTTTCAGGGTTTAGGGCAGTGCAGTGGTGTTCGGGCAGTGTAGGGGGTCTTGCTGGGGCTGGTGTTCCAGAGTCTAGGGCAGTGCAGTGGTGTTCGGGCAGTGTAGGGGGTCTTGCTGGGGCTGGTGTTTCAGGGTTTAGGGCAGTGCAGTGGTGTTCAGGCAGTGTAGGGGGTCGTGCTGGGGGTGGTGTTTCAGGGCTTAGGGCAGTGCAGTGGTGTTCGGGCAGTGTAGGGGGTCGTGCAGGGGCTAGTGTTTCAGGATTTAGGGCAGAGCAATGGTGTTCAGGCAGTGTAGGGGGTTTTGCTGGAGGTGGTGTTTCAGGGTTTAGGGCAGTGCAGTGGTGTTCGTGCAGTGGAGGGGGTGGTGTTTCAGGGTTTAGGGCAGTGGTGTTCAGGCAGTGTAGGGGGTCTTGCTGGGGTTGATGTTTCAGGGTTTAGGGCAGTGCAGTGGTGTTCTGGCAGTGTAGGGGGTCGTGCTGGGCGTGGTGTTTCAGGGTTTAGGGCAGTGCAGTGGTGTTCCGGCAGTGTAGGAGGTCGTGCAGGGTTGGTGTTTCAGGGTTTAGGGCAGTGCAGTGGTGTTCGGGCAGTGTAGGGGGTCGTGCTGGGGGTGGTGTTTCAGGGTTTATGGCAGTGCAGTGGTGTTCGGGCAGTGTAGGGTGTCGTGCTGAGGGGTGGTGTTTCAGGGTTTAGGGCAGTGCAGTGGTGTTCGAGCAGTGTAGGGGGTCGTGCAGGGGGTGGTGTTTCAGGGTTTAGGGCAGTGCAGTGGTGTTCGGGCGGTGTAGGGGGTCGTGCAGGGGGTGGTGTTTCAGGGTTTAGGGCAGTGCAGTGGTGTTCGGCCAGTGTAGGTGGTCTTGCTGGGGGTGGTGTTTCAGGCTTTAGTGCAGTGGTGTTCAGGCAGTGTCGGGGGTCTTGCTGGGGGTGGTGTTTCAGGGTTTAGGGCAGTGCAGTGGTGTTTGGGCAGTGTAGGGGGTCTTGCTGGGGCTGGCGTTTCAGGGTTTAGGGCAGTGCAGTGGTGTTCTGGCAGTGTAGGGGGTCGTGCTGGGGCTGGTGTTTGAGGGTTTAGGGTAGTGCAGTGGTGTTCGGGCAGTGTAGGGGGTCGTGCTGGGGCTGCTGTTTCAGGGTTTAGGGCAGTGCAGTGGTGTTCGGTCAGTGTACAGGGTTGTGCTGGGGCTGGTGTTTCAGGGTTAAGGGCAGTGCAGTGGTGTTCGGGCAGTGTAGGGGGTCGTGCTGGGGGTGGTGTTTCAGGGTTTAGGGCAGTGCAGTGGTGTTCGGGCAGTGTAGGGGGTCGTGCTGGGGGTGGTGTTTCAGGGTTTAGGGCAGTGCAGTGGTGTTCGGGCAGTGTAGGGGGTCGTGCAGGGGGTGGTGTTTCAGGGTTTAGGGCAGTGCAGTGGTGTTCGGGCAGTGTAGGGGGTCGTGCAGGGGGTGGTGTTTCAGGGTTTAGGGCAGTGCAGTGGTGTTCGGCCAGTGTAGGTGGTCTTGCTGGGGGTGGTGTTTCAGGCTTTAGTGCAGTGGTGTTCAGGCAGTGTAGGGGGTCTTGCTGGGGGTGGTGTTTCAGGGTTAGGGCAGTGCAGTGGTGTTCGGGCAGTGTAGGGGTCTTGCTGGGGCTGGCGTTTCAGGGTTTAGGGCAGTGCAGTGGTGTTCTGGCAGTGTAGGGGGTCGTGCTGGGGCTGATGTTTGAGGGTTTAGGGTAGTGCAGTGGTGTTCGGGCAGTGTAGGGGGTCGTGCTGGGGCTGCTGTTTCAGGGTTTAGGGCAGTGCAGTGGTGTTCGGGCAGTGTACGGGGTTGTGCTGGGGCTGGTGTTTCAGGGTTTAGGGCAGTACAGTGGTGTTCGGGCAGTGTAGGGGGTCGTGCTGGGGGTGGTGTTTCAGGGTTTAGGGCAGTGCAGTGGTGTTCGGGCAGTGTAGGGGGTCGTGCTGGGGCTGGTGTTTCATGGTTTAGGGCAGTGCAGTGGTGTTCGGGCAGTGTAGGGGGTCGTGCTGGGGGTGGTGTTTCAGGGTTTAGGGCAGTGCAGTGGTGTTCGGGCAGTGTAGGGGGTCTTGCTGGGGGTGGTGTTTCAGGGTTTAGGGCAGTGGTGTTCGGGCAGTGTAGGGGGTCTTGCTGGGGTGATGTTTCAGGGTTTAGGGCAGTGCAGTGGTGTTCAGGCAGTGTAGGGGGTCTTGCTGGGGGTAGTGTTTAGGTGTTTAGGGCAGTGCAGTGGTGTTCGTGCAGTGTAGGGGGTCGTGCTGGGTGTGGTGTTTCAGGGTTTAGGGCAGTGCAGTAGTGTTCGGGCAGTGTAGGGGATCGTGCAGGGGGTGGTGTTTCAGGGTTTAGGGCAGTGCAGTGGTGTTCGGGCAGTGTAGGGGGTCATGCAGTGGGTGGTGTTTCAGGGTTTAGGGCAGTGCAGTGGTGTTCGGGCAGTGTAGGGGTCGTGCTGGAGCTGGTGTTTCAGGGTTTAGGGCAGTGCAGTGGTGTTCGGGCAGTGTAGGGGGTCTTGCTGGGGGTGGTGTTTCAGGGTTTAGGGCAGTGGTGTTCGGGCAGTGTAGGGGGTCTTGCTGGGGGTGATGTTTCAGGGTTTAGGGCAGTGCAGTGGTGTTCGGGCAGTGTAGGGGGTCTTGCTGGGGGTAGTGTTTCAGGGTTTAGGGCAGTGCAGTGGTGTTCGTGCAGTGTAGGGGTTCGTGCTGAGGATGGTGTTTCAGGGTTTAGGGTAGTGCAGTAGTGTTCGGGCAGTGTAGGGGGTCGTGCAGGGGGTGGTGTTTCAGGGTTTAGGGCAGTGCAGTGGTGTTCGGGCAGTGTAGGGGGTCATGCTGGGGGTGGTGTTTCAGGGTTTAGGGCAGTGCAGTGGTGTTCGGGCAGTGTAGGGGGTCGTGCTGGGGGTGGTGTTTCAGGGTTTAGGGCAGTGGTATTCGGGCAGTGTAGGGGGTCTTGCTGGGGGTGATGTTTCACGGTTTAGGGCAGTGAAGTGGTGTTCGGGCAGTGTAGGGGGCGTGCTGGGGGTGGTGTTTCAGGGTTTAGGGCAGTGCAGTGGTGTTTGGGCAGTGTAGGGGGTCGTGAAGGGGGTGGTGTTTCAGGGTTTAGGGCAGTGCAGTGGTGTTCGGGCAGTGTGGGGGTCATGCTAGGGTTAGTGTTTCAGGGTTTAGGGCAGTGCAGTGGTGTTCAGACAGTGTAGGGGGCCGTGCAGCGGCTGGTGTTTCAGGGTTTAGGGCAGTGCAGTGGTGTTCGGGCAGTGTAGTGGGTCGTGCTGGGGGTAGTGTTTTAGGGTTTAGGGTAGTGCAGTGGTGCTTGTGTAGTGTAGGGGTCATGTTTTAGGGTAGTGCAGTGGTGTTTGGGTAGTGTAGGGGTCGTGCTGGGGGTAGTGTTTTAGGATTTAGGTTAGTGCAGTGGTGTTTGGGTAGTGTTGGGGGTCGTGCTGGGGTAGTGTTTTAGGGTTTAAGTTAGTGCAGTGGTGTTTGTGTAGTGTAGGGGTCGTGCTGGGGGTAGTGTTTTAGGGTTTAGGGTAGTGCAGTGGTGCTTGTGTAGTGTAGGGGTCATGCTGGGGGTAGTGTTTTAGGGTTTAGGGTAGTGCAGTGGTGTTTGTGTAGTGTAGGGGGTCATGTTTTAGGGTAGTGCAGTGGTGTTTGGGTAGTGTAGGGGGTCATGCTGGGGGTAGTGTTTTAGGATTTAGGTTAGTGCAGTGGTGTTGGGGTAGTGTTTTAGGGTTTAGGGCAGTGCAGTGGTGTTTGTGTAGTGTAGGGGTCATGCTGGGGGTAGTGTTTTATGGTTTAGGATAGTGCAGTGGTGCTTGTGTAGTGTAGGGGGTCGTGCTGGGGGTAGTGTTTTAGGGTTTAGGGTAGTGCAGTGGTGTTTTTGTAGTGTAGGGGGTCATGTTTTAAGATGCAACGCTCCAATACCTGACCAGTCTGCACTACATAAAACTGCAAAAAAACTAAAAATAAAAAGTGTTTGTCACACTTTTGTCATTGGGCTATATGTGGGCTACATCTGGGTAATATTTGTGCTACATTTGGGCTCTTTTTCACTGGTGGCCATCTTGGAAGACTTCTTTGTTATGAAGTTTCCTAATTTCCTCATTTACTGCAGTCTCCTCAGTAGGAAATGCTTTCAGTTTTTACTTTGATTCCATCAAGAAGGCATTCAGATGTGTCACACATTTGCCATAAATTCAGAATGTTAGCACTCTAGTTGTTCATTAGATCACTGTAGTAAAGCTACTGCTCACCAAGGAGTTAACTGGAAGTCTACTGCTGGTATTGAAAGTGATTGTTTCAGTCTGCATGTCAGAATTTTCTAATGAAATAGAAGAGGATTTGAGATCTCACTTAAAACATGCACTAAATTTTCTTTTGCAGCACTAACCATAATTTCTATGGCAAAATGAACCCCTCATTTTGTTCCTTTTTAAATTAAATGTTTTAAGTGTTACCAGTTTATTCCAATCAAGATGGCTTCAGGTGTGCCATACTTTTGTCATAAGTAAGGCTGTTAGCACTCTAGTTGTTCTTTAGAACACTCTGGGAAGCTGCAGTAGAACACAAAGGCATCAACTGACAGGCTGCTCCTGTTGAAATATAACAGGAAGATATTTGAGATCTCACTTAAAACATGTCCTAATTTTTCTTTCTACAGCACTAACCATAATTTCTATGGCAAAATGAACCCCCTCATTTTGTTCCTTTTTAAATTAAATGTTTTAAGTGTTACCAGTTTATTCCAATCAAGATGGCTTCAGGTGTGCCATACTTTTGTCATAAGTAAGACTGTTAGCACTCTAGTTGTCCTTTAGAACACTCTGGGAAGCTGCAGTAGAACACAAAGGCATCAACTGACAGGCTGCTCCTGTTGAAATATAACAGGAAGATATTTGAGATCACACTTGAAACATGTCCTAATTTTTTCTTTCCAGAGCACTAACCATAATTTCTATGACAAGATGAACCCCATCATTTTGTTCCTTTTTAAATTAAATGTTTTAAGTGTTACCAATTTATTCCAATCAAGATGGCTTCAGGTGTGCCATACTTTTGTCATAAGTAAGGCTGTTAGCACTCTAGTTGTTCTTTAGAACACTCTGGGAAGCTGCAGTAGAACACAAAGGAATCAACTGACAGTCTCTGCCCTTGTTGGATGTACATGTTTTACTGAGAATGTCAGACTTCATTCTCACATGACTGAGAAAGACAATGTGAATTTACAGAAAATATGCTCTCATTTTAGCTTCTGGAGCACCTTCCAAAACTGTATGGGACAAGCATGTGAAAATAGTATTCTCTCAAACATGATTCATGATATCCCAGCAGAAGTTTTTCACAGGGTAAAATCACCTTAGAACACACCACAATTCCTGAAATTAGTATGGTACCATCAACAAATGAATTCTAATGTAACTAAAGTCTGTTATCACCCTTTATAGTTCTCCTTTTGGTAACCCTCAAAATCTTTGATTCACTATAATGCATTTCAATGGGGTACTATCATTTATATTGGTCCCAAGATGGCTGCCAGCAATTCCAGGATGAAGTGCTGACAGCCAATCAGATCTCACGATGACATGTGTGGTTAGGCTCCGCCCAGATATATATGTGTTTTTACTTTTGATTTTCTCAGCAACTACTGAACGGATTTACACCATTTAACAAAAGGGTTCTTTCTGAACCAAGAACTACCTCTTTGCCAAATTTTGTGTAATTCCGTACAGCAGTTCGGGCTGTAGCCGTGTCTAAAGTTTCCTATGGGAAAATGAATGGGGAAAACACGTTTTGGGACCCCCCTTTTTTTTCGGCCCCCGCTTGACGAATCACCCCAAAACTTGCAGGGTAGGAGCGGACCGGAGCGGGCCATAAAGTTTGAAAATTTCGCGAAGATTCGTCAACCGACGCAAGAGCTATTTCAAATAGAATGTCGCGGATTTCCTATGGAAAATAGGTCCTAACTATAACTATCTACTGGCGACCGCCAGTAGATAATATATATATATATATATATATATCAGCTCCGCTGCTTGCAGAAATAATGCACGCATAGGCACTCGCGGGGACTATGAAACCACACTTTTATTAAATAGCAGACGCGTTTCAGCAATAGCTTTTTCAGTGCTTCTAAAAGGTGTGTCAATATCATAATGCACAGCGCGTCTTTTTAAACATATGTCTCCGTGATTGGCGCTTTCAAATGGTGGAAAGTGACGAGGACTCGATGAAATTCACCTCCCGAGCCGCCCTCTCAGCAAGGCAATGTTCCAAAATGTAATCACCCTGGCCATATCGACCTTAGTACCAGGTAAGTGTCCTTATTACACAAATCAAAGTTCTTACTGATGTGGCATGCCTGATGATATCCAAGGCATTTGCGCTGTTTTTACCACCACCGCGCCGTGCATTGTAGTCCCCTCGCCAAGCCTCCGTTTGAAATCCACGATGAATCCGATGGCAGCAGTAGAATTACTGAAAGCCTTGGATTTGAATAATCCACGACCGTTGGTCGACGGAGACATCATGTGGAGACGGTTCTGGCTCCTGCTACGAATCTCTGCTCCCAATTCCACCAACAGCAGGTTTCGCCGAACTCTTAAGGCGGGTGCCATTTGAATTGTGAGGATGGAACTCACATTTAATACCAGCTCCGCTGCTTGCAGAAATAATGCACGCATAGGCACTCGCGGGGACTATGAAACCACACTTTTTATTAAATAGCAGACGCGTTTCAGCAATAGCTTTCTTCAGTGCTTCTAAAGGTGTGTCAATATCATAATGCACGGCGCGTCTTTTTAAACATATGTCTCCGTGATTGGCGCTTTCAAATGGTGGAAAGTGATGAGGGACTCCGATGAAACTCACCTCCCGAACCGCCCTCTCAGCAAGGCAATGTTCCAAAATGTAATCACCCTGGCCATATCGACCTTAGTACCAGGTAAGTGTCCTTATTTCACAAATCAAAGTTCTTACTGATGCGGCATCGGAGTCCCTCGTCACTTTCCACCATTTGAAAGCGCCAATCACGGAGACAAAAAGTGTGGTTTCATAGTCCCCGCGAGTGCCTATGCGTGCATTATTTCTGCAAGCAGCGGAGCTGGTATTAAATGTGAGTTCCATCCTCACAATTCAAATGGCACCCGCCTTAAGAGTTCGGCGAAACCTGCTGTTGGTGGAATTGGGAGCAGAGATTCGTAGCAGGAGCCAGAACCGTCTCCACATGATGTCTCCGTCGACCAACGGTCATGGATTATTCAAATCCAAGGCTTTCAGTAATTCTACTGCTGCCATCAGATTCATCGTGGATTTCAAACGGAGGCTTGGCGAGGGGACTACAATGCACGGCGCGGTGGTGGTAAAAACAGCGCAAATGCCTTGGATATCATCAGGCATGCCGCATCAGTAAGAACTTTGATTTGTGTAATAAGGACACTTACCTGGTACTAAGGTCAATATGGCCAGGGTGATTACATTTTGGAACATTGCCTTGCTGAGAGGGCGGCTCGGGGAGGTGAATTTCATCGGAGTCCCTCGTCACTTTCCACCATTTGAAAGCGCCAATCACGGAGACATATGTTTAAAAAGACGCGCCGTGCATTATGATATTGACACACCTTTTAGAAGCACTGAAGAAAGCTATTGCTGAAACGCGTCTGCTATTTAACAAAAAGTGTGGTTTCATAGTCCCCGCGAGTGCCTATGCGTGCATTATTTCTGCAAGCAGCGGAGCTGGTATTAAATGTGAGTTCCATCCTCACAATTCAAATGGCACCCGCCTTAAGAGTTCGGCGAAACCTGCTGTTGGTGGAATTGGGAGCAGAGATTCGTAGCAGGAGCCAGAACCGTCTCCACATGATGTCTCCGTCGACCAACGGTCGTGGATTATTCAAATCCAAGGCTTTCAGTAATTCTACTGCTGCCATCGGATTCATCGTGGATTTCAAACGGAGGCTTGGCGAGGGGACTACAATGCACGGCGCGGTGGTGGTAAAAACAGCGCAAATGCCTTGGATATCATCAGGCATGCCGCATCAGTAAGAACTTTGATTTGTGTAATAAGGACACTTACCTGGTACTAAGGTCGATATGGCCAGGGTGATTACATTTTGGAACATTGCCTTGCTGAGAGGGCGGCTCGGCGAGGTGAATTTCATCGGATTCCCTCGTCACTTTCCACCATTTGAAAGCGCCAATCACGGAGACATATGTTTAAAAAGACGCGCTGTGCATTATGATATTGACACACCTTTTAGAAGCACTGAAGAAAGCTATTGTTGAAACGCGTCTGCTATTTAATAAGAAGTGTGGTTTCATAGTCCCCGCGAGTGCCTATGCGTGCATTATTTCTGCAAGCAGCGGAGCTGGTATTAAATGTGAGCTCCATCCTCACAATTCAAATGGCACCCGCCTTAAGAGTTCGGCGAAACCTGCTGTTGGTGGAATTGGGAGCAGAGATTCGTAGCAGGAGCCAGAACCGTCTCCACATGATGTCTCCGTCGACCAACGGTCGTGGATTATTCAAATCCAAGGCTTTCAGTAATTCTACTGCTGCCATCGGATTCATCGTGGATTTCAAACGGAGGCTTGGCGAGGGGACTACAATGCACGGCGCGGTGGTGGTAAAAACAGCGCAAATGCCTTGGATATCATCAGGCATGCCGCATCAGTAAGAACTTTGATTTGTGTAATAAGGACACTTACCTGGTACTAAGGTCGATATGGCCAGGGTGATTACATTTTGGAACATTGCCTTGCTGAGAGGGCGGCTCGGGGAGGTGAATTTCATCGGAGTCCCTCGTCACTTTCCACCATTTGAAAGCGCCAATCACGGAGACATATGTTTAAAAAGACGCGCCGTGCATTATGATATTGACACACCTTTTAGAAGCACTGAAGAAAGCTATTGCTGAAACGCGACTGCTATTTAATAAAAAGTGTGGTTTCATAGTCCCCGCGACTGCCTATGCGTGCATTATTTCTGCAAGCAGCGGAGCTGGTATTAAATGTGAGTTCCATCCTCACAATTCAAATGGCACCCGCCTTAAGAGTTCGGCGAAACCTGCTGTTGGTGGAATTGGGAGCAGATATATATATATATATATTACCTACTGGCGGTCGCCAGTAGGTAGTTATAGTTAGGATCTCGTTTCTATTCAAAAAGCGTTTTTTCTTTTGCCAATATCTTTGGCGTCGTTTGACGAATCTTCGCGAAATTTTCAAAACTAATGGCCCGCTCAGGTCAGCTCCTGTCTTGAAAGTTTCAGGGTGATTTGTTGAGCGGGGGCTGAGAAAAAGGTGGGTCCCAAAACACATTTTCCCCATGTTAATTTCCATAGGAAAAATTGGAACAGGCTACAGCCCGAACTGCTGAACGGAATTACACCAAATTTGGCAAAAAGGTAGCCCTTGGTTTAGAAAGAGACCTTTTTTTAAATGGTGTAAATCCGTTCAGTAGTTCCTGAGAAATTAGAAAAAGAAAAGTTTCGATATCTGAGCACCGAGGAGTGTTCGCGAACCCTCCCGGGCACGAGCTTCACTCTGATTGGCTGCCAACTCTGTAATCCAGAGTGTATTGGCAACCATCTTGTGACTCGGTAACCGAGTCACAAGAAAAGAGTAAAAAAAAAGGTGAAAAACAAGAAAAAGGGGGAGGGTAGAAACACCCTGAGCCCCTAGGCCTGCTCAGGGGGTCCCACAAGGACCCCCCAGGGCCAAAAAAAGCATTTTTTTTTTTAAACGGCAGAATTCGCGTTGGGGTCGCGAATACTGCAGCGAAAATTAAAAAAAACGAAGCGCGGTCTCCCGCGCTTCGTTTTTGAAAGCCCCTGGGTGGGCCAGGTCCCGGGTGCACTCATTAATTTGCAGGGGCCCAAGGGGGCCCCTGCAGCACCGGGGACCGTCACCTCCCCGGGGCTTATCTAATAAACTGCGGGGGGCACTGCGGCCCCCCGCAGCCCCGGGGAATGCCACCTCCCCGGGGCTGTAAAAATAAATGCGTGGGGGGGTCCCAACCCCCCAACGCTGCCCCGTGGACCGCCACCTCGCCGGGGCTAAATTAATTAAGGGCGGGGGGGGCCTCGTGGGCCCCCCAAGCCCCGGGGACCGCCACACTGCCCCGGGGACCACCACCTCCACAGGGCTTAAAACATTGGGAGGGGGGCCGCACAGCCCCCCTCCTGGAGCCCTTGATGGCACTGGGGACCGCCACCCCCCCGGGGCCGGCTCCTGCAGTGTCCTTGGGTGCCCACCCCCAGGACACTGCTGTTTGCTATGGCAGGGCAGGAGCCGTGTGGCTCCTGCCCTATCATAGCAAACTCTGCTTCGCTTCATGGAAGCGAGAGCTTGAAACCTGCCCTCGCTTCTATGAAGCGAAGCAGAATTGCTTTTGCGCAAGGGGAGCTGCATGTCAGCATCTCCCCTTGCTCAAAAGCAATGCCGACTCCCGCAGGAGGCGGGGAGCCGGCGGGACCGTGGGGGCATTGGGGCTCCCCCCATGTCCCCAACGGAGAAGCCAGGCCCCGGGTGATGGGGTCCCCGGGGCCAGTAGTGGCCCGGGAGGGGGGCCACGTGGCCCCCCTCCCCTATAATAATTTTTTTTTTTAAACTGCGAAAAGGCCGGCCCTGGGGGATGGGGTCCCCGAGGCCATAATTGGCCTGAGGAGGGGGGGCACGCGGCCCCCCTCCCAAAACAAAAATTAAAATAAAAGGCTGGCCAGGCCCCGGGGATGGGGTCCCCGGGGCCATAATTGGCCTCTGGAGGGGGCCACGCGGTCCCCCTCCCCAAAATTATTTTAAAAAAGAAACAAGGCTGCCAGACCCTGGGGGATGGGGTCCCCGGGGCCAAAAGTGGCCCAGGGAAGGGGGGCCATGCAGCCCCCCTCCCATAACAAAAAAATAAAGTGATGTCACTGACCATGTCATGAGTGATGTAATATGTGACGTCATCAGCAGTGCATTGCGGGGGCGCGAGTTATAGTTATCTCTACCAACTATAACGGCCAAATTTCTCTGGTTTTGCACGAGTGAAATGTCCAACTAACTATAACGTCCCTGATACCTGTGGTTTTTTCAGTGAATATATATATATGTAATGACAAAAACCAAAGGTTAAACCTTAGTTACAGTTAGGAAAACTTTATTTATTCTTTCTATACAATCCAAACTTAAACTACACAAACATTAGAAATTCTAAAGTTACAGTTCTATATTTAATTTATAATTTATGGAAATTATTATAACTTATGCACCTCCATACACAGTGTAGTGAACTATAACTTACATTAACTATAACTTATGCCTTCTTCATGCACTGCCTATACCCTTATATATTACAAAACATACCATTTGTAATCATAACATTCATAATAACACTTATAACATCGCAAATCACATTATTTGTATAAACACAGTGCATGGTAAATTGGCAAGTTATAGGTAATTTACACATAAGTCCTTCTCCATAGATCATCTCTCTCTTTTTTTGGTTTCTCTTTCGGTCCGTCGTTAGCCAAGACATTTAGGGGCATATTAGCAAGACCGGCGATAAAATTATCGCCGTTTTAGCGGCAGGAAACTGCTGCTAAAGCGGCGATAATGGGCTTGCTAATATGCGTTATAGAATTCAATAGAAGCCCAGGTTAGATGTCCTGCACATCTAACCTGGGCTTCTATTGAATTCTATAACGCATATTATCAAGCCCATTATCGCCGTTTTAGCGGCAGTTTCCTGCCGCTAAAACGGCGATAATTTTATCGCCGGTCTTGCTAATATGCCCCTTGGATTTTACTAAACTTGTATATATAATATTGTTACTTAAGGTGACTTTCAGCCACCCCTCTACATCCATTAATCTGCTGTTGTATCATTCACATTTTCCTTCCTCTCACTACAGCATACAACATGGATGGAGTAGCCATGTTGACTTTTGCTCTCATGGGAGTTCATGGTAGCCTGCACATGCTCCAGGTATAAACATAGCCTAGCTTTTCAGTGCCATCTAGTGGCAGAAGACAATACCTACATTTCTTGTAGTAAGAAACTGCAGAAGTCCCATACTGGTACACCATACATCCCTCTTGTCGTATTCTACATTAACTACGGTATGGACCTGTGATCTCGAGAGGGAGAAAATCGAAGAGAAATCAAACCTAATCATGTGGCCATTTGTTCGTCCACCATCTTCCCAAAGCTATTTAAGAATGTCTTCAGAAGTAAATAGCAAGGCTATGACTAGGTAAAGACTCCGGAATAAATCCATTAAAAAGCACTCTGTGTGTTTGTATCAGGATTTAATTCACAACATATTTGTTCAACTAACAGGGTTTCTAATGAGACATTAGATTACTAACAGGCAAATTATTGACAAGGTTGGTGCAAGACGAGGATTGATAGGTGATCTGTGCGAAGTGTTTGGTGTTTCCTGTAAAGGTTGGACACATTTCTTTTAAAACACTCCGAAGCCTGTTTTTTTTAAATTTAAAACTTAATAAACACTTGGTGATAACCACAATATGAAGGCAAACAGTGAATTTAACACCAGAAATGTGTTTCCTGGGTAGAGTTTCAGCCGTGCTTTTCTTGCAGAACTGTCATTCTGAATAAGCACTGCTTTCTGTACCCACAGTGCACCAAATAAACGATAAAGACCAGGCCAGCAATTTAAGAGACTAGCTGTGATAAAAATGTATGTTGAAGCCCTCAACCACTGCGATGAATTATCATTAAATGAGACTCCAGCTTTACACAAAGTAGTGAGATATATCCAGGATTACTAGTTTATGGTGTTATTTTTAAGACATTGCCATCTGTATGTATCCGTATTTGTTGTTTGCTTACTTTATCGTTGTTAATTCATATTTAATTAATTGTGGAAAAAGCCTCAACTTGTATATTGACAAGTTTATTGGCATGCTAAATGTACATTTGCACTTACTTGGATGTCTGGTGGATGCCAGTGCTGTAAGAAGCCATAAGTCAAGCGTCACTCATATGCAATACACCCCTATAAAAACATTAGCATTGTGATACAAACAAATGAGCATCTACAGCTGTTGAACAGGACACCTTATCCATTTTTTTTTAACTTGCCGGCCTGTCATTCTGTAGAGCTTTAGACCATCAGTCATCATTGACCTCACTGAGATTAATTCAAAAGGACACTTATTTTCCTATTTTTTCCATAATTAAAAATAAATACAGAGACATTGATGATTTTCTGTAAAAATCAGTAAGAAAGGAAAACGTACTTGCTCGGTCGATAGGGTATGAGGACTATATCACAGACAGTTATTGATAGCAACATTTGCTTAGAATGTACATATTTTGTTTTTCATTTAGCAGTTCCGCAAATAATCAGACAAATCTCTTTGTAACGCTTGTCCATATTGCACATCATCGGTATCATGATTAGGGCTCCCGGTTTTATGGTATTTATTTTTTTAGCATTTCCGTCTGTATTTATCCATATTTATTTTTTGCCCACTTTTTCTGTATTTATCCATATTTATTTTGTGTTTTGGGACAAATGAAGTTGTAAAACTGTACATTTCCATATTTATATAATTGATAGACTCCCACTCATTCTTTGATGTCTGTCTGTTTTAGCTATTTAAGATGCCAAATATTAAATAACAAAACATCCACTGGTAAATATTAGCATTATACCACAAATGTATATTGACAAATGGCATTATTTAATGAAATTGCATCCTGTTTTTAAATTTCCCATGCTGTCCATCTGCTCAGCTGATGGCCTATAATTCATGAAAGACTGCATAGAGTCACTTAAAAGAAACCCAATTTTCTGTATTTATCCACTTTAAAAAATAAATGCAGACAGAAAACACATTGTTTTCTGTCTGTATTTATCTGTAAAAATCCGTAAAAACGGAAAACCGGGAGCCTTAATCATGATGCACAAGTGTTATTAGCCTCTCAAAGCCACATGCATTCTTGTTACTTGCCAAGTGGCTTTCCACCACCACAGTACAATATACTTTATTACTTCTAATAGCATAGTATCATTGACCGCTTCCTCCATAGGTCTTCCTGTATGTCTAGTCTACTTCTCTGCAGTTTACACAGACATTTATCATTCGAGTCCAACAAACTAAAAGATTCGCCCTAGAGAAAATTATCAGTGAGGAACATAATATTAGTAAAGGAAGAGTTACAGGGATAACGGTGTAATGGAGCAAGTTACCAGGCACTCAAACCCGAGGTCTACATCCACCATGTTCTGTTAATTGCATCAATTCTGACGCATCTTTACACAACTCAGGTGTTGCTTCTGCCTGTGCTGTATTCAGCTATGTTCATTATTCAAGGACCACACTTTGGTTTTACGGGAACCAGCCTCAACCACGCAGTCAAAACAACTTGTGGCTTAATAATGCAGGCGGAACCACGTACGTCTAAACCACATGTATGCCTTTACCACGCATATGTGTGGTTTAGACTACTTGGTAGTTAGTGCTCTAGACTCAGGCAGAGGGTCGGAGGTGACTTCCTGTCCAGACGAGGAACGGACGGACGGAGTGCATGGTAAGATTTTTTTTATTATAAAATTTAAATGGTGGGGAGGCCGGTTTTAGGGCTCAGGGTGGAGGGGAGCAGGGTCGAGTTCTGGGACGAAGGTTTTAGGGCTCAGGGTGGGGGGGATCCATATCGTGTTCTGGGGTGAAGGATTTAGGGCTCAGGGAGGGGACGGTTTTAGTGTTCAGGGTGGGAGGGGAGTCAGGGTTAAGTTCTAGGGCTCAGGTCGTATGGGGGTCGGCTTCTGGGGTGAAGGAGTTAGAGCTTAGGGCAGGGGGTTTGGGTAAAAGTTCTGGGGTGAAGGTTGTAGGGCTCAGGGTAGGGGGGGTCCGGGTCGAGTTCTGGGGTGAAGGATTTAGGGCATAGGACGGGGGTCAGGGTCGATTTCAAGTCTGGGGGTGGGTTTTAGGGCTCAGGGCGTGGGGTTCTGGGGTGTTTTAAAGGCTGGGGTGGGCTTGGTATTTAGGGCTAGGGTCCACTTTTAGGATACAGGGTGGGGTGGCTGGGGGATAGGGCAGAACCGTAAGCAGGTATATGCCTTTACCAAATATGCCACTACAACTAAATTTGTTGTAAAGGCATGCGTGGTTAAGACGCGGTCGTTGTTAAGACCGTGTTGTTCAGCCATGCGTGGTTGGGGATTGCATGGCTGCAACATACAACCTTGTTTTACAAAACTTGGTGCCACGCAGGGCATCAGGCAGGACCGGCCAGCACAGGTATGAGCGGCGGGGCCGGGGTGGGGTGGGGTGGGGGGCAAGCTGACTGACAAGGGGATAGATTAAATTAAATTAAAAAATAAATAAAACTACTTACCTTGCGATTGCCGCAACGCTGACTTGGCAATGAGGCTAGTGCAAGGTAAGTGGTTTTATTTATTTTTTTATTTAATTTTACCTATTCCCTTCACCCCACCCCACACCACTGCTCTTACCTGTGCTGGCCACACCTGGCATCAGGCCCATTATGTATGTTGAGCTGTCCTTTAGAAAAACAGATAGAAGCTGCTAGAGAGCTCAGGTTGATGTTCGGTCAGTATCAACAACGAAATCAATAATTTGTGAACTTCGGAAGTACCTACATCCTGGTTAGGTGTCCTACCAGAGTATAGAGTTTCCAATGCTGACCTTCAAGAATATCACCTTCAGAGTATTTACTACTACTATGTTCTCAAGATAAGTATGTGTAGGTAAGTATTATACATGGGATTCTGTAATCCCTGTATAAAGGACAGTCACTAATTCCTTTATAATCGGCGACTTGTGATGCACCAAGTCACCGATTATAAAGAAAAGATGTCATGCTCCCAGAGCCTCTCTGTAACATGGGGCGTCATTACGCCCCAACCAAATGCACTGCGAAAGATGCCGCAATGGCGATCATTAATTCCTCATAAATCACATTTTTCTTGTTTAATCCGTTCTTTTACTCCCCTTTTTCTATCTTAAATTTTAGTCCTCACACGATATCATGTGCCATTTTCCAAGTTTCTTAATGTTCAGACTGTGCCCCTCCGGACCTCTTGTAAGAACATGACAAATGCGAAATTCATCCAAGGCAGTGTTTATTCAATAAAAAAAAACAATGCATTTCGGGCAAAGAAGTGCCCTTCGTCAGGGGTCACTGTAAACAACAATAAAATGATAACCAATTAGTATTGATCGTGTTTTAACATCTTGATAAATTAATCAATTACAAGTTAATACCCCATTTCCCATAATGCACTTTACATTTCAACCCGATCGAGTTTACCCTCAGTAAACCTCTCTGTTATTATTTAGTAAATCTCCCACCATTACCACACCGATATTTCAATTAAATCGTTTTCCAATAGCTATCTCTTCTTCCATCTCTCACCATTAAATGCTCACTTATCTCTGCTTGCGGTCAGACTGCGTGTCCCACTCTTCAAACCCCCTTTGTCCCTCTGTCTCCATGCCTTTCATGCTTTTTAAACAAAATTCCAATTTACAACAGTTTAACTCGAGTCTAATCTTCCATTAACTCTCCTTGCTAGCCTCCTATTAGTTCATACATTCAAGTATATTTATTGCCTACAGTCCCATACTTCAATCGTCTATTCTTTTTCTTTTTGCTGCTGTTATTTCCATCATTTCTATACACATACCTGCCGCAAACGTTTAAAACCACCCGTCCTCATCTCCATTCCAGGAAGTCATTATTCCTCCCATCATCCCTCCCACTTTTAAATGCCTTCCGATTGGCCTACTAATTAGCCTTTCCCGCCATCAAGACTATTGAAAAACGTTACTCTGTGAGGTGGACATACTACATATCCCTAATGCATTTTGACTTTACCAAGCTTAACCGAACTGTCCCGATCACATTATATAATGCCAAAAATAGTTATCATTATAAAAACTGTGACGATCTCCAAAGTTCATTTCCATAGTAAATTAACACCAACTTTCAGGACGAACCTAGATGTTACTTTAACCGTGTGAGTTGATACATTATCGTCTGTTTTAACTTCTTTATCCATTTTCACCAGGCGGGTGCAATCCCAAGGCTGGGCAATCATGTTGAATTATACTATAATAGAGATGGGGTGCACACCATTTAATTCATTCTCCAACTTTTGTTCGACGGTAATCCGATATGCGTGCAGCTTGGTTAAAGTGCCTTGCCCAAATGACACCGGGATCGACAACATCTCTGTAACATGGGGCGTCATTACGCCCCAACCAAACGCACTGCGAAAGATACCGCAATGGCGATCATTAATTCCTCATAAATCACATTTTTCTTGTTTTATCCGTTCTTTTACTCCTCTTTTTCTATCTTAAATTTTAGTCCTCACACGATATCATGCACCATTTTCCAAGTTTCTTAATGTTCAGACTGTGCCCCTCTGGACCTCTTGTAAGAACATGACAAATGCGAAATTCATCCAAGGCAGTGTTTATTCAATAAAAAAAACCAATGCATTTCGGGCAAAGAAGTGCCCTTCGTCAGGGGTCACTGTAAACAACAATAAAATGATAACCAATTAGTATTGATCGTGTTTTAACATCTTGATAAATTAATCAATTACAAGTTAATACCCCATTTCCCATAATGCACTTTACATTTCAACCCGATCGAGTTTACCCTCAGTAAACCTCTCTGTTATTATTTAGTAAATCTCCCACCATTACCACACCGATATTTCAATTAAATCGTTTTCCAATAGCTATCTCTTCTTCCATCTCTCACCATTAAATGCTCACTTATCTCTGCTTGCGGTCAGACTGCGTGTCCCACTCTTCAAACCCCTTTGTCCCTCTGTCTCCATGCCTTTCATGCTTTTTAAACAAAATTCCAATTTACAACAGTTTAACTCGAGTCTAATCTTCCATTAACTCTCCTTGTTAGCCTCCTATTAGTTCATACATTCAAGTATATTTATTGCCTACATTCCCATACTTCAATCGTCTATTCTTTTTTCTTTTTGCTGCTGTTATTTCCATCATTTCTATACACATACCTGCCGCAAACGTTTAAAACCACCCGTCCTCATCTCCATTCCAGGAAGTCATTATTCCTCCCATCATCCCTCCCACTTTTAAATGCCTTCCGATTGGCCTACTAATTAGCCTTTCCCGCCATCAAGACTATTGAAAAACGTTACTCTGTGAGGTGGACATACTACATATCCCATAATGCATTTTGACTTTACCAAGCTTAACCGAACTGTCCCGATCACATTATATAATGCCAAAAATAGTTATCATTATAAAAACTGTGACGATCTCCAAAGTTCATTTCCATAGTAAATTAACACCAACTTTCAGGACGAACCTAGATGTTACTTTAAGCGTGTGAGTTGATACATTATCGTCTGTTTTAACTTCTTTATCCATTTTCACCAGGCGGGTGCAATCCCAAGGCTGGGCAATCATGTTGAATTATACTATAATAGAGATGGGGTGCACACCATTTAATTCATTCTCCAACTTTTGTTCGACGGTAATCCGATATGCGTGCAGCTTGGTTAAAGTGCCTTGCCCAAATGACACCGGGATCGACAACATCTCTGTAACATGGGGCGTCATTACGCTCAACCAACGCACTGCGAAAGATGCCGCAATGGCGATCATTAATTCCTCATAAATCACATTTTTCTTGTTTTATCCGTTCTTTTACTCCTCTTTTCTATCTTAAATTTTAGTCCTCACACGATATCATGCACCATTTTCCAAGTTTCTTAATGTTCAGACTGTGCCCCTCTGGACCTCTTGTAAGAACATGACAAATGCGAAATTCATCCAAGGCAGTGTTTATTCAATAAAAAAACCAATGCATTTCGGGCAAAGAAGTGCCCTTCGTCAGGGTCACTGTAAACAACAATAAAATGATAACCAATTAGTATTGATCGTGTTTTAACATCTTGATAAATTAATCAATTACAAGTTAATACCCCATTTCCCATAATGCACTATACATTTCAACCCGATCGAGTTTACCCTCAGTAAACCTCTCTGTTATTATTTAGTAAATCTCCCACCATTACCACACCGATATTTCAATTAAATCATTTTCCAATAGCTATCTCTTCTTCCATCTCTCTCCATTAAATGCTCACTTATCTCTGCTTGCGGTCAGACTGCGTGTCCCACTCTTCAAACCCCCTTTGTCCCTCTGTCTCCATGCCTTTCATGCTTTTTAAACAAAATTCCAATTTACAACAGTTTAACTCGAGTCTAATCTTCCATTAACTCTCCTTGCTAGCCTCCTATTAGTTCATACATTCAAGTATATTTATTGCCTACATTCCCATACTTCAATCGTCTATTCTTTTCTTTTTGCTGCTGTTATTTCCATCATTTCTATACACATACCTGCCGCAAGCGTTTAAAACCACTCGTCCTCATCTCCATTCCAGGAAGTCATTATTCCTCCCATCATCCCTCCCACTTTTAAATGCCTTCCGATTGGCCTACTAATTAGCCTTTCCCGCCATCAAGACTATTGAAAACGTTACTCTGTGAGGTGGACATACTACATATCCCATAATGCATTTTGACTTTACCAAGCTTAACCGAACTGTCCCGATCACATTATATAATGCCAAAAATAGTTATCATTATAAAAACTGTGACGATCTCCAAAGTTCATTTCCATAGTAAATTAACACCAACTTTCAGGACGAACCTAGATGTTACTTTAACCGTGTGAGTTGATACATTATCGTCTGTTTTAACTTCTTTATCCATTTTCACCAGGCGGGTGCAATCCCCAGGCTGGGCAATCATGTTGAATTATACTATAATAGAGATGGGGTGCACACCATTTAATTCATTCTCCAACTTTTGTTCGACGGTAATCCGATATGCGTGCAGCTTGGTTAAAGTGCCTTGCCCAAATGACACCGGGATCGACAACATCTCTGTAACATGGGGCGTCATTACGCTTCACCAATGCACTGCGAAAGATACGCAATGGCGATCATTAATTCCTCATAAATCACATTTTTCTTGTTTTATCCGTTCTTTTACTCCTCTTTTTCTATCTTAAATTTTAGTCCTCACACGATATCATGCACCATTTTCCAAGTTTCTTAATGTTCAGACTGTGCCCCTCTGGACCTCTTGTAAGAACATGACAAATGCGAAATTCATCCAAGGCAGTGTTTATTCAATAAAAAAACCAATGCATTTCGGGCAAAGAAGTGCCCTTCGTCAGGGGTCACTGTAAACAACAATAACATGATAACCAATTAGTATTGATCGTGTTTTAACATCTTGATAAATTAATCAATTACAAGTTAATACCCCATTTCCCATAATGCACTTTACATTTCAACCCGATCGAGTTTACCCTCTATCGGTATAATAAATAATAACAGAGAGGTTTACTGAGGGTAAACTCGATCGGGTTGAAATGTAAAGTGCATTATGGGAAATGGGGTATTAACTTGTAATTGATTAATTTATCAAGATGTTAAAACACGATCAATACTAATTGGTTATCTTTTATTGTTGTTTACAGTGACCCCTGACAAAGAGCACTTCTTTGCCCGAAATGCATTGTTTTTTATTGAATAAACACTGCCTTGATGAATTTCGCATTTGTCATGTTCTTACAAGAGGTCCGGAGGGGCACAGTCTGAACATTAAGAAACTTGGAAAATGGTGCATGATATTGTGTGAGGACTAAAATTTAAGATAGAAAAAGAGGAGTAAAAGAACGGATAAAACAAGAAAAATGTGATTTATGAGGAATTAATGATCGCCATTGCGGCATCTTTCGCAGTGCGTTTGGTTGGGGCATAATGACGCCCCATGTTACAGAGATGTTGTCGATCCCGGTGTCATTTGGGCAAGGCACTTTAACCAAGCTGCACGCATATCGGAATACCGTCGAACAAAAGTTGGAGAATGAATTAAATGGTGTGCACCCCATCTCTATTATAGTATAATTCAACATGATTGCCCAGCCTTGGGATTGCACCCACCTGGTGAAAATGGATAAAGAAGTTAAAACAGACGATAATGTATCAACTCACACGGTTAAAGTAACATCTAGGTTCGTCCTGAAAGTTGGTGTTAATTTACTATGGAAATGAACTTTGGAGATCGTCACAGTTTTTATAATGATAACTATTTTTGGCATTATATAATGTGATCGGGACAGTTCGGTTAAGCTTGGTAAAGTCAAAATGCATTATGGGATATGTAGTATGTCCACCTCACAGAGTAACGTTTTTCAATAGTCTTGATGGCGGGAAAGGCTAATTAGTAGGCCAATCGGAAGGCATTTAAAAGTGGGAGGGATGATGGGAGGAATAATGACTTCCTGGAATGGAGATGAGGACGGGTGGTTTTAAACGTTTGCGCAGGTATGTGTATAGAAATGATGGAAATAACAGCAGCAAAAAGAAAAAGAATAGACGATTGAAGTATAGGAATGTAGGCAATAAATATACTTGAATGTATGAACTAATAGGAGGCTAGCAAGGAGAGTTAATGGAAGATTAGACTTCGAGTTAAACTGTTGTAAATTGGAATTTTGTTTAAAAAGCATGAAAGGCATGGAGACAGAGGGACAAAGGGGGTTTGAAGAGTGGGACACGCAGTCTGACCGCAAGCAGAGATAAGTGAGCATTTAATGGTGAGAGATGGAAGAAGAGATAGCTATTGGAAAACGATTTAATTGAAATATCGGTGTGGTAATGGTGGGAGATTTACTAAATAATAACAGAGAGGTTTACTGAGGGTAAACTCGATTGGGTTGAAATGTATAGTGCATTATGGGAAATGGGGTATTAACTTGTAATTGATTAATTTATCAAGATGTTAAAACACGATCAATACTAATTGGTTATCATTTTATTGTTGTTTACAGTGACCCCTGACGAAGGGCACTTCTTTGCCCGAAATGCATTGTTTTTTTTATTGAATAAACACTGCCTTGGATGAATTTCGCATTTGTCATGTTCTTACAAGAGGTCCGGAGGGGCACAGTCTGAACATTAAGAAACTTGGAAAATGGCGCATGATATATCGTGTGAGGACTAAAATTTAAGATAGAAAAAGAGGAGTAAAAGAACTGATAAAACAAGAAAAATGTGATTTATGAGGAATTAATGATCGCCATTGCGGCATCTTTCGCAGTGCGTTTGGTTGGGGCGTAATGACGCCCCATGTTACAGAGATGTTGTCGATCCCGGTGTCATTTGGGCAAGGCACTTTAACCAAGCTGCACGCATATCGGATTACCGTCGAACAAAAGTTGGAGAATGAATTAAATGGTGTGCACCCCATCTCTATTATAGTATAATGCTCCCAGAGCCAACAGTTGAGGTGAAAGGCAGGTCTAGTCATGGAGCATAATTGAAGCAGCTGTCTAAAGCAAGGAATGCTTCTTTTCTTTCTTCAACTCTATTTTTTGTCCTGCAATGACAAGCAGACCCACCATGTTTATTTTTTGCACTTCTTTGATAGTGAGAGAAAAGCTAGAGCTTCCTGTATGTTTTCTACGCATTCAAGCTAGTGCAGCTTTTTAAAAAAAAACTAAAAAAAACTGATGTATTGAATTGTTTCTAATATCTGTTTGCTACAAATAACTAACAGGTTTTTGGTGTGTTTAATTTTGCACTAGAGATTTTATTTTTAATCTCCATGTTTGCAAAAATGCTCGCTCTCGTCCCAATAAAAGAGCTATGCACCAAGGTTTTAAGAGGTTTGTTGGAAAGGTGATGGTGTGACCATGCTTTATATGGCATAAAGTACCTAATGATGTACATGATAAGGAAAATGCAAGTCAACTTGGAGTTCCATAACCTTATAAAGGAACTCGATCTTCACCCTCATATGGTTATGAAGCTCCTCAGTGACGTTTAATTTCCTTTTAATGTGTGGCAGGGGGTACTTTATCTCTTAAATAGCTTCTAAAAGTCCTTATCTATTTTAAAAGCATGGTAGGCAACTGCCTTGTGGTACTGCTGCAAACAGTGCCACGAGAGTGTCAGGCTGCTACAAATTGTCTGAGAACAGAAAAATGTCATTTTGCCAGGGACTCCAAAATGTCCCCTAACTGCCTCAGTCAACCCCTGTTGCTAGGTTTCAGGAGCACTCAGCACCTTTCTCCATATATGCCTAGCAACACATGTGGCATTGTTTCTAGGCTGGCAATTCAGGGCCTCACTGCCCAGTGGCATGGGCATTGCTCTTCATAACCTCAGAGAGAGCTCCATCACTGCTACTCACATCATCACCAGTGATCAGAGAGGACTAAGTGTTTGAATGTATTAAGTGACTGTGAATGTTGTACATGTGTGTATCTATACTGTGTGTGTAGTGTATGTATGAGTGCATCTGTTTTTTCTCTGCCTCATATTGCTCTGCTGTGTGTTAGTTGTGTGTATCTGTTTAGCTTATGGGTGTGTACATTTGCTATTGTGTGTACTTGTTGAGTGTACATATGTGCACTGTGGTTTGCATGCAGAGTGTGTGCTGTGTGTGCGTGTTCTGTGCTTGTTATGTTTGTGTCTGTGTGTGATATGTGTTTGTATCTTGTGTGTCTAAAGCTGGTGCTTTTAATTTTCTTGGGTATGTTGTTTATGTGTCTGCTGTATGTGCAGCTCTACCATAGATCCCTCATACCACTGCAGTAATTTTAAAAAATGGGACCACAGCTCTACTGTGATACTTACATTACACATGCTGAAGTTAAAGCTATACTATTGAGAAGATGATGCTACAATGCTAGCAATGATCTCTGTGGACACAAAACTATCATTAAGCACCTACATCCATTTATTTATTTATAACATTTATAGAGCGCATTAATCACCCCAATCGGGGTATCTCCACGATGTAACAGTCTTGGACCGCCAGAATAGGTAGATCAGAACAGTGAAGTTTTTAAAAAATTTCTGAAAGATAGGTAGTTGGCAAAGAGACGGATGTGACGGGGTAGTTGGTTCCAAAGTTGAGGAGCTAGGTGAGTGAAGGATTTGCCTCCTAATCTAGCTTGTTTTATTCGGGGCACGAGAAGGAGATCTTTGGACCCCGAACGGAGGGTTCTAGAGGGAGTGTATTTAACCAGCTTGTCCGACATATATCTTGGCCCCATATTGTTTAGGGCTTTGAACACCATGCAGCAAATCTTGAATTTGATTCTTTTATGTATGGGTAGCCAATGAAATTTATGGAGTAGGAGGAGTGAAGCTGTTCTGGGTGGAGCATTGGTCACTAAGCGGGCTGCTGTATTCTGGACTACCTGTAGTCTGCTCAGGGAGTTTTCCTTAGCTGAGATCAGCAGAGCGTTGCAGTAGTCCAG
Source organism: Calotriton arnoldi (assembly GCA_963921515.1). Classification (NCBI taxonomy): domain Eukaryota; kingdom Metazoa; phylum Chordata; class Amphibia; order Caudata; family Salamandridae; genus Calotriton; species Calotriton arnoldi. The sequence goes on along the minus strand of CAWUFW010002248.1, from coordinate 501,724 downwards.
GCGGCTTAGGACCAATGCTTGTATTAGTGTTTTTCGTGTGGATGATGGGAGAAAGGGGAAGACTCTGCGAAGAAGGCTCAATGCGTGGAAGCAGGCCCTAATGGTTGAGGTAGCATGCTCCTCCAAGCTTAGTTTCTGGTCGATTAGGATCCCTAAGTTCTTGACCACTTGTTTTGGGGACGGGGCTGGGCCCAGCTCACCAGGCCACCAGTTGGGTGACCACCTGGTTATTGCATCCCTGAACAACATAATTTCAGTTTTTTCCGCGTTCAGCTGAAGGAAGTTGTTACTCATCCATTCAGTGATGGTTTTCATGCCCTCCGAGAAGGTGGCCTGGATGTTAGTGTTGCTCTTGTCAAAGGAGAGAAGTAGTTGTGTGTCGTCAGCGTAGGATATTGGTATAAATCCTAAGTTTCTCAGAAGTGACGCCAGTGGTGTAACATAAATGTTAAATAAGGTAGGGCTCAAACATGAGCCCTGGGTACACCCTTAGAAACCATGGTGGTCTGTGATTTGAAAGGGCCTAGGTTGACGGTTTGGGTTCTCCCTGCCGGGAAATCAGTTGACCATTTTAGTGCGTTGCCCTGTATTCCTATGGCTTTAAGTCTCTTTAGCAGGATATGGTGGGAGATGGTGTTGAATGCTGCCAACAGGTCAAGCAGTATAAGAAGCACTGCTTGACCATTGTCTGCAAGCATTCTGATGTTGTCTGTGACTGTCACCAGTGCCGATTCCGTGCTATGTCTGGGACGAAATCCTGACTGTGAGTAGTCGAGGCAGATGAAGGATTCAATGAATTTGGACAGGTGTGTGTTAATGTGATTCTCAAGTAGCTTACTTTGTAGAGGGAGTAGTGAGATGGGTCGATAGTTGGTGATGGCGTCTGGAGGCAGCTTTGCATTTTTCCTGATGGGCAAGATCTGTGCCATAGAATTACATGAATCCGCTAGAGTTACTGCACTACCAACAAGCCTCTGAAACAACAGTGCTGGCATTAAGCACCTGAGATAAATGTACTACCATCACTTCCTGAGCTGTATGTGTGCAGTCTCATCTGTTGAGCTCACAGCACTACTAATAAAACATACACTGGCAAAAGCACCAGCAAGTTTCTCAGCCTGCAGCACTACCATGGAGCCCCTGAGGCCACAATTCTGTAATGGAGACACTAAGTTCTCAAAACACAGTAGTATGTTGAGCTCCTAAGCCCACATCATTCCCGAGGATCCCATGAACTGAGACACTGTTATCAGCCCATTAATTTGGTGATCGGGGGATGAAGAAGGTGTTCAAGGCAGGTGAGTCAATGGGGTTCATGTCTTGTGGTTGAAGGGTGTAGACGAGTCCAAAGAGAGTGACACCCACCAGAAAGGTGAGGCTCACTTCCCCATTACAACAGAAGCAGGAAATGGATGCAAAATGCAGATTTCAAAGTTGCTTTTCCATACTAAGTGCTTTCTCATTATCAACCTGAACACTTAGTTTAAAGCACTCCATTGAACAAAGTATTCTAAACGTAGCCCCTGGTAAAGATATGCAACTCTGAAGTATGCTGCTCATGTCCTGTCTTGCTGTACCAGCTGAGAGATCTGTTGTTTTCAGCTGTCTGCTAATGGAACCGATCGCAGAGATCTCTTGCTTTCAGTCTTTTATTATAAAGTTTGCTTTTTGTATAGCAAGGGCCATGGGCATTATATTGCAGAGGAGGACCAAATTATGCAGCAGAGGTCACCAAGGTAGTCTTCAAAAAGGCTAATTATGCAGTATTATACTGCAGAATTACTTCATAATGTTCTAATTGTTACACATGTTAGCACTGCTTGGGCAAAGGCTTCCCCTATTAGTATCAGTTTAACAACTAAATATAGCCATCGACAACTAAAAGCTGACCATTTAACATTATTTGGCATTGTGCTGTAACATGGTATGGTAGCATTTATGAAACTTTTGATCAGTTCGAGCTAGAAACAAATTGTTTTAGGTTCAAATCTGCAAATTATGCAGTTGATAATGGATTTTTTGGCAAGTGTGGTAAATCCATAATTATGCGGAAAATGTCAAAGCCACAACATTGCATAGTTTCAGTGGCCCTAACTATGTCAATCTCCACTGGGACAAGATGAGCTGACTTGCTTCAGTATGCAGGAGCTTCACACATCTCACCCTCATCCCAAGGGAAATTGCTGAGAGGCCCCAGCAGGCAGCCTCCTCTGCCTATTTGTAAAAATCCCCTGGCTATTGCTGTGAGGTCATCAGCATCCACCTCTGCCTGTTTGTAGAACAATATCAGAGAGGCCAAATCACCTCACTCTCCACTGCTGAACTCATCTCGTTCTCCTCTGCTGGGAAATCACTTTGAGGCCCCTGGAGTGTGACAACTGGGCAGATGTGCTCTGGATGGGTGTCAGTGGCTGTCGGCGAGACCTGTAAACAAAGACAGCCTGGAAAGGCATCTGTCATACAAGGCCACACTTCCAGGCTATCTTTATTTACAATCACTGGCTCATTGCCCTTCCTACAACCCCACAAAATCAGCACTAAGGGCCTAATTTATCTGTTGACGGTAAAGGTACTCCATGACAACGGAGTACCCTTTATGCCAAAATAATGATCCACCTGCCCAATTTAAATATGCAACCACAAAGAGATGATGGACGGAGCATTGAAACTTTTCAGACACTCACCCCCAGTCACAGATCTGGGTTGAATCCATCATCGTTCTTTAGCTTACTTCACCACACCAGTTCAGACACAGCTATATGCAAATCAGTCTAGAACCTGTGCCTAATAGGAACAGTCCAGCCCGAACTGCCAAGCCAGGTCTTCCCAGGACCGGAAACAAGCATCCTGGGACCGGTTTCGGGGTAACACCCCTCATCAGCCAGGCTAGCTTGAACCCAGTGGCAAAGTGAGCAAGAGGCCCACGCCTGGGCATACCCTGCCAATTTAGGGCGAAACAAGCAAACACAAAGAGATGATGGATGATGCGCTGAAACTTTTCAGACTCACTCCCAGTCACAGATCTGGGTTGAATCCATCATCGTTCGTTAGCTTACTTCACCACCCCAGTTCAGACCCAGCTATATGCAAATCAATCTAGACCCTGTGCCTCATGGGAACAGTCCATCCCGAACTGCCAAGCCAGGTCTTCCCTGGACCGGGGACAAGCATCCTGGGACCGGTTTCGGGGTAACACCCCTCATCTGCCAGGCTAGCTTGAATCCAGTGGCAAAGTGAGCAAGGGACCCACGTCTGGGCGACAGGTATGCCCAGAAGTGGGTCCCGTGCTCTCCATGCCACTGGAGTCAAGCTATCCTGGTTGATGAGGGGTGAAACTCCAAAACCGGTCCTAGGATACTTGTTTCCAGTCCAGGGAGCACCTGCCCTGGCAGTTCGGGCTGGACTGTTTCCATTGGGCACAGGGTCAAGACTGATTTGCATATGGCTGGGTTCAAACTGGAGTGGCAAGGGGAGCAAAAAAACGATGGACTTTGGCTCAGATCTCTGTACTGGGGTGAATGTATGACATTGTTCTGCATTCTGTCCATCAATTGTTCTTTTTGCAATTTAAATATGGACAGACCTTTGGTGTAACAATGGCGGAGACTTTTCAGTCTCCACTGTGGTTACACCATCTAACGGCCCGACGGAGTAAGGGCTACCGGAAGTTGGCACCTAATTTAGATGGGCAAACATACAGGTCAGTTTTCACTTACCGTCACTGCCAGGAAAATCCTGGCAGGTAAGGGACAGTGAAAACTGCTAAATGTCCCCCTCATTATGGAAGATAACTACCTTGGCGATGAGGCCATTGTTCTATCTTTTATTTCAAATAACAAAATCTCATTTTGACATCATACTCTCAATGCATGTCCAGGAATGGTGGTTCCTGGAAATGCTAATTATGTCCGCTGGCCTGACGGACATAGCTAAACACAGAGAATGGAGTACCCTCGGCATGGCGGTTGTAAAGTACTTCGCAATGCTGACAGATGATACTCTGTCCGCCCATATATAAATTGGGCTCTACGTCTGCAGAGGACATGCGCAGCCCCAGAAACTGAACCACTTCCCCCATGAGTGCATGGCCCCAGTTTGGACATATCTGCCCTTTGCCAACAATGTAAACCACTCTTATCCAGCCCCACAGTGTACACCAATATCGCTGCACCTGACCCATTAGCACCACTACTGACCCCCCAGAGTCACAGTGCTACCATTGAGCCACAGAAGTGTGTGTGAGTGTGTGTGTAGTCCTTGTACATCTGATGTAGGTGTTTTGCTAGCTGGGGAGTGGTATGTATCTGAGTCTACGTTTGACAATGGTTGTACATTGGTATTTGTGTCTCTGCATCTCTGTGTTCTTTCAATTCAGCTGCCACTTTGTGTATTTAAGGGTGTGTGTGTGTGTGTGTGTCGTTGCATGTAAGGTGTTTATCTGCATACCGGTGTGTGTGAGAGATAAAGTGAGTGTGAGTCTGTTAGGGCGGTCCTGTGTCTGAGGTTGTCAATTCATAGGAGGGGCTATTCACAGAGACTTTGCTGGACTTTCTCTTTTAGAACGTTTGGCTTTCTGTTCAGTTCTAAGAGTAAGCCTGGAAATCCATAGTAAATCCTGGGCCATGTTACAAATAGGGCACACAGTCCCTGTTTGTGCTGTATGCACCTTCAAATTAGTGCACCGGGTGCAAACAAGGCCAATGCACCCTATTACTGATAATGCACTAACCCCAGGACAGATATATACTCATGCGTTAGTGAAATATGTAGTGGCTGCTTGAAGCAAGCTCCATTTTTCACTGTGCCTGCACTTCAAAGAGTGGACAGAGATCGCCCTGCAGCCACGTGCAGTGAGTGACTTCACCCACCTACAGGGGGATGTCTGGAGGTCCATGGGACTCCCTTTCACCCCTCCAGAGGGGTGCACTCAGGAGGTAGTCTAATTCACAGAGTTATTTGTTTAATGACCATTGTCAGGCTCATGTGCTTGTTTTAAATTAAATTCCGCTCTATTCAGTGCATGCTCTAAATCAATAAAAAAGACGTTTCTTTTACATCAAAAGAGGACCTCACATTTCACAAATGAGAGGGTGCCACAGATTATTTGCAGCAATGTTAGTGAAATGCTGCTGTGTTACAATGTTGAAAACACACACATCACTATCCCTGAATCTTAGATGAAAACATATTTAGAATTAGGATGAGTGTGCCTATGCACTGTCAGTGACCTGTCCAAAGAGGGCATGAAAGAGCTGAAACTGGATAATAAGTTCAAAGCTGTTCTGAACAGGGGCCCCCAAAACACGTTTGGCCCGGGCCCCCAAAATCCTTAAGATGTCCCTGACAGGCATATTCGAATGCATTATTTTCATGAATAATGATTTCGCATACACATTACTAATGTATGTGCTCATGTCAAACCAATTCAAGCTAATTTGATCTTTTTGAGTCATTGACACATCATTTGTTTGAAGATATTCTCAATAATTTGCAGTTGCCAGTCAAAATAAAGTATCAAAAGTTTGTGACCCTGGAGCTCTGAACAGCAACTGCATGTGTATTGCAGGAAATGAGAAAACGAGTCAAATGAGGTGAGTTCCTTCTAGCTGGGGTACAAGTTAAACGTCATATGCACATGCTTTGCAAAAAATAGCAGCAAGTCTGTGGAAGCTTTTGAGGACTTTTAATTCATGCGACATACAAATACTGTTATTATCAGGCATTAGAGCAGAGGCGGCGAGAGCGGACACAGCTGCGGCTCTGCTTGGGTAATGCTGTCTATGTAGCTCCCACTCAGAAAGTATCCAGGGACTGGCGAATGTTGCGCTTTGCGATGGAAGGGCCACAACGCTCACAATTAGCCAAATGCCTCATTTATGCATTCGTGTAAACCGATATTGAAGTGTATGCCCGTGGGAATCAAAGTAAGGAAACTTCACAGAGCAGAGCTAGAGAACTATTTCATCTGGTGAAAATTACAGACCATCAACTGTGTGTGTTTTGAATCAGTGGAAGAGGGGAAAACTGTTCCTTCACAGATTGTCCTAGACGTTGGAGGAAGCATGCCTGATTTATTTTGCTACTGATGTATTTTATTAGTACAAATTGTAAGTGCAGCAGCAGAGCTACAGTAAAGACTGTCATTCTTGGGTTATATTTTAATTAGCATTACATGATGGAGATTTTTTCATGAGCCTAAAGAGAAAGAGATTCTCTAGTTCCTTACTAGGCTTGCAGTGGCAAATTGAGACTTGTATAGGAATGAGCTCTCTCCCATTACACACAAATGGGAAATGATGCTTCTGAGAAGGATATGAGGAGATTAAGTGTTCTTGCTTTAGTTACTTTTCTTTGTGAGGTCTTTGATTCATGGACAGACTTGCGAAGAAAACTGGTCGGTCAAGTATGTTCTCTTGGCACAATCAGCTTGCAGCTGTACATAATGTCATGTCTCTGCAGTGGGCAGATACTGCCATAGAGGCGGCCAAGACCAGAAGATCACAGGTCCTCTGTTATACAAGCACCGTATAAAAGGTTGCTGGATAACCATGAGTGATGCACATGCCAGTAAACTAGAAGTCAAAGGTGAAACCTTTATTGGATATTGTGTAGCACATAAGGGAAATAACCATTGTGTAGCAGACAATAATGCCTTGGTGCACTGTAGGCCATAGAACAAGGATACAGTACATGAGGTTGATAGCCAGTGGCTGATGATTTAAGAAAAGAGTGCATCTTCATTGGTCGTGTGCTTGACAAATAAAATTACCCAGCTATGTGAGCAGGTGAGGGAGTGAGTGAATGAGTGAGTTGGTGAATAAGTGAGTGAATAAGCATGTGAGTGACTAAGAGTGCTTGACTGAATGGGTTAATGAACATAGTAGGTGATCTAAACTGACTTAAATATTTTTAGGTGATGGGCATTGCCACCAAGCATAGAGTAAAAGAACTTTGAAGTAGTTATGGAAAAGAAAATAATTTGAACCTTGTCTTAGGTGCAAGAGGAATGAGTTTTTAATAGGAGTAGCTTGGATGGAAAACATGTTTCTACTCACTAGCTACAATGACAGCAGTAAGTAAACAGACTTATGACAAGGGTAGGGATCTTAGACATTCTATTTTGAGAGTTTATAGTTCAGGCATGCATGACCTGTTCGGTGACTGATGGTGAATACCACAATGGTCCATCTGAACCTAATCTATTCTTTTAATATCAACAAGTGCAGAGGCCAGCTAGAATCTTAGGTGATGTCTCGACCATCCCACAACTTGATAGACACATTCTGGGCCAGCTAAAGTCAATGGAGTTGACACTCATAGACCACATTAGTGTCATCACATCTGGAATTCATCACTGTCCTATCACAATCCAACTGTCCTCAGTTGGAAGAAAATGTCCAACATTATTGAGAACTCCGAATTGCCAGAAGGAATACTTGGCAGTGATCAGTACTTGTGAAATTATGGAGTCCAATGGAATTTCTCCATTTGTTGTTTTTACTTAAAAGCTAGAGTTTTATGAGGAAGGATAGGAGATTCTTGGGAAGAAGCTACAGCTCTGTCGGTATAATCCCCGAAAAAAGAATTGCTTCAATTTTGGCTATCTTAAGGTGAAACAATTGAGCACATGGGTCATGGGATCATGATGTTTCAAAAGAATTTGGGTGTCATTAATATAGTAACAATAAAAAATTCATTGTCCTGGAAGGTGGAGAACAGGCACCTTGTGGATCACAATAATATATGTCATGTCAAAATGAATCAGGGGAGAAGAAAGGGGAAGAACAGCTCACAGGCACATACGCCTCAGAAGTAGTGAATATCCTTGTACGGTCACAGGTGCATCCACAGGATCATCCCATGCAGCAGGATGGGAATGATAGACTTCTTAAATGCGGTTCCCTGTCAGTTTGTCAGAAGCACCAGTCTATTGAAGAGTGTAAATGTTATTTGACAGGATGCTCACTGTGAAGGATAGGCCTGGAGCTGAGTAAGCATGAGTATGTGAGCTGGTTTAACACCTGCAATTAGTGTACTGCTGACAGTGGATCTGTGAGAACAACTGCCAGCAGAGATAGAAATCTCTCTTCCCAATGTGAATGTAAAAACACCACTGGCAGTGGGGGAAAGTGGTTTAGGAGGTACCTGGGTCTCACCCACAATTCCCTACCTACTCCGTGGAAACTCAAAAGATATTAGAAAGCAGAGAGGTGGTGAGCCATCATCTACCATCCACCATCTTCCTCAAGATTGTCCTACTGAATATTGACGCCCGGAATATCATGATACAAGAATATCAAGGTCAGAATATTGAGGAACAAAATATCAAAAGGGAAGTGCATATAGGGAAGTATAGATTTACTAGTCTTAACACCACATCTACATACCTTGAAGATATATGTACTGTGTAGGAACATATATGTGGAGTTAGGTATAGAAAATAGACTTACTTACCTGTCGATATTTTTTTTCAATATGTTTTCCTTGATTTTGGGTTCCATCGATATTCTTGGGTCGATATTCAGTGTGCACGCCTTCCTTGAGTATCCAGAGAACCAGGAAAACGGTGGATTAGTGCCCAGCCAGATGCTGGATGCAAATCTGTTTTTTCACTTCTTTGTTATAGAACCACAAAATAAAAATTTTTTATGCTTTTATATCAGAGTAGTGAGAAATCTGGTTTTGCATCCGGCGTTTAAGATATTGCCCTCCTGAAACGACGTAATCAGCCTCAAGCCGTCTTGAATATTTATAAAACGACTATTGACAGATGTTGGTTCACATGACCCGAACTGAACAAACGTAATCACGGATTATGTGGATACTTTAACAATGCTGTGACTTTCACTCCCCAGCGTTCCTCTCTCCCCTGCTGTTTACAGAGTGCACAGTGATCTCAGAGGTTTGCACCCGCAGCCGTCCATATTTAGACTAGCTGGTCCCCACAGGCCCCCGTTTATTGTGATAATGTAAGTAGGTGTCATCTGAGCTTATCTCAGGGTGTGAGGTCACCTAATGGTTAGTGCACTAATGTAAGCAAAGCCGGAAAGGGAAAGGAGACGGCCATTGCAATAATACCAGTCCTCAAATGAATTCCCTGTGCACATTGCATGAAACAGCTGCCATGTTTGTTTAGACAAGTGCTTGGCTGCTCTTCTAAGTGGAGGCTGATGACAGACACGGTTTTCAATGCCGAAATATTACCTCTCAGGGATGTCAGCATCTGCTCTTTTTCAGCCTCTCTTTTCGGATTCACACCTCATTTTTTCAAGCAAAGGGTCATTTCCCCTTACTGACCATATTCAAAAAGGAGAAGTGAAATTCTGAGGTTGGTACTTTGCAGCTTTCTTAGTGCCTTGTAAGGGTACTCCAATTACATTTAACTGGGAGAGCAAAGTATTGTTAGCAACATCACAGGGGCAAGCTTTCCTTAATTGAGAATATTTGTTCTTTTTAAATGTTTTTCGTTAACCATCTCACTGATTTCCTGTATGATGTTCATAAGAAAACTCCACGCAGATTAGTGAGCGATGCGGTATTTTCTTAAGGAACCCCCTGAATTTACTCAGAAAAATCAAGACATTACATTAATGTTTTGTACAGTTTGCAGATTTTGTCCCTAGAACAGTGGCGGCTCCTCCGCTAAGGCATAGGAGCGTCGCCCCACTCACTGCTTTGCAGCAGTGAAAGAAAGGAAAAATAAAATGATAATGCCTTGATGTTATTATCATTTTATTTGTTCCTGCTGTGGCAGCGTGGGGGTGGGGCTGCTCTGCTAACAGAGCGGGGCAGGGGAGGAGTGTTGGGGACACTGAAATCCGCACAACGCTTTGGCCGGCCGTCTCGGGCCAGCCAAACAGCCATTCTCACTTAGCATGTTCTCCACCCAGGATACATTACAGCCTGGGTGGAGAACATGCCTAGGACCCCAGTCCCCATCTGACCACCGAACTATGGTGCTCAGACCAATCACAATGCTGCATTGCAGCGTTGTGATTGGCTTAGGGGAGCCAATCACAATGCTGTATTGCAGCGTTGTAATTGGCTCTGGGGAGCCAGGCTGCTTCCTGTTTGGCAGATACAGAGGAGAGACGACGTGGAACAGAGCGGCGAGGAGGTAGGTGTCTTTTTCTTTTTTTGCACCCCCTTATCCGGCCGCCACCCCAGATCCGTGCCGGCAGCCACTGCTAGAGGAAGCACCCCTTCATGTTACTCTGATACAATATAGAGGTTGAGAATAACGACCTGCAATAATGCTTCATCTACTATATCATCTACCGCTGGAGGGGGTAACACAGGTCCCTGCATTCCCCGGTGCAGCAGGGGGCCCCCATGCTGCTACAGGCTAACTTTATATAAAGGAATATCTGGGAGATATGGGAGTATCAAGGGCCCCCACCACATTCTGCAGGGAGGCCCCATTATGTTGCTTTACGCCACTGCATACTGCTATTTCGTCAAGGTATGAATATAGTTATTATTCTCACCTGCTTACATATATTTAACTTGCAATGCAGTGGTTAGGCTGATGTGTGGATGTGATATTTTGCCATGTGATATCGTGAGCATATACTGTGGTCATACCAAAAAGCATGATAAGAGAGCCACTGATGGTGCATAGCCATGAAGTTTGCGAAATTTTCCTTTGCAAACTCACAAATGTGTCTTCTACACTTTGAAAGCATCATGACCTTTGTAAAGACTACAACGTTTAAATTACAAAACTAACTTCAGCAAAAGTTGATTCGGTGGACAAAATTCCACCACAAACTCAGGGGCATATTATCAAGGGCTTTATCGCCGATTTAGCGGCACTTTTTGCCGCTAAATCGGCGATATTTTTAACGCCCTATTAGCAAGCTGTCGCTAACAGGCGTTAGCGACAGCTTTCAGGCGTTAGAGGCTGGGAATTACATCGCCTTGCATGTCAGCGATATTTATCGCTAATGACATGCAAGGTAGGCGTTCCCAACCTAACAGCGACTGAAAACAGTCGCTAACATCGCTATCGCCTATTAGCAATAACCGCGAGGCGATAAAAATACGCGCGCTAACCGCGATTAGCGCTGGTTTTTAGAACTGGTAAAAGCATGACTTAACAATAATAGTCAATGGGAGGTGGATTGCAAGGTTAAGTCCCCAGCATTAGCGCGAGGAATCTATCGCTGGATTTCTCGCGTTATTGCTGGAGTTTCGCCGCTATCGCTGGATATTTTATCGCATTGGAGATAAACCTTGCTAATAGCATGTTATCTCCGCGGTAATATCCAGCGATAGCCAGCGATAGAAACAGCGCGCTAAGCAAGCTTTGCGATAATTATCGCAGGTTCTTGCTAATATGCCCCTCAATTTTAGTGGAAAATTCTCTCACCATAAAGAATTTGTGAGAAAAATAAAATTAATTTGCAAATTAAGGGGCATATTAGCAAGACCCACGTTACAATTATCGCCGTTTTAGCGGCAGGAAACTGCCGCTAAAACGCGATAATGGGCTTGCTAATATGCGTTATAGAATTCCAATAGAAGCCCAGGTTAGATGGGCAGGACATCTAACCTGGGCTTCTATTGAATTCCATAACGCATATTAGCAAGCCCATTATCGCCGTTTTAGCGGCAGTTTCCTGCCGCTAAAACGGCGATAATTTTAACGTGGGTCTTGCTAATATGCCCCTCTGTTTTAAGAAGTTTTTAAATTTAGCATCCTTTGTGAAGTGTAGCATTTGTAATCTTTGTGAAACTTTGTAAGCAAAATGTGAAGTTCCCCACAACTCACTTTGATGGAGTGGGGGAAGGATTCCAAATCTTATAATTTCTATTAACTATTGTTTTAGAATCCATCTTTACTTGATTCTGCTGCTCCAAACGATGAAAAAAAAGCCAAAATATACGTCTTTGCTGTATTTTACACAGAATAACTTTTCCTTAGCATGGTCATTTTTATAACACTTCAGCGCTTAAAAAAACATGATATTAGTGTAAACAATGTTCGAGACATTTAGTGATCACTAATAAAGGGTGAAATCTTTAATTCAAATGCAAGAGATGCTTAAAATACCTACTGATTATAAGAACAGTGTTCTGTTGTTTTAAGATGCCTGGCCTGCCATACACAGTCCAAGCTCAAATGATTTTGAACCAAAATGCCAGAAATCTGAAGTGCCAGAAAATCAAATTGGCCAAAATCCGTGAACAGCTAGCGTTTCAGAACGTTTCATGGGTGAGTAGAGTGTTCTTACCGAGCATGATGCCTTTGCGGGGGAGAAGGATGCCACCCTCCAAGTGAAATTTAAGTCCACAAAACGTGACACCTGCACCCACAAATGACAAAGCTAAATCAACATCTGTGGATAATAACCAACTAGAATTTCACATACTCTAACAGCAATACCACCAACTGGCTGGGGTTTCCTCACTTGTAAGGGATCCCACAGGAGTGGGAACATGCGTTTTCTATATACAGACAGTTTGCAACTGTGACAAAAGGCTTACCAGGTGTAAATTTGGAAAACTTTGAAAGTCATAATTTGCACAAGCCTATTCCTGTCAATTTCTAAATCCCAAGAATTATCAATATTTTGCTGTTGTAGGTATAATCCTACAATTTTGTGGTATTTCTCATTTTGTACAAATCAGGCCCTGTGGAAATGCACATTACAGAACTGTGGGGTTAAAGGAGTGGTTATGAAACAAGGTGCACTATGCTCTGTTCCAGTGTTTATGCAGGGTTTTTCTTGGCTAGAACTACAGCCAGAGATACTGAACCCTTCTCATGCCACTGACAGAAGCAAGAAGCATTGTGAGCCATGCTCCTTCAGGAGGCGTCTAACATTGTGTGTTGCATCCTTTGCAGTGGCGCAGTGAACTGTATTGCAGAACATTGATAACTACATCATGTGTATCCATTTCATGTTGTCCTGGATGAGTCCAGCACATGTTCTTTGACTGCATTTATTGTTCTTTCTATATCATTGTTCACGACCTCCTCTGCACTGAGCAGTGCTTAATTTGAGCCGGTGGTTTACTGTGCTAAGCACCTGTACTTAATTGTCAACACCAGCACTTATGACAGTCTGTCTCATTGTGGTTCTGTTGCACAATAATAGTTCTTTATAAAAATCAATGCACATTAAAAATGACTAATACCTGCAGTCCAAGCCATTATTATAGCTTTGTGGTCCTGAAATAGTCTGAATTGTCACACTTAGAGGAGTGTGCTGCTTGGTAGTTGTATTGGTACTGTCATTGGCAGCCCTGGCAGGGGCATTGGGTGGTGCAAGCTGCAGTGGCCCAAATTAAGCACTGGCACTGAGTATTGCCTAAAATGGATGAAAAATGTAGAAGACTTTAAAAAGGCCAGACAGGTTTAGTGAATGTTACTGGGTATTAGTCAAAAACTGACTGAAAAAAATAAACAGTGTTCGATTTTCCAAAATAGGCCCTTAAGATGTTATTTGTTATCAGCAAGGGAGTTAAGCTGCTATCGGATGGAAGCTAAGGACACATCATAGTGCTAAACTGTATATGAGCAATGGATGATTTTGGCTGGCTAAGTATACTTCATACCTCTGCTGAAGTACAAGCAATGACTCCCCTCTGATACTCACAGTTCTAGTAAAGTTTACCTTGCAGGATCACCAAGTCTTGGAATTCCACATATGCCGGCGTATATAAAGGACGAGATGAGTGACCTTAAAAGTTGGCAAATCTGGAGTGATCGACCATTAGGGATGTAGGCATCTAGGCCATGGAGACAGACCAAGCTTTGACTTATTGGATTCAGTTGATTGCCAGACAAAAGACTCCCTTGAGGCACTCTAAATGGATGGTGTTCAGGATTGCTTTTTACCACTTGATGTGAATGAAGTTTAGTAAGCTGGGACCGGGTCCATGGCACATGGGTGATTTGTGGTGTTCATATGGGTGGTGTGAGTGGGGCGGGGCTCATGTCAGGTCACTGGGCTGGGTGCGGACACTGAGAGATTAATATGTGGAAACAGTATGGGCAGTGTGTTTGGGGGTTGCCGGAGAGATACAAATGTTGTATGAACAGAGCGAGGGCTTGGCAAACATAATCTAATACTGTGCTGTTGCATCATTGACTCAATCATTGCAAGAGTTTTATGCTTCTGTATTATTTCACCCATTTATTATTTGCTTATTATTTTAAAACAATAAAATGTTTTCCTAAAAATCCCCTTCTATTTACCATTCGGTTAGGCTATAACTCTTATGAAAGTGCCCCACTCCTCAACAAAACTATAGAATGCTGCCTGTTACAATTTACCCACAATGTTAAGAGCTTTGGACCTAATTTATCGGGAATTGGCGTAGTCCAGCGCCTCAAGTTTTCTTGATATGCTGCCCTACTCAATGTGAAAGGGCAGTAATGCACCGTATTGATGAAATATGGTGCATTCCTGTCCTTTTCCCCTGCACTGGCGCACAATTTGCTGCCTAGCGCCAAAGCAGGCACCCTTGCACCATGGTACAAGGGTGTCTGCGTTGCATGTAGGATTGTTTTTTAGCAGGAAGGGGCACCTTCCTGCACAAAAACGCTCCTGAGAGGTGTTTTACTCTTTCTATGTGTGCTGCAGAATGCAGCACATATGAAAAGAGGAAAAAACAAGGAGTAATACAAATATTTCTCCTCGTTACGCCTGCTCTGGCGAGGGGTAAGGTTTTGGCACTGCCCCAGGTTTATGTGATTAAGTAACTCTGGGGCAGCATCAAAATCCATGGGTGTTGCGTGGGAAAACCCACTGCAATGCCCATGGAAAGCCTCCCTGGGGCAGAGTAAGACAACGCAGTGACTTGCGCTGCTTTGTCTTACTCCATATCTATGAGGCCATGCAAAGCCACACTAAGTGACTTTGGTTGGCTTCATAGACATGGTTGAAAGGTTTGCGACATCGGAGTGTCAGAAAAAGTGACGCTCCAGTGGCACAAACCTCTCATAAATAAGCCCCTTTGCTTCTTGAATAATGACCAGTGGGGAACACAGACTCATTGATAATTGATTGGTCACCTCTTTATGCACTACTTTGTGAACTTTTCATTCAAGCCCCTGTTCTGGTTGTGGATCTTGTCTAAAATACTGACAAGCTAGCGCTTTTATCAATATTTTGAAATGTAATTTTACTTTGCTAACTGTTGTTATTTTCCACCAGGGAGGCAGGACACAGTGCATAAAAGAAGTCTGTCCCATTCTGTCATGTCCCCAGCATCTCAGTCACATTCCTACGGGGCAATGTTGTCCCAAATGCCTAGGTGAGTGAGATTTTTCTTAATTAAACAGTATTTGATATCTGTAATGACTGTGTGTGTGTGCATGTGTGCGTGTGTGACTATATATATATATTTATATATATGTATGTATGTACATGTTTCCCTTTGATTTTTAACTTTTTCAGTATGTAGAATGCCTATGTCCTAAACTAAATTCCTATGCTTGTGCATGCGGTAGTGTCCACAGGGAAATAAGTTGTGTATACATTTATTCTTGATTGCTGTGATGCTGAACAATGTCGATATCGACATGCCTTGCTATTAGGAGGCAACACAAGGGAGCATGGTTAGGTAGTGGATCCAGCCTCTGGATGCAAATAGACCTACACCAGCGGTCTCCTTGCACAGAGGAAGAGACACACGATGCCACCTGCCATTATGCTTTGATGTTACCCTTTGTTGGCAAAAACAAAGTCTGGTAGAAGAGTCCAGTTGATGGAGGGACCAACACAGTGCGCTGCTAAAGTGAGTGATGGTTTTTGACTACTCTGGGAATGAGTCTGCCTTATGAATTTGTAGTGGATATGGAGGAATGGTTGGATTCTTAGGACTTTCAGCGATGGGTGTTGTGTATGGACCGCCACTGGCTTGTGCCATAAACACACATCTTCCCTGCTCAAGAAATATAACTTCCTAAATATCGGGGAAGCCATCTTGGAACACTGGCCCTCTTTTCGACATCAGCAGTGCTTTAAATGGGCCGGTACTGTCCGGTACTGAGTACCGGCACTTTTTTATTTTGAGAGGGAGAGTACCGGCACTTCTTGAGAGAAATGTAATTCTTTCAATTGGAGAGTACCTGCACTTCTCAGGAACAAGAAGGTACTCTGTTACAGAGTACCTGCACTTCTATTTTTCCATTTAAAGCACTGGACATCAGCCATCTAGAATAACATAGATGCATTTGTTTGGACTGTCGAATCTCTCCTCATAAGGATAAACCCAAATTCACCTTAAATGCTTGGGGGACTGCCTCAGATTTTAGAAAATGTCAGCAGCAGAGCTCACGAAAGTGGATCAAGGCACACATCTTTGGCCATTTTTGAAAAAAGCGTTCATTAAGAGTGACAGCACATCTGGGGAGGTGTTAGCAAGCCAAATTGCAAATTTCACAAAAGATTTCACAAATCGATCGAGCTGTACGTAAATCTAACCAGGAAACTGAAACCACATTTCAGAGAGTAAATAACAGAAGCACTGTGTTTCGTGCCTAACCGCATTAATACTAATTCCCTCCTTCACCTTTTTCATCGCAGTCAATGCGTCCTTTTCCCCTGGCATGTATTTTCAGAAGTGGTTGGGTTTAATAATGCGCCCCTTGGGTTTCCACAACGCTCAGCACACAAAGGCCAAGGAGTGCCTGGTGAAGGCCATTACTCAGGCGTCTATGCCAGCCTCGACGCGGTGCCACGCCAGCTCTGTCACAGGCCGCCATTAGCAAGAAGAGACGACCGGCGATGAGGCCGATTTTTCACTCACAGCACCACCGCCTCTCCTGGGAAAACTCTGAATGTGGTTAATCGACGCTAAACCCACCGAGTTTATATTTAAACGCATAATCCACATCATGTCCATAAATAAATTATATGTAATCTGGCTAATTACTACCGTCGCGATGCATATTTCATGAATTCTCAAAAAATGAAAGCATTAATGTGAAAGAACTCGTCTCCTGTTTCCAATTACAGCCCAATGTGCCCGAATAAAGCCTTTCAAATCAAAGACATCGCACATTCTAGTTGAATATTTGTTTTAAAACGTCTTTCCAGAGACAGCACAGAGCCATCTCAGGGACCGGAAGTCCGTGCTGCCCGAGGCCACTGGGCTCCTGTTCTAGGTCTTATCTCCATGAATACGTCATGTCCCGGCTGAACGCATCTGAAACTCTCTTCTCCCACAAAACTATACCCCTTGTAATCAGCTGACGGCGACTTCTGTCTAATCAGACCGCCATACAGCTTGCCTCTGGCCGAATTCCGAATGAGTAATGTACTTCATTTTGTCAAAGCATATATATACATATATATATATCCCTCATTTCCTTCCTTTTTAGAGAAAAAAAATAAACTTTTAGCTTCGCAACTCTTCAAAGTATAATTTAACGAGGAGCCGTAGGGCAGATTCAGGAAGTGTTTGTGTTGGCGCAGACAGAACCCTTGCCTGTCGGTCTCCTGTTAGATAGTAGTTCTCAGTGGATACTGCTTTCACCTGCTGTGCACGTGCTCAGTATGGTGATGTAACTGCACTGTTGAAG
This sequence comes from Calotriton arnoldi, assembly GCA_963921515.1. Classification (NCBI taxonomy): domain Eukaryota; kingdom Metazoa; phylum Chordata; class Amphibia; order Caudata; family Salamandridae; genus Calotriton; species Calotriton arnoldi. Next base: position 484,185 of record CAWUFW010002248.1, on the reverse strand, counting down.
ATCAAGCATACTAGTTCACGGTGGCAGGCTATTTAAGGCTCGTCCTCATGTTTTTCAATTACAAGTCTAATTTTTGAAGGGGGGGGGGACTGTTTAATGTTCATATTTTTCATTTTTAAATGCAATCTTGACTTAACATGGTTACTTATCCTGACCAAAGCAAACACAAGGAGATGATGGACGGAGTGCTGAAACTTTTCAGACACTCACCCCCAGTCACAGATCTGGGTTGAATCCATCATCATTCTTTAGCTCACTTCGCCACCTCAGATCAGACCCAGCTATATGCAAATCAGTCTTGACCCTGTGCCTCATGGGAACAGTCCAGCCCGAACTGCCATGCCAGGTCTTCCCTGAACAGGAAACAAGCATCCTGGGACCGGTTTCGGGGTAACACCCTTCATCAGCCAGGCTAGCTTGAATCCAGTGGCAAAGTGAGCAAGGGACCCACGTCTGGGCATACCCTGCCAACTTAGGGCGAACAAAGCAAACACAAGGAGACGATGGACGGATTGCTGAAACTTTTCAGACACTCACCCCCAGACGTGGGTCCCTTGCTCACTTTGCCACTGGATTCAAGCTAGCCTGACTGATGAAGGGTGTTACCTAGAAACCGGTCCCAGGATGCTTGTTTCCGGTTCAGGGAAGACCTGGCTTGGCAGTTCGGGCTGGACTGTGCCCATGAGGCACAGGGACAAGACTGATTTGCATATAGCTGGGTCTGAACTGAGGTGGCGAAGTGAGCTAAAGAATGATGATGGATTCAACCCAGATCTGTGACTGGGGGTGAGTGTCTGAAAAGTTTCGGCACTCCGTCCATCATCTCCTTGTGTTTGCTTTGTTCGCCCTAAGTTGGCAGGGTATGCCCAGACGTGGGTCCCTTGCTCACTTTGCCACTGGATTCAAGCTAGCCTGGCTGATGAAGGCTGTTACCCAGAAACCGGTCCCAGGATGCTTGTTTCCTGTTCAAGGAAGACCTGGCTTGGCAGTTCGGGCTGGACTGTTCCCATGAGGCACAGGGTCAAGACTGATTTGCATATAGCTGGGTCTGAACTGAGGTGGCGAAGTGAGCTAAAGAATGATGATGGATTCAACCCAGATCTGTGACTGTGGGTGAGTGTCTGAAAAGTTTCGGCACCCTGTCCATCATCTCCTTGTATTTACTTATCCTGACCGTCATGTACTTGGTCAAACTGAATTTCTCCATGTTTTGGAAAAAAATGTAGAATGCTGAATCTGAAAATACGTAGCTCCACTTAAATGCCCCCAGAAAAGCCACAGAGAAGAAAAATTAAATGGTAAGGAAGTTAATTCATTGCCATTTTATTTTTGTCTACCTGCTGAGTGGCAGCAGTGGGGGGCTGAAAGTGAAATAGTTTATAGTGCGCATGTCCCTTTGGCCGGCCTTCTTGTGACATGCCAGACATGCGCACTATAAACCTCTCAACCCAGCTGTCTTAGACAACTGGGTTGAGAGCCTGCACAGGCCTCTACTGTCCTCAGGAGCGCTGAGAGACTCCACTCCCTCCAATCCTGGCGCTTCTCTCATGCTGAGAACAGCGCCAGGATTGGTTAAGTAGGTTAGCTGGGGCCCTGGACATGACGTCGACAAAGAAGAGGACCGAAGCGAGCAAGGCTTGTCTGCGCAAGCAGGTAAGTGTTTTTTTTAAAGTTATTTCATGCATATATGTTATGTATTTATTTTATGCTCCCACCTATTTGCCCGTCCCTCCAATCGGCGTACTTGCCAGCTGCCACTGGTCAGGATTGCAAAGATTTGAACAGACCTGCAAGTGCAAATATGTGCAGAGCGGATGTCTACAAATCGGTTCACAAAGGAGACTCACACATGATGAGACAAAGAAAGGGGAGATGACGGAGCAGTAACACACTCCACACTCTGCCATCTCATATTACATTTACAGGAGCTGCACAGCGGCCCATGCAAACCTGACGCAGAGTTTAAGGGCAAACCCTGAAGATGTTTCTACATTGGGGCAGGTGTGTTGGGTGATGATACAGAGCAACGTTCATCAGTTGAGGGCTTGTTATCTTTGAATTACATTACATACATTATAATTTCATTGCAATTATTAATTTTTTCTACACAGGAATATTAAGGGTGTCATTTAGAGTTTGGCAGATGCGAGGCTCATGCCAAAAAGAGACGGATGCCACATTTGCCAAGTTCACAATCCACCAGCGCCATTTAGAGGTGGGCAAAGTGCCAGGGTGGAACCTCAGCTGGTTGTGTCATAGAAAAAAAATTGACTAAATACCCTTCTGCCACAGGACCATCAGTGAATGTATGCTACAATGACTGCCCTGTTTAGGGCAGTCCTACCGACAAACATTTTACCTGATCTGGACTGGCAAGGAAAACCTGAAAATCCCAAACAGGAAACAGCAGAAATAACCCTCACGTCCTGCGGGAAAACTCCCAGCATGTCAGGGCTATTGATTTTTGATTTTCAGTATACAACATCCTGCTTTAGGAGTTTGTTGTTGAGAAACAAAAATCCTTACCAAGCAGTTGCATCAGACAAGGCGCTGGCTCTGCTGTAGACGCAGTTCCACTGAAGTCACAGAGATTTCTGCCAGTTAGGCATCTCTAAATCTGGTGGGCAGCCCTCCACCAGGAAAGAAGAACCCATAGTCTCTGCTGACATCACCGGCCACACAAGACTCTAAATAACCCCCAAGAAATTTGTCTTTAGGAACCCTGACTTCTGTTGTGGGACCATCAACATTCATGATGGACTAAAGACAGAGGAAATACATCAATACTGTAGGTTAAGGACTGTTGCAGGAAATGTGATCTAACCTGACGGCCTATTGAAAGCACTCCCTCAGTGTCTTTGCCTTGCTGCTGCACTATGGCTTGATGTGTTACCTGATCTTTAGTGATCAAACACAACTTATTAACAAGCTTTCTTTCATGAAAGTCCTCATTTACAGTCATTTAGACCAACAAGAGAAAAGCAGATACCAAGACAACCCTGCACAAATAGCATTAGCCCGGGTATTGGTTGTGTCTTCTTCTGATTATGGCCTCATTGGGAAGTAATGCATTGTAACCAGTGGCGGCTCGCCGAGGGAGTGCAGCGGGGCGGTGGGCGGGGCGGGGGAGGGGCAGGGTGGGGGGGGGTAGTGGAGTCCACTATATGACGGACAACTTACCTTACTCCTGTCCGTCGTATGTCGGACTCCATTTACCCCCCACCCTGCCCCTCCCCCGCCCCACCGCCCGCAGCACTCCTCGGCGAGCCGCCACTGGTTGTAACATGATACCATGAAGTGCCATATCTTCTTTTACAATTGCTAACATTTTCATAAATTTTTTCTTAGGACAGCGAAAAGTGTTTGACCTCCCTTTTGGAAGCTGCCTCTTCCGCAGCGAAGTTTATGACAACCAATCCACGTTCTCATATGATAACTGCACAACGTGCACCTGCAGGGTGAGTTAAATACATGCAATGCTCGACCAATATTCTTATTTTTTATCTCTTTTACTTCCTATAGTTTTTATATTTAGAAGTCAACTTGTAATGATGTCATTATTGTTTGAAAAATGATGGACATGAGGGCGATCAGAAGGGTGGGATAGGCACGATCACGAGAAAGAATTTTCATTTGGTAAATTTGACTCCCCAGCCATGGTTATGGCACAGATTTGGCAGCCTAGGAACAGCGACGTGCAAAATTGGTCATATTTAATATATAAAAAAAGTAGCTACAATATTGCAGCAGTGTTGTAGGAAGGTTCAATTTTTGAATTTGTTGCTCGTTTAAATGGATCTCGCCCTCTTACATTAACAAGGCACAGCTTGAACTGAACCCCATAACAACATTCACCCCAGATCCCTTTATATCTCTTTATAGCAGTTACAGTCATATCATTTTGACGGATGTATCCTGAAATTATGAATGAAATTCCAACAAAAGTCTTTTTAACGATTTTTTTTTTACAAAGGACATGCTTTTACAAGAGATGCCTTTATCAAAAAATTCGAAATTGCAAGTATTTTACAGGTAAATATAAACATATATATATATGTATATGTATATATATAAAAATATCTTATATATATATATAGATACATGTATATATACATATACATGTATATATACTTATATATATATACACATATATATATGTATGTATTTATATATTAATGGGTTGATACTTACCTGTAAAATACTTACATTTTTGTGATAAAGACATGCGTGGTAAAGGCATATGCGTTGTAGAAAAGTAACAGGTAAGTTTCAAATATATATATATTCATATATAGCTATTTTAAATAAATATTTTTTTAAATACATATAATATATATATTTGTGTATATATTTAAATATAGATTATATTTTATATATATGTATATATACATTACCCTATTAACCCACAACCCTTGTACCATAAGAAATTCCTTGGCACCCTGAAAATTCCCTTGCCACCCAAAAACTCATACCCCTTCTAAACCCTAAAAATCCCTTGCCACCCAAGAACCCATACCGACCCTAAACCCCAAAAATTCCCTTACCACCCAAAAACTCATACCCACCCTAAGCCCTAAAAAATCCCTTACCACCCCAAAACACATATCCACCCTAAATCCTAAAAATTACCTTGCCCCTCAAAAACCCATGCCAACTGTAAACCCTTAAATTACTGTTGCCACCCAAAAAACTTATACCCTCCCTACACCCTAAAAATTCCCTTACCACCCAAAAACTCACACCCTCCCTAAACCCTAAAATCGCCTGTGCCACACAAAAACCCATACCCTCTCTAAACCCTAAAAATTCCCTTACCACTCAAAAACTCAGGCCCAACCTAAACCCTAAAATTACTTTTCCCACCCAAAAACCCATACGCACCCTAAATCCTAAAGTTACTCTTACCACTCAAAAACTCATACCCACCCTAAACCCTAAAGCAACACTTACCACCCAAAAACCCATACCCATCCTAAACCCTAAAAATTACCCTTGCCAGGAATCTGCACCAAAATTACAAAAAAAAATAAACCAAGTGCTTGTTTATATTATAGCACCCAGGTGGGCCAGGTACCGGGGGCCTGCAGACTTTAAAAAAAAAAAAAAGAAGGGGAGCGCACAGACACCCCTTCTTGGGCTTAATTATGCCCCAGTGACCACCACTACCCCAGGCTTTAATTTAATTTTAATATTACTGGGGGGGGGCGCTGAGCCCCCCGAGCCCCAGGGAACACCACATCCCCGGGGCTATAAAAAAATTGACAGATACAAAGTAATGGGGGGGGGGGGGGAGGGGAGGACCTCGTGGAACGCCCCTGAGCCGCGGGGACCTCCACCTCCCCAGGGTTTTCTTTTTTTTTTAAAAAGGAGGGAGGCTGCGCTGCCCCCTATCCAGGATGATCTCGGCCCCGGGGACCACCACCTTGCTGGGGCGGCTTCTGCAAATAGAAGGAGAGGGGTTAGTTGGCCCCCCTCCTGGAGCCATACATGGCCCTGGGGACCGCCACCCCCAAGGCTGGCTCCTGGTATGTCCTGGGGTGCCCACCCTGGGATATAGGTGTTTGCTTCAGGTTGGCAGGAGCTGTGAGCTCCCGCCAAGCTAAACCAAACACTCCGGTTCCAGCGAATGGGCTTTGTCAAAGTGTGGAGGTTTCATCTCTCTCCCTCGCTCAGACATGCAGGCAGCAAAGAGATGAAAAAGAATGCTTTTTCATTTTGAGCAGCTCCCTTTGTGCAAGAGCAGTGCCGGCTGAGACTGCAGGACCTTGAGGCTCTCCCGTCCCAGGGAAAAAAGAGCAGACAGAGACAAAATAATGATCAACAACAAGCAGAAAAAGGCAAAACAAAGGTGAAAATGAGCAGAAAGAGGCAGAATAAAGGTCAGAAACAAGAAGAAAGAGGCAAAATAATGGTGAGAAACTAGTAGAAAGAGGCTAAATAAAGGACAGCAACAAACAGAAAGATGCAAAATAAAGGTGAGAAACGAGCAGAAAGAGGCAGAATAAAGGTCAGAAGCAAGCAGCAAGAGGTAAAATAAATGTGAGAAACGAGCAGAAAGAGGCAGAATAAAGGTGAGAAACAAGCTGAAAGAGGAGAAATAGAGGTCAGAAACCGAGAGGCAAAATAGAGGTGAGAAATGAGCAGAAAGAGGCACAATAAAGGTGAGCAATGAGCAGTAAGAGGCAAAATACAGGTGAGAAACGAGCAGAAAGAGGCAGAATAAAGGTCAGAAGCAAGCAGCAAGAGGTAAAATAAATGTGAGTAGCGAGCAGAAAGAGGAAGAATAAAGGTGAGAAACGAGCAGAAAGAGGCGAAATAGAGGTCAGAAACCAGCAGCGAGAGGCAAAATAAAGGTGAGAAATGAGCAGAAAGAGGCAAAATAAAGGTCAGCAATGAGCAGTAAGAGGCAAAATACAGGTGAGAAACAAGCAGAAAGAGGCAAAATAAAGGTCATGAACAAGCAGGAAGAGGCAAAATAAAGGTGAGAAAAGAGCAGAAAAAGGTAGAATAAAGGTCAGAGTGGAGGAGAAAGAGGCAGAAAAAAGGCCAGAATGGAGCAGTGAGAGGCAGAATAAAGGTCAGCAAAGAGCAGAAAGAGGCAAAGTAGAGGTCAGAAGTGAGCAGCAAGAGGTAGAATAAAGGTCAGAAAGAGCAGAAAGAGGCAGAATAATGTCAGAAGGGAGCAAAAAGAGGCAGAATTGAGGTCAGAAACAAGTAGAAAAGGCAAAATAAAGATCAGGAGCGAGCAGAAAGAGGCAAAATAACAGGCAGAATGAGCAGAAAGAGGCAAAATAGAGGTCAGAAATGAGCAGCAAGCGGCAGAATAAAGGTCAGGAGTGAGCAGACAGAGGCAAAATATTGGGCAGAGCGAGCAGGAACAGGCAAAATAGAGGGCAGGAGCAAGGAGAGAAGAGGTAGAAAAACAAACAGAAAATTATTGTAGGAGGCACAAAACCAAAGGTAGCAGAGGGTAGCGGATAGCAGGCAAGCTGGACAAGAGGACTGTAACAGGGGCAGCTGGCACGAGGACCTGCCCCAGTGTGCCTCCCAACTTGTTTTACTGTACACCCACTGACAGACCCACTCATACTCTCACACACCCATTCACAGACCCACTCGCACACTCACATACCCACTTACATACCCACTGAGAGACTCACACACATACTCACAGACTCACTCAAAGACCCACAAACCCACTGACAGATATACTCAGACACTCATGTACCCACTCACAGATCGATTCACTCATTCACCTACTCACAGACCCACTGAGAGACTCACACACACACTCAGACCCACTCAGAGACTCACAAACCCATTGAAAGACACACTCAGACACTCATGCACCCACTCATAGATCCATTCGCTCATTCACACACTCACAGACCCACTTGGAGACTAACATACACACACTCACAGACCCACTCAGAGACTCACACACACTCACTCACACGCTTGTGCATCCACTCACAGACACACACAGAGACTCACACACCCACTAAGCCACTCATCCACCCACTCACAGACCCACTCAGACCCTCAAGTTCCCATTCACAGACCCATTCAGAGACTCATGCACCCACTCACAGATCTACTCAGAGAGTGACACACCCACAACTGATCCACTCAGACACTTACTCACCCACTCACTGACCCACTCAGAGACTCACACAACTACTCTCAGACCCACTCAGACACTCATCCACCCTCTCACTCAACCACTCAGAGACTCATCCATCTACTCACAGACCCTCAAAGACACTCATGCACCCACTCACAGACCCAGTCAGAGACTCATGCACCCACTCACAGACCCATTCAGACACTCATGCTCCCACTCACAGACCTGCTCAGACACTCGCGCATCTAGTCAGACCCACTCAGCGACTCATGCACTCACTCACAGACCCACTCAAAGACACATGTGCTCACTCACACATCCACTCAGAGACTTGTACTCATTCACAGACCTACTCACACACCCATTTACAGACCCAATTAGACACTCATGCACCCACTCACAGACCTACTCAGACATTCACACACCCACTGACAGACCTGCTCAGACACTCTAACACCCACTTACAGAATGACTGAGATACTCATGAACTCACTAACTCACTTACTGTCGAAGGTTAGTGGTTACATTTAGGAAATAAAATTAAAAAAACCTTAGAAATTCACTCAAAAAAACAAAGGTTACAGGGACTTTATAGTTAGGAAAAGACCTTAAAAAGACCTCAGTCATTCACTGGAAAAACCAAAGGTCACAGGAACATTATAGTTAGGAAATAGAATTTAAAAAAACCTTAGAAATTCACTACAAAAAACAAAGGATACAGGGATGTTATAGTTAGGCCCAGATTTCACATGTACAAAACCAGTGAAATTTAGCAGTTAGAGTTAGCTGAACTAACTAAAACTTACACCCTTGCAATGCACTGCTTATGACCTCACATATTACATTACTTATGACATGGTCAGTAACATCACTAATGACATCACTGATGGCATCTTAAATGACATCACATATGACATTGATGATGACATCATCCACAGAAGCACTCACACACCCACTCACACCCTATACAACCTCTCATACAATCACTCACATGCCCACACAACTACACGCATACCCATTCACAGACCCATTCAAGTACTTACATACCCACTCACTCTTGCATAGATCCACTCAAACACCCACTCACTCACTCATGCTACACTCACACACCCACTCACTCAGACAGCTACTCATACAACCAGTCACTTACCCATATATCCACTCACACAGCCACACACTCTCCCATATAGCTGCTCACACACCCATGTGTTCACCCATACAGACCCTCACACACCCAGTCACACACCCATACAGTCTCTCAACACAGCCACTCACTCACACATACAAGTACTCACACAGTCACGCACCCACACAACCACTTACCCATTCCCACATCTATACAAGCACTCTCATATACGCTCACTCTCCCATACAGCCATTCACACAGACACTCACTCTCCAATACAGCCACTCACATTCAACTCACTTAACCAAAAACCCACTCAAGCAGCCACTCACTCACCCATACAGCCACTTACACACCCATTCCCTCACTCATACAGTCATTCAGACATCCACTCAGTCACCCATACAGTCACTCACACACCCATACAGTTACTCACATACCTGCTCACACACATATACATACAGCCACTCACATAATATATTTTAGAAGTAGTATCACTCAGTAGTGCACCTAGTATACTAATCTAACTTTTGTAGTAGGTTAGTATATATCTTTAACACTCATAAACTCTTAGAAAACACTTACACTCACTGGATGATGTCATCAGTGATGTCCTTTGAGATGTCATGAGTGATGTTCATCAGTGATGTCACTGACGATATCATGAGTGATATAATTAGTGAGGTCATAAGTAGTGCATTGTGGGGGCATAAGTCCTAGTTAGCTCATCTAACTCTAACTGCTGAATTTCACTGTTTTTTTATGAGTGAAATCTAAGCCTAACTATAACGTCCCTGTAACCTTTGTTTTTTCAGTGAAAAAAATGAACTATATATATATATATATATATATATTACCTACTGGCGGTCGCCAGTAGGTAGTTATAGTTAGGACCTATTTTCCATAGGAAAAGCGTTTTTTGATTTGGCAATAACTTTGGCGCCGGTTGACAAATCTTCGCGAAATTTTCAAAACTAATGGCCCGCTACGGTCAGCTCCTGTCTTGAAAGTTTCAGGGTGATTCGTCAAGCGGGGGCCGAGAAAAAAGGGGGGTCCCAAAACGCATTTTCCCCATGTTAATTTCCATAGGAACTTTAGACATGGCTACAGCCCAAACTGCTGAACGGAATTACACCAAATTTGGAAAAAAAGGTAGCTTTTGGTCCAGAAAGCACTCTTTTGTTTAAATGGTGTAAATCCGTTCAGTAGTTCCTGAGAAATTCCAAAAAGAAAAATATCGATATCTGAGCACCGAGGAGGAGTCGCGACTCCTCCTGAGCACGAGCTGACTTTTGATTGGCTGCCAACACTCCAAACCAGGAAGTGTTGGCAGCCATCTTGTGACTCGGTAACCGAGTCACAAGAAAAGAGTGGAAAAAGGTTGAAAAACAAGAAAGGGGGCAGGGTAGAAACACCCTGACCCCCAGGCTCTGCTCAGGGGGTCCCAGAAGGACCCCCAGGCCCAAAAAAGCATTAAAAAAACAACAACGGCCGAATATATATATATATATATATATATATATATATATATATATATATATATATATCGTAACGATTCCTGTCTGCCAAATGTCGACAGACCCAATAGGCACTGACCTCAGCCACATTCAGAGAAAAAGGCTCAAATCAAACACCCACTCAAGCAGCCACTCACTCACCCATACAGCCACTTACACACCCATTCCCTCACTCATACAGTCATTCAGACATCCACTCAGTCACCCATACAGTCACTCACACACCCATACAGTTACTCACATACCTGCTCACACACATATACATACAGCCACTCACATAATATATTTTAGAAGTAGTATCACTCAGTAGTGCACCTAGTATACTAATCTAACTTTTGTAGTAGGTTAGTATATATCTTTAACACTCATAAACTCTTAGAAAACACTTACACTCACTGGATGATGTCATCAGTGATGTCCTTTGAGATGTCATGAGTGATGTTCATCAGTGATGTCACTGACGATATCATGAGTGATATAATTAGTGAGGTCATAAGTAGTGCATTGTGGGGCATAAGTCCTAGTTAGCTCATCTAACTCTAACTGCTGAATTTCACTGTTTTTTATGAGTGAAATCTAAGCCTAACTATAACGTCCCTGTAACCTTTGTTTTTCAGTGAAAAAAATGAACTATATATATATATATATATATATATATATATATTACCTACTGGCGGTCGCCAGTAGGTAGTTATAGTTAGGACCTATTTTCCATAGGAAAAGTGTTTTTTGATTTGGCAATAACTTTGGCGCCGGTTGACAAATCTTCGCGAAATTTTCAAAACTAATGGCCCGCTACGGTCAGCTCCTGTCTTGAAAGTTTCGGGGTGATTCGTCAAGCGGGGGCCGAGAAAAAAGGGGGGTCCCAAAACGCATTTTCCCCATGTTAATTTCCATAGGAACTTTAGACATGGCTACAGCCCAAACTGCTGAACGGAATTACACCAAATTTGGAAAAAAAGGTAGCTTTTGGTCCAGAAAGCACTCTTTGTTTAAATGGTGTAAATCCGTTCAGTAGTTCCTGAGAAATTCCAAAAGAAAATATCGATATCTGAGCACCGAGGAGGAGTCGCGACTCCTCCTGAGCACGAGCTGACTTTTGATTGGCTGCCAACACTCCAAACCAGGAAGTGTTGGCAGCCATCTTGTGACTCGGTAACCGAGTCACAAGAAAAGAGTGGAAAAAGGTTGAAAAACAAGAAAAGGGGGCAGGGTAGAAACACCCTGACCCCCAGGCCTGCTCAGGGGGTCCCAGAAGGACCCCAGGCCCAAAAAAGCATTAAAAAAAAACAACGGCCGATATATATATATATATATATATATATATATATATATATATATATATATAAACACTTAATACTCACATTTAATAGTTTCCTTACCTTATTTGTTTACTGCAACTATGCCTTTAACATTCATGCTTTTTATTGAAATTCGTTGTAAAGGCAGCCGTGTTAAAGGCATTCTCGTGGTAAAACCTTTAGTTTTAAAGGCAGGCGTTGTACAGACGTTGCCATTTTAAAGGCTTCTTCTTTTTCAGCCTTTGTTGTAAAGGATGTTTCCCCATTCTGACAGCACAAATCAGTTTTAAAAATTACCGCCACTCATCACCTTCCGATTTTCCCAAAGTTTGCCTCTTGACTGCAGGTTCCACTATTCATTTATTGTTACGTCACTTTGAAGCAATTTTTTCATCACTCATACTTGTTTCACTTGCTCAGTACGGTCTTTAGAATGAATCAAACTTAGATCCATTTATTCCCAATCAGCTTCAGTTATTTTTACTCGTTAATATCTTAAACCAACTTCTCTCTTCTTCTATGCTTCTTTATAAAGCAGCACTATAATGCCAAAGGTCCAAACCACTCCTATTGGCTCGAATCAGATTTGGCAGGAGGTGTGGATCATCCGCTTCCTACCATAGCCCGTCACGTCCACTTGATGTCTTCACTGGCTCTATGCAAGACCTCAAGAAGAGAGGGTAATTGAGGACAAGGAATCATTCACACCATTCTGCCAACCTGTGTGGATTTGGGTAGAATGGGCATGCATTGACATTCTGGCCTAACACCATTACTGCTTCCCACTGACAGAAGACAACAACAGGATGAAAGAATGTTAAGTAGTACACCTGTGCATAGCTGTACCATAAGCTGCAATTTGCATGCGTTTAAGGGACACCTTCTCTAAGCACCTCAATCTCTGCCGACACCTATCATGTGCCCAAAGTTCAATGGGTGTTTCAGGCATCAGAATTTGAGCTAAAAGCTAACTTTATTACTAAGTGTACACCCAATCTTCATATACTAACCTACATGCAGAAGAATTATCAGTGGTTATATGGAACAAAGTTCTCCCTGCCATACATTAAAAGGACATTTCAAATTACAGAGGAGTTTCATGACCATATAGAGCAATTAGGCTATTGTGTAACAAGCCTGGATTTTGTCCATAAAGTTTCCGAGGAGGTCCAGACTTCAAAACCTTGGTGCAGATTTCCAAGGCCATTGCGCCACTTTAGCAACACTTTTCCCATGTTAAAAGTGATGCAAAAGTGGTGCAAGGGCCTTGTAAATCTGCCCCTTTGTTTGTAAGGGGGCTCAGAGCAAAATGTTTTTAAGATCTCTGACATAGGGGATATTTTTGGATTCACACGAGCTCACTCCTCCTGATCATCAATGCCGGACAATTGCAACTTTTGTTAACAAGTTGCGGTCCTTTGTATGCATCTAGGGTTTCCATGTTTTTAAAACTCATGTTTCCCAAGGTAAGATATGTAGCATTAGGCTTGCTAGAGATTGCACGATAATGATAAGGGAAGCCGAAAATGTTCTTATATGTGATTTCATTCGCAATTTTTCTTTTTTTATTATACACTAGTGCGCAAAATAAAGATATTAAAATAAATGATATGACAGAATATGCAGGAGGTGTACTTTATATTTATTTTTGGAAACAGGGAAGCAATATATACATGAGTGGGAACTGCAGTAGTCAAATAAAAAAGAAAACAATGATTGACAGCATGCAACCACAAAATAAAATAGGATGAAATATAGTGACTTGTGTAAAATTAATTCCGCCTTCATAATCATCTTTTATCCATACTGGTGAGTAAGAGAAGGGGTGTCTGCAGAGGTATATTGAAGGAGGCAGTGGCGGCTCACAGAGGGAGTGCTGCAGGGTGATGAGGCGGGGCGGTGGAGGGGCTGGGTGGGGGTAGTGGAGTCGGACATACGACGGGCAGGAGTAAAGTAAGTAAATAAATAAAACTGCATCGCCAACTCGGCGATGCAGCGAGCGCAAGGTAAATAGTTGTATTTATTTATTTACTTACTTTACTCCTGCCCGTCGTATGTCCAACTCCACTACCCCACCACCCAGCCCCTCCCCCGCCCCCCACCACCCCACAACACTCCCTCTGCGAGCCGCCACTGGAAGGAGGCTTTATTTCCAACAGCCAGTGTAGGTGTCTTGGACTGGGATATTTACATGAGAGTGTGCTGGCATATAATTCAATTCCAGCACTAATTGTGGTGTCAGTGTTGTTAGAAGGAAACAGCAATAAAACATTGAGTACTAAACTTCGGCTGACTGAAATGCTGACCATAACAATTTGGTGGTAGCATATTGTGGATAAATATATCACTGGCACACATGCTTGCCTAAGTGCGCGGACCCTTAATTATTTCAATAAGGTTGTCATCTCCTGAAGTATAGTCCCTAAAGGTCTATGTGCTGCATCAAATTCATGCTCCAATTTGTGCTTCTCATTTAGTACAGCAGCAATTGTTCTGAAGAATGCAAAGACATTTAAACAAAGTTAAGACTGGCACTCTGCCCAAAAAATATATAAAGCTATGACAACTCTAACACGCTTTAGATGCCCAGTGAAATCTTTCCCTTTGTCTTTTTTTCCTCTCTTTCCAGATGGGAGTGCGGCAGCTTGGTCAGAACTTATGGGTTGAGACCAGAATATTGTAAATTTTGTCAGAGCAACTCAGTGAGAATTTTCATGTTTCCTTGCCATCCTTTCACCCAGGACTCCACCGTTGTATGCAAGAAGAAATGCGCCCCTGAAGCCTGCAACAAGAGCAGAGAGTCCTGTTGTGATGAGTGTGTCATGTATGTCCCCACCGAGGAAGTGAAAGTGTGCAAGTCTGGCAGCAAGCTGTTCAGGGTAATGTTGCAATGCTAATGTCATTTGGGGATGCTGCTGAGTTTAATCTCTTTGTACCCTGCCTGTTCACTGTTTAGAGAACAAAGGTTTGTTCACTTAATTTGCTTGCGTTTTGCGTTTTTGTTGGCTGCAGCACCACATTCAGCAAAACTTCTCTGATCTGCTTAACTTCAATTAGAAGAAATAAGATGGCATGTAATGGGTAACAAATTCAACAAATCTTAGTAAATAACGTGTTGAAATATTATCTGTCCTCTTTTTTGGCCTCTAAATCCTGTGCAACCCTATTGTGGTGGTGCCATAATTTAGCACTTCATCTGCACCTTCAAAAATGTCAGAAGACAGGAAATTGACTTTAATATTTCAATGGCATGAATGTCTTCAGTGGCCAAATTTATGCCACCCACACTGAGTTACTGTCATTGGCGCACAGTATTTACAGAGGTAAATGAGAAAATTCAGAAATTCAACCTGAAATATGAGTGAGCTAAATATTGGGGATGATTTTGTTTGTGGGTGATCCACATTTTACAAAATTCAGGAAAATAGGTCCTGGGCAAAAAAAGTAATTTGATAATAATTTGGGAACAAAGCGAGGTTGAGATTATTACTCATGTCTCTTGGATCAAAAGTAATCAAGAACGTAAGAAGAGATCAGTTCTCCATTGACAAATTTGGAGCTTCAGATTTCTAATCAGGCAAACATTGCAAGACTTGTTTTACTTAGTGATTAGTGCATGATGCAGATAAGGGGATCATGATGTTAATAATGATTAAAAAGCACCAGCAAAAGCTCATTCTGAAGCACAGCCACAAGCCACTAAAGCACATCTCTTATCCTCACGCACTACAACCAACACCTTCCATTTAGTCCAAAGTGCAACTCGCACCCACCACACATACACCATGAAGGGCGCCTCTCAACCCAATGTGAATCAAGGCTTCGTGGCTTTTCTAGTTATAAGGCACAATGCAAATTCTAAATTCTAAAAGAATGCAATATTATGCTACTAACCGTGTTAAATTAGCACTTGTTGACAGTTTGCAATTCTCTGGTTGATTGCATTTAAGGCCAACGAGATTTGAAGGATTTGCTGCCTGACAATCTAATTTCCACATGTATTACCTTAATTTCTATGGGTATTTTCACATTTAGGCCTTACGTTTTTTCAGTACTTGACTGGTTTTAAACACTGGAGACCTTGCCAATTTTCTGCTTGAATTATTTACTAACAGTCCTTACCATACTAGTTGTAACAGAACGATGATTGTGCAGCTTCATGTTAGGAAAAATCTGGTTTAGTAACTCCTAATTCTTTAAGTTGTAATCCCAGGAACATCTTAATCTTCATTGGGGCTTTTCTGGCTGGTATTCCACGCTATACAGTTTTTCGAAGACATATGCATCCAATTTCACTCGTATGTGACTGTTTTCAATTACTATTTGTTACTTTTATGTATTGTTTGTAAATGTACTTTAAACTACACCTTGTGCTACATCAGAAACGTTTCCGAGAAATAGTATAGATGGAGGGGCGTACTGCAGTCCTTTCATAGCACATAACACAGAAATCAAACATCATGATCATATTGACAGGCAACTCATAAATATCTTAATCACCTCCTAATCACTCCCTTCCTTATGCATGGCCACTTGAATAATGTGGTAGGAGAGGGACAATTTATGGGGCAAGAAAAGGCACATTATGTGGCGTAATGAGGCACATTTTCTGATAGCTTTACTTAATTATTTTGTCATTTTTATACTTTTTAACACTGTCTGGGCATAGGTTCCACCTCAGTTTAACATCTAAAATTAGCAATAAGCAACACAAAGGTGAGAAGTCAACCTTTACAAAGGACCTTCCACTGCAGACAACACGTGTCACTGGGACTTTACTAACTTTTGTACCGTTTGAGCTAGAAAAGGTTTTTGGGGATAAAATGTGCTAATTATGCAGCAGGTGAAACATGTAGCAAATGCAGCAGATCCATAATTACGTGAAAAAAACGCAGCGGCCGCACAATCGCATAATTTCAATGGCCCTGCCAATAACCCTTCTTTGAACACTTTTAAGTCACCACAATTATAAGGAAAGTCTGAAAAGATATGAAGCTGACTTATTGGGGGTTTCTTTACTTGCCCCTTGAAACTTAGCAGGGTGAGGAGATGTTCGCCTTCTTGCCCCATCCCTATTCTCTGGGGATCTGCATAAGAGTGAGGTGCACAGGAGGTATCTTGGGAAGGGATTCCATAAAGTGGTGGTATTCTGCTGCTCTCAGTAGAAATATGGATGTTGGTAGACAATGATACCATGTCATTTCCCAGTGATCTATTCACCTTTCATAAAAGCATGCCTACCTGGTCTATGATCTTCAAACTCATTAGGCAGAGATAGGTATAACAACTGGGGGGACAGCTTGCAAACTTTCTAATTTATTGATTCCCGAAAATTTGTTTTAATCATGGCATCTAGCATGTTTAGTTTTCATAAAAGTGACACAACACATAAGTGACAATTAAGAATAAAGTTACCAGATGATTCAATATCACCAAGACAAAAAGGTGCAGTTAGGGTGAAGATTCCAGTTGCAAAAAGTGGTCACAAATTGCCTATTGACTTTCTGTAATTGGAAAGGAATTTTGCATACTGACCAGGGCGCTAATAGTTTGGTACACAAAATTCAGAATCGTAGTGGGTTGCTATCAGTATTCATGAGGTAGTTTGCAAATTTTGACTTACTATGATTGGATGCCGTCAAGGGGTTGTGGACTGCTGGGGTCATCAGACTACTATGCCTGTGACTGTATCTAGATAAAGAAAACTTTTTTAAAAAAATGTAGAGTACATTTTAAAGGAAACAGGGCTTCATTTAATAATTTATATTTTTAAAGTTTTTTTGAAAGTTGATTGTGGTGCTCAAGCCTCTTCCTGTTCCCAAGCAAACTTTTTTATTACATTCAGAAAGGGAAAGGAATCCCAGCGGGACTCCTTCCTATTTGCGAATGTGTTACTGCCCCAACTCTGGAGTTGGTAACTTTTCAATGTTATGGGACCAGATTTTAGTCACAAGACATTTATACATACCACAATGAATCTCTATTTAGAAGGAAAACACTAAACATGCCCATTGGAAATAGCAAATCCTTATGCCTTTCTAAACCCATTTTGCTATTCAGTAACCTGGTACTTAATCACAAAATGGGTTTAGTACATGCTAAAAAGCCATTTTGTGGTTTAAGCCCTGTGATTTAGAGAATGGAAGACTTTATAACTACTACATGGCTTTGCCTACATGTCCCAAAGTTTTCAGCCCAGGGCTTCCATCTGACAAATTGGTGTTTTCCAGAGTGAGAGCCCGGCCAATGCATTTGATCTAAACTAATTCCGCAACTCTCAGAATGCACTGATTTGTTAATAGAAAGTTCTAGACCAGAAACAGGGAGCCTGATTCACAAAGCCAGTTTTGCAAATAAATTCAATTTACATATGCAAATGACTTCATGAAAGGTGGGTTAGAAATCATACATCCATCTATGTGTTTTATTACAACATCAGGGTGTAATATTACTCCTTTGGTATACCTTCCTACATGGATATTGAGCGGGCATGTTCCAGGACTACCTGAACACGTTGGGAGCACCCACAAACTCAATAATTTGTGGGTGTTCCCAAACCTTTCACAGACCCATGCCAACTCCAGAAATGTTTGGAGATTTACTCCTATCAAGGACAGGAACTACATGTTTTCCGAAGAAAGTAACTATGAGGGCACACCCCGAAAACTGGTGGGGGTGCAAGAAGAGTGGTGACTTCACAGGGAAAGTAACTTTCCCAGTGAGAAATAAAAGTGCATTACACTAATTCAATGGCTTTCCCTACGAGCAGTTGTACACTATTTCCAATTACCCATGCAAACACATTTTGCTTGGTCTTAGTTCAGAACCTCTGACTGGCACAGGCTTCTTTTTAGGAGTACCCATGGAAACCCTTTTGAATTCCTGATATTCATAAATTTACTCTATATCCCTGCAAGGTAGTAAACCTGCAGGTGCATATTTACGAATATCTATGAAAATCAGGCCAAATGTGTTCTGCTGACATTGACTCATCTGAAAATGAGGCTCACGAATAAATCTCGAAATCTGCCACTACAAGAACATCACACACCTGGTCATGTCTCTTGAAATATGAACTTTCATTAGCCACATGGCAGGACCTAGAGATAAAGGCAGTACTGTCTGTAGATTGGTGTGAAAATGCAAAGTTTGCAAAAATGCAGATGTGTTATGAAAACTGCTGTGCTTTTCAAGAAATGTATCTTTGAATTAGCGTGGGAAGTATATCTGTCTCCCAAGCTGCCATTTTCTGTGCTTATGTTTACAGTTCAAATTCGCTACAGCACAGTGGCAGCCAAGATTGTGTTGGGTCGAGGATAGATCATCTGGGAAGAAATTCACTGTGTCCAGAAATGATAATTATTTTGTCATGCGCAATAATTTAAATACATTGAGATTTTAATGTGTCTAGGATATCCTGGATATGTTTATAACATGTATTTTAACTGATAAACTAGCTTATTAGTACAGAGCAAGGGAAAATGGGAAAGAGAGAGAGAGAGAGGGGTGACAGATTTTGAAAAGAGTGATGAGAGATAAACTCAGGAAAGAGAGATGATGAACGAGACATGAGACAGACCAAGGACATAGAGAAGGGTGATAAAAATATGAAAGACAAAGATAAAAGTATAAAAGACAAGATAAACATACACTCAGAAAAGTAATCTTTCTTTTCTCAAAAGCATCAAAAAAGTTAAAGCTGTACTGTAATTGCAGGGGCTGCAGTATAGTGGACTATTTAAATGCTTAAGACAGCCATGAACCAGATATGTTATTGACCAGATCCCAGTGCAGATGCTATGTTTGCAGGTCATCTGCAGTGCGATTTGGAGACATTTTGGTGCTGTGATGGTTATATCAATACTCCGAGGACAAACGTTTTGGTGACAAAGATTTTCAGAAATCTTGCCTCACCAA
This sequence comes from Calotriton arnoldi, assembly GCA_963921515.1. Classification (NCBI taxonomy): domain Eukaryota; kingdom Metazoa; phylum Chordata; class Amphibia; order Caudata; family Salamandridae; genus Calotriton; species Calotriton arnoldi. The sequence goes on along the minus strand of CAWUFW010002248.1, from coordinate 464,700 downwards.
TTCACGAGGCAGTCAGAAACCTTTCAATGCTTTGTAACTGTGTGAGTGATTGCAAAGTATTAATGAGTTTCCTTTCTCTGTGGGTGGAGTTTATACATATTGCAATGTTCTGCATGTGCCATTTAAGAAGCCTAAAATGACCCTGTCTTCACAGCACACTACAGTGCCCCATATCATCAAAAACAGTGGAAGAGATCAGTGGAGGAACCACCTGTCCATGTGTTGTACTGACAAAGTTCTGGAAGTGTTGTATGAAGCCTCCACTCATGACTGGTTGTTTGTTGTGCTCTTGCAGGATGGAGAAATGTGGTCGTCCATTAACTGCACCATCTGCGCCTGTGTGAAAGGCAAGACAGAATGTCGCAAGAAGCAGTGCATTCCAGTCAGCAGCTGCCCTCAAGTGAGTTTCTGTTCGCTTTGGCTTGCTCTCTGGAGGTCTAATCTGACATGGCTAGTCAATGAGCTTCAACGCCTGCGACCTTTTGACCTTTATCTTAAACATCAATTTTTACGGACTATAGTTATTTACATTGTAGACGCAAATGGCCAGTTGTTTCATGAATTTCTTCTTTATAAGGATATCTTTCTTTTACTTAGCAGGATGGCATGTGCTGCACCAACTCTTACCTCCAGGATTCACTGTCGTCTCTTGAGGGGGGGTTGGGGGAGTAGCAGATGGGGTTCATGCCTCAGCTCTAAATGTCCTGCCCCCTCCTTAGGCGCCACCACCACAGCTGTTGAATGTGCTAGGAGATGACACAGCAAATAAAACAGACATTGCACCTTGCCACACACAGTAATACGTCCAACTACTTTTCAATGCAAAGCATGTTGTTTTGCTTAAAATCTATCTATCTATCTATCTATCTATCTATCTATCTATCTATCTATCTGTCTGTCTGTCTGTCTGTCTGTCTGTCTATCTACATAAATGAAATAATTACATGATTTAACTACAGGCTGTCCAACTGCAAGCCACTCTTTCGATTTACTGCCTCTTTGCCAATGCAACTGACCTCTTCGGAATAGTTGAAGGTTGTGTCTCTTCAAAGATATGCTCAGGATCATGGTCCGTTTTAGCAGGTTGGACACATATGCCAGACCCATTCCAAAAGAGTTCTTGGCCCACCAACAAGTCAAAATTGTGTTGTTTTTTCCAATGCTTTCCATGTCCTACAGTCACGACCTGTCTGACCCTTGCATAATAACAAGAAATGACAGAAAGAAGATACTTTGGACTTTACCTTCTGAAGAAAAAGAAAAGTAATTATTTTATAGTAGGGTCTTTTATTTTCTTAGTTCTCTATGGTCAGTTAGGGTATCAAGCTTTGCATGCCAGTACTGTGTCAGCAGTGGAACGTCTGCAAGGACCTATGTGCAAAATGCATATTACTGACCTAAACGGAGCACTTGCTATATGGAGTGCTACGAATACACTGCACCACAGGCAATTAGACCGTTATCCTGCATTTCAATGTCCAAAACTTGGCATCAGGAGACATTTGAGCACCTGGTAATTGCTACACCCCAGGCAGTTGGTATTTATCGGGTCTGTAATGTGCATCCTTGATTGCACCAACACTGTAATTGAGCCTTTAATGCATCAAAAAGGCCACATTAAAGAGCTGGGAGGGGAAAACAACAAAGCATCCGGGGATAAAGATTGAGGAAGGAGCACAGCACATAGAAAGAACATCAACAAAACACCTTTTACTGCATTGGCTGATGAAGTGGTACCGCATTAATGAGTAGGCAAATTTAGGCGATAGCCATGACGTAGGTTATGGAAGAGAGTAGAAGTTAAAACTGAGCTGGCAGTGCCCCCATAGACATCAGGGATAAAGAACTTGCAGTTACCTACCTGGGGATGAGAGAAAAAGAGATAGAGAGAGACAGATTGAGAGAGAGAGGGAGAGACAGAGCGAGAGAGAGAGAGAGAGAGATTGAATTAGGGTGTGCATGCATGTATGCCTTGTTTGTCTATCTGTGCATGCCATTGGATAAAAATCGAGATGGTCTTTTGGAAGAATCCTAGGTCCAAGAGAGTTCCAGGGGAGTAGGGGACTGATGCCTTCTCCCCCTCTGACAGAGTCTGCCCTCTCCCCTCAGACCTCAACCAGCTACCCCTGTCCTTGATAAATACATTAACCTGCGGTGTTGATAATCTTAGGAGGGAATAGGCAGGTGTTAGCACTTTGTTTTATCAAGTTGATGGGTAAAATGAATTTACATTTATTAATCCAAATATGCATTTATTAGAGGAAATATTTATTTATTTATTCTTAATATGTTGCGGATAGTTAATGAAGTGTACTTTGTATCAGCCTTATTCAGTAATGTTCACTCTGGCTGAGGAGTAATAAATGCTGCAGTACTTGAACCAATACAAGTTTTTTGTAGCACCACACACACACACACATACACGCACGCATGCACGCACGCGCGCACACACACACACACACATTCTTATTTAGATTTTGCATGCTGGTCTGTTGGTCCACCAAGGCAGCAGAGGGGTTCACTCTGTTGCCCTGGTGGAAGACCAGCCACTATATTTAGAGATCTCCACCAGGCAGATGTAGCTCTCCATGCCTTCAGCAAAGCTGACAACGTGGTGGCTACGTTGTAGGCACTGAAAGTTTGGTGAGCAACAGCCATGTTGAATAAGGTTGTTCAGCAAACATTTTTGTTCTTTGAAAAGAAAATTCGATTTTTTTGGGGGTAAAAAAAACAAAAAATAAACGTCCTTGACATATTGACAGTTTCTCACAGCATGTGGGGGATGGAGGGGGGGTTACATATTTTGCTTTCCTGCTCTAGACCGCCAGGCCTTCCCTACAAAGGGGGACAGTCTGAGGCACTTGAACAATGGCCAAATGTCAGTTGGGCAATCAGTGAAAGTTGGAAACTTGGTGATTCCCCCAATTCTAAACAGAGTGGGCAGACCACAAGTTTGGGGTACAGGATACTCCTCTACAATTCTGTGGTGTACCCTGTCTAAATAAAGTCTAGTAATTTAAATATATGTGGCTGTATATGTGGAGGATAAATGGCAGGTAACTGGGTTTAATGGATCTATAATGCCGTTGTGGGGTTCTGATGACATGATAATTAGTCCTAAATCTAACATCTTGTAAATGGTCCCATTATTACAATAACATTTTAAGTATTTTTATATTGCAATCTTTTTGGAAGAGTAAAGTGTTTATTATAATCAGCAATACATAATAATTTTATATAGTTTACTATGCTACACTATTTTTATGGCTTCAAGTCGGTTAAAATATGTAAAGCACAATGATAAAGTAATTTAAACAAATCATGGAAAATAAATAATCCATGAAAGTGACATAAATCTTAGTAAATACGAGTTGTGAGCAGCGGCAGCTCTTACATGTTGGTGTTTGGGTCAGAGTTTTCTGCCTCTTTGAAGTTCAAAAGTCATGCAGTGATCGCCTGTTTTTTAGAGCACTGATACACTAATGCTCCATTACAAAAGTGAGGTTTCAAATTTAGCCCACAGCTGAACATCAGTGCCAATGCAGGCACCCATTGCTCTATGGTGCAAGGGTGCCTGTCTTGTAGACAGGATTGCTTTTGTGCAGGAAGGTGCACCTTTCTACTCAAAAACAACCATAGAGGCGTTTTCTTGTTTCTATGTGTGCTGCAAAATGCAGCACACATAGAAAGAGGAAACAAGCATTTGCAATGCAATAGGTCTCGCATTTGCAATAGTTTGAGCTACTGGCATTGTAAATCACTATGCCTTTTATTTATGTGTATTGATAACCTGCAAGTGGTGCGTAAATACGCACTTTGTACTTGTAGTCCTTGCTTACGAGAAGCAAGACTGGCAGTAAAAGAGGCGCAGTTACTGCCAGCCTTGCTTCTCGTAAGCAACGACTGCAATGTCAATAGCTCAAACTCTCCCAAATGCGAGACCTGTTGCATTGCAAATGCTTGTTTTTAAAGGATGGGCTGAGGCATCCAAAGAGCAAGCAATAAATTGACTGCAAAGTAAATTCATCAACGAGACAAACTGCATCTCACTTTCAAGAGACACATCAGTGGTACATCAGCAGCTTAACAAACGGATGTTTTGATCCTGTTGCCAAAATCCAATGGACAGCATAGCCAAGCCATGGGAAACCATGAACAATACTTTATAGCCAATGGTAGAAAAGGGCTGACCCAAATCCCTCTCTTTCATTGGATCTCTTTTTGATGTATTGATGACAAGAGATCTAACAACAAACAGCCAAAGCTGTTGATAGCTAATCCTAATATATATGTGTATGTATGCTCATATATATACAATGTATAACAATTTCCACCTTAACTTAAAACCTTTACAAACGTATTACAGTGACACACTGTTTTTTTAATTATTATTAGATTAATAGGTTGCTCATCCATTGCAACTCAAATGTGTCGAGCGGTGGCGCGATAGTACTTTGTCTAGAATATACAATATATATTTGCTCCTCTTTGATAAAATCTACATATTTTTAAAGGCCATCAGAATTCATTCCAAGCACCAGTTGCCTGTGGAGCGCATACGTGGCCAATTCCAAGTCATGTAAGCCCCCACCCTCCCAGAGGAAATGCAATTTAGTCTGAGGAATAAAACCCAAGTTTTCACCAATTTGAACCCTCAGATTCCGAAGTGTCAGAGTAGGTTGGGGCCCTTCCCGCGCGATCCACCGGAAATGAAGAGGCAAGTTTCTTATTTTCGCATAAAACAACATGCTAGGAGTTACTTTCCTTGAATTTGAAGACATTCAAAGGGTTTGGCAGAAAGACAGAACCTGAAGGCTGGAGAAGTGGCAGACTGGAGCAGCGGGTGCCGCAGAGAGGAGCAGCACTGACAGCGCTTGGGCTGGGCGCAGGAAGTCTGGTTATTAGAGACATTAGGTCTGAGGAGCACTGGCGGAGCTCTGTGATTCCAGTCTTAACAAGAATCATATACTGCAGGTGAGGACTCAGGTGCAATGACAGATGTGCTTCTCGGTACTAGAATAGAAGTGGGTCCTGTAGGCCTGGTCCCAGTATGGGGTGAGATCCTGGGTGTGTGCCCCTTGTGCCTTGTCCCCAGTACAGTAGATGCTGAGGGCCAGACTGAGGTGCATCGCTAGAGCTGCATGGGGTGTCCAGGTCTAGAAGGTCATAAGAGGCTTCAGGTCAGATTCAAGGTGCGTCGGGATTGCTGTGAGTAGGTGCAGATAAACTGGGGGTCACAAGGGTGAGGCACACATGGCTGTAGTACCAGTACTGGAATATCCACCATTACTGCATGAAGGCGGCAGCGCTGAGACACTCTGGTAAAGTGCTGCTTAAAGCACTGGAAGTGAACGAGACTGGCTTGCCTTGCAGGGCTCTTCATGGGCCCCGGTGCTGTAATGAAAGAGGCTCTGCTGGACAGGACGGAGATGCACTGATGGAGCCGCCAGTACAAGTACTGGAGTCCCTGGGGTGGTTTACTAAATGGGAAGGCTCCTCGCCTGACGTCGTCATTTAGCAGCTTACCGGTCCTGAGCCTACCCAATGAAAGTAGTTACGAGAAAGCACACCTCAAACTAGAATTAGATTAACTATCTATAGCGCTTAATTTGTACCGGTAGTTGCAGGCGGTGGGCGCTTAGCGCTGCCACTTTTCAGGTCCGGGGCATATTTCTCATCATCAGCCCTTAACTCAGAGCAAGAGAGAAAAAGCCAGTAAACAGCGTTTGCTGTAGACAGTGGGTAAAACGTCCTTTCTCTATTTCCACCGAAAGTGGAGCTGTCAGTATTCCGACCTCGTCCCCTCCACCCATCTCGAAGGGGCCCAACTGACCCACTCCTAGACCCTTCCCCCTTGAACAGTGCTTTAAATGGGAGTATAGAAGTGAAGGCCGGGTACTCACTCTTTAGAGTACCTGTTTGTTCCTGAGAAGTGCCGGTACTCTCCAATTAAATTTAATGCAGGAGTAATGAGAAATGCAGGTACTCTCCTTTTCAAATTAAAGTACTGCAGGAACTCCGCACCAGAAAACCCCTGCCCATTTAAAGCTCTGCCCTTGAATAAAGATCACTTCATCTGGTTCTTCAGCAACCCAATACCCGCCACGCGGCCTTTGTCCGGTGTGACACTAAGAATTGCAAAATAAATTAAAACAGAGTTTTAACAGCAGTTTGCACGACGGCGTAGTTTAACCAAAAGGCACACACACAAGACGTTTTTTGTTGTTTTAATCAGAGCAGTGGGAGTAATGTACCGGCAGCAAGGCAAAGTGTCACTCGACAATCCGGTCTATAGATATATTTCAACGGCCTCTTGTCTCTCAAACTATCCCAACAAGCATTTACAATGCTATAGGTGTCGCGCGGGTGCCGCGATTGCTGCAAAAGTAAAGAAATAGAAAAAAATCTATTTCTTTACTTTTTCAACAATTGCGGCACCCGCGCTTTAGCTTTAACTATGTAAAAGTATTCGCGGGTGCCGCGATTGCTGCAAAAGCTTAGCTTAACATGGCTAAAGGTAAAGCGCGTGTGCCGCCAATGTGAAAAAAAAGTAGTAGACAATAAAAAAACGCGAGTGCTGTGCTATAGCGCGGTGCCCGTGCATACTTAAGTTATGTACATGGCGGCTGGTGAAGCTGAATGAACAAAAAAATGAGTGCTTACCGACTAATGAAGGAGACAGTCTAACGCCGCAAGTAAAAGATCCAGTCCTGATGAGCGGTCCCAAAAGGAGACAGGGCGGTAACAAGGAGGGACTAAGAAGCCTCATTATCAATTGGAAGCCAGCATTTACCATGGACGATGACGCCAGCCAATGAAAAATATGGGCGGTGCTTCCACTCCACTTCTAAAACATACCCTACTACAATATGCCTCGCAAAGCGAGCAGCGCATGCGCTGCAACGCTAGGCTCGACCTAAAAACTAGGAGAAATAAAGATATTTCTCCTCGTTACCCCTCACCTGGGGAGGCATATCTTTTTGGCGCATTCCCAGGTTTACCAGGTTTGGCAAATCTGGGGCTGCGTCAAAAACCATGGGACTTGCATGGGAACACCCATCTCAACACCCATAGAACGCCTCCCTTGCGCAGAGTAACGCAACACAGCGATTTGCTCTGAGTTGCATTACTCCATATTTCGAAGCCATTCAAAGCCACGCAGAGTGACTTTGTGTGGCTTCATAAATACGACTTGGAGCTTTGCGTCGTGCAAGCATGACGCAAGGCCCTCATAAATATGCCCCTAAATTCACAAATGTCATTATAGTAATATTTTTCACGGTCTTGGTCTGCATGTCTCCCTTTCTCCAGATTACCAATCTTTCCATCGCCAACACAACCTTCTTTTATTTGTCAGTCCCATTCTCGTAACGCATTTTCTTGTCACCTCTGTGTCTCTCACTGCCTCTCTCTCTCATTATATTTTTTGATAATATTTCTGGTTGTAGACCTATAAATAACACTTTCCCAGCCCTTTGTTTAACCTGCCAATAATGCTGGTTTACTGCTCTTACAATTGGTACATGACAGTGGTTAGTTAGTTGCTATTCAGAGCCTTTGGCAATGGATAGCTGCAGATTTTTCTGCGAACATGAATCTTTAGAAATTCAGTTTTCTCCACCAGTAACATTAACATTCAGAAAGTTTGAACAGGCTATAAATTTACTCACATGCTTTTCCCCACTTTTAGTGTAGACAGCCTTTAATTTCGAACACATCTGTCCTTTATTACAAGTAAAGGAATTGCTGTTTTTACTCGAGTGCCAAATGCGGCACAACAAACAACAGCTGTTGCTGTTGCACAACCAAAGTAAGGCCTAATTAGTACTGCCTTCAAAATCCTGAGACGTAAAACTGCAAACCTCATAAAAGCATAAACTCTAAAGCAGCCTGATTAAAAATATTCGCTGAGAAAAATGGAACCATCACTATTCCTTGCCCTGGGGCAACAATGCCCACTACTAGCTTTTGCAACACATGAGTTGTAATGGCCTTCATTAGTCTGTGGGAGTAGAGAGAAACGTGTCAGCTTGGAGCTCAAGCCCCCATGCTGTGGGTTGCACCCTCTGCTGATCTCTAGGTAATGGATCTTTCTTGGGTAATTTTAAAGTGACGTTTCCAATGCATTATACACTTTATAACATTTTATACCAGTTTATGTATTATGTTACTCGAGTAGGTTTTTAGTACTCAATAAAACATGCAGGAACATAATAAGTTAATTTACTGCTTAATGGCATTAGCTAACAGCCCTTCTTGCACATTCAGTAGCATCAAAGGACAAGTTGCATGCTGTACACAGTGCTGGATCGGAATCTAAAATTAGCCCTGACAAGAATGTTCAACCCAACCCCACATTGCAGGAGGCTTAAACTTGAATGGTTGAGACGTGGCAGCTGATCCTTCTCTAAAAGCAACACCCCAGAGTCCTGCCTAGTGGTAAGGAACCAGACATGGAGAATGGCCAATTCCACCCTTGTAGTGTGTACCCCAGCAAGAGCAGCAGTCTCCTTTTCTCATCCTATCGCATACCGAGACACCAAGTCACATCTGGCAGAAAACCCTCACACCAGCACTTTGCCACAGCAAACATTGTACTGAAAGTGACAACACAGCCCAGTCCCACTAAACTTGGAGTAACAGATAACAGGATATATCACGTAGTTCCCACATTTAATATGTAAAATATATCCTTCTCCCCAAACATGAATTAGTGCTTATAGTAGAGGCTTCTTTTTTTGCAAAGGCTAGGGAGGATTTTTTGTTTGTCCCACTGAAATCGGATTAATCTGAAAATGAAGTGAGGATGTGTGAATGCTCTGGTCTGTCTGAATCTACTTTCATGCCCATTAACTCACGTAGACTTTAGCTCTTATTGGCAATGTCAGTTTGTTATGTTATGTTTAGTCAAGTGTATTTGTATAGCGCACTACTCACCTAGGTGTATAGCCTGGCACTGAAGAAGGAGCTGTATGGGCTAAGCCAGGGCCGGGCTAGGAGGTGAGGCAGGTCTTCAGCTTCTTGTGGAATTCAGAGACTGGGAAGGCACCTCTGATGTGCAGGGGCAGGTCATTCCAGGCTTTAGGAGCGAAGTTGGGGAAGGCACGACCACTGGATCTGGTTCTGTGTATGCTGTGGATGTGTGCAAGTAGGAGTTCAGCTGAGTGGTACTGTTTGCTAGGATTTTGTGGAGGTTTATACCATTGTTGAGGTAGATAGGGCCAATGTTGTGAAAGGCCTTAATGTGTGTGTGAGGACTTTAAAGAGTGCTAGTTTGCGGATTGGGTGCCAGTGGGCCGCTTTTGGGTGCCGGGGGATGTGAGTGCAGGTTAGGTGGCTGAGGGTGAGCCTGGCTGCTGAGTTTTGTAATGTCTGCAGTCTTGTCTCCATTCTATAATTTTCATTCCTTGCCTCTCCTCTCAATCACCTCATCAACAAATAGGATGCTGTAGAGGGCCTTAGGCATGGACAACATTTATGGGTCTCCAGGGGTCACAGCTGCGACCCCTGGCTTGCCCCTTGTGACCTCTGGCCACAGAGGTGGCAAAAGCAGTGCAAGAACAAGGGGCAGCTTGCTCTTTTTGTTGTTGGAGCTCAGCTTTTCTTGATTACTGCCCATTTTTTTTAGCTACACTAATAGTGGAGCAGCAGGCACAGGAACTAGGCTTTTGACAGAAGCTAAAGTAAAAAAGCACGGATTTTAAATGTATGTTGTGTGCGTGTTTTGGGTGAGAGTTTGTGTGAGAAAATGTATGTGTGAACATGCATGTCTGTATGCTTGAGCATGTGTGTGAGTGAAAGTGAGTGGGTGGGTGAAAATCAGTATCATAGAGTTAGTGAGAATGAGTAAAATTTAGTCTCAGTAAGGGAGTATGAGTGAGAGAGTGAGTGACTGCAAGTGAGTGAGTGGATGAAATAGAAGGAATGAGTAAGAATGAGGGAGTGTTGGACAGGGAGTCAGAATGAGTAAGAGTGAGCAATAGTGAGTGAGTGTAACTGTGAGTGAGAATAAGGGCGAGTAAAAGTGAGTGCAAGTTATTGTGAGTAAAAGGCAGCGTATGAGTGAGCGAGACTAAAAGTGAATGTGATTGGCCCTTATGGCAAAATACTGGCATTAGTATGCTGCAGGCAGTTCTTAGCATGACAGGCACCTGTCACAAAATATATGCACTGGCAAAATGGAGGCATTTCTTGGTATAATATAGACCAGTGGTAAAATGCTAAACCTGGGATATAGAGGTAATTTTTGGCAAATGAGGCAGTGTGGCAACATTTTGGCATTGGTGTGGTGGTGTAATTTGTGGCATAAGGGCATCCATGGAATATGAAGGGCACCCATGACAAGATGCTGGCCCTGGAATAATCGAGATAATTTTTGACATATGCGGTAGCCAGAGCATATTTTTATAAAAAATGGGATCAACTCCTGAGGAGCGCCCAGTTTCATTGGCTCTGCACACCATGAAAGAACTTGAAGATTTAATGAGATCCTATTCAGAGCCTGTGACATTTTAGCAAATGTTAAATACTCCTGTTTTTTTCTAAATGTTATCGGTGAAGAACCTCTTTGATCCCTCGTAGAAGAGGTTTGGCTCATTGTTTCACTCGTTCGCTACAAATCAGGGCAATTATTACTCCCCACCACTTTCAAACATTATGGTAGCATCCTAATAAATGTGGTGTTTAAAATAGATATTTGCCTGTATTGTGTTATTATTTTAATCCTGCATTTATTATGGAACTTCAGCAGTGTCAGTGATGGTGGTGTCATCAGGGCGAAGGTCATCTGACATCACTTTCTGGGAAAAGTTGGATGTCATTGATCATATGATGTAACTTCATGTGATGTCATCAAGTTCAAAGGGTGTGTGATGTCACTTTTGCTACTCCTGGAATTTTGGTGAATCGACGTCCATGACCCTAGGATTACCCATATGATGTCATTGAGTTCAAGGGATTCATTTGAAATGTCTTCAGTGCCTGCCATTTAAGTGAATCAATGACCATTCCTGTTCTCCTCTCCTCAGAGACTTGATACTTGTCAATCAATTGGAGGTGGGGCTTTATTCTTATTGATTTGACATACTTCCTATTCTGTGATAGCTAATTTCTTCTTGCTCTTTACACATCCAGCCTACAATCTGTCTGAGATTTCGATTGCTCAGGGGATGCTGTTGGCCTTCTGTATGAGTTGAATACCTTCAGGAAAGCACTTCTGTGGGTGCAGTAGCTACTGTGTAGAATGGTGATGAGTGTGCCGATGGCTGTGCACGTTACACCTGAGCTTAGAGCTCTTGATTTTTAAGTTAGTTTACACTGCTGCTTTGACTTTTATTCACTTGTAAAAGGTTTAGATAAACTTAGTTTCTTTGATTCATGTGGAACCACTAACTCTGCTCTGAAATATACTGAGTTATTCTAGATGTCCATTAAAAACCCTTATTGCTTAAAACAAACAAAGAACTCTAGTATTAAATGCATGCTGTTATTTTTTTTCCCATCAGGGGAAAATTCTGAATCGGAAAGGATGCTGTCCTATTTGCACTGAAAGTGAGTATATGTGTTGCATTAACCTATTCTATTGCTAAGCTTTTCAGGTCCCTTTTTGAGGATGCTGGCATGGCTGCAACCCTATGTACTATGTTACAAATTCATCTACCTTAATCCTTAAATTAGTTAAGTGGAAAAACCCACACTCTACTAGCTTCTACAATCATCTCAGAAACATTGTGCATAATGTTGCTAGAACCTTGGCATCAACGGCCTTGCATTTTAAAACTGCATTATGTTATAGATTTTCTGACTCTGTGCATCAATGCAGTTCTCAATGCTGCAGTTTAAAAAGTAGATATGCTGTAGTGCGGGTATGTTCCTTTTAATGCATTTAATTACTTTATTTATAAATGGGGTAGTGACAAGTTTGCAATTTTTTGTCACATGTGCATAATTTTTGTGAAATTTTGGGAAAGTCACCATATTGCGCAAAATGTACTTTGTCATTATTTTGCATTGCAATAGAATGCTAGAGCATATCTTGCATAAAAAAGCTGTGCTGATTCAAGAAAATATCTCTCGGTTGCAGTAGTACTGTTTCCGCAAGACTTTTTGTGGTAATTCCCTCAGATGCACGAAAATCGACCTGAGGTACAGACGAGGGGGAGGTTCTTTAGCAACCAGTATAGGCAGAGGCAGAAGGGCTATATCGATAATAGAGCGTTCAATCCACTTAGTATAGAGTGTTCTAAATTAAAAATGGTGAAAGAGAATGTCAAATATTTTTATTTTGGAGCATCACGCCTATACCAGCCATTATCGGACATTAGCCACACGATTGCTTTCGATGGAGCTCTCAATATTGCAATGTTCTTAAACTATTTAAAAACTACAGTACACTTCAATTACACCTGTCCTAAGCACTTTCCCTCACTCAGTCACAATCATATCAACCAATACTCCTTCCTTTTCCTGACTTCAACTTCCCTTCTTATTCCACAAGAACACATTGGTGGTAGTTTTTAAAGATTGCAAAAGTATTTATTTACAGAAGAACACTAAATTAAAAAGAATATTAGAACATTAAGAACAAATGCACATACTGTACTAACATTTAATACTGACAAAACAAAATATAAAGCCAATTTAATTAGATGTATTAAAGGTTTATAACTGTAGTGAAAATAACATAGTTCTTTAACTTCCCACATCTGAGTCAAATATATTACTTTTTCAAACTATGTGAAATCAATACACTATGGGGCCGATTCCGATCTCGGCCGGTAGGGCTCCGAATCGGATTCGGCTTAACCGGATCCGATTCGGAGCCCTATTACCCGACCGATCCGTACGCGCGTCCGGACGAGCGAGTACGATGCGAAATCGCCGACCGACTCGTCCGGGCGTCCCGACCGCTCCGACCGACTCGATCCCGGCTCTAACCGCACCGACCGACTCGCACGGACTCGACTTGCACCGCGCAATGGAGACGTTCCCCGGCCGGGTAAGTACGATGCGCGCCGCGAGCAGTCCGACCGAGCCGTGCACTCCGGCTCAAAAGAGCTGTCGGAGCCGTACTTTGGGGGTCCGTGTCGGACCCCCCTGTACGCGTAGCCACGCGAGTCGCACACAGGGGGGACCCGTGGGTCCCCCCTACCTGTGCGTGTACGGCGCGAATCGCTTCGCCGCGTACACACTGTAGGGGGCGCACTTGTCCGCATCGCACCCATTGAGTCAATGGGAGCCCGCGTACGCGTTGTACGACTGGCTCCCATTGACTTCAATGGGAGTCCGACCGACTCGAGTCCGATGGCATACGTGCGCATCGTACTCGTTCGGTCGGGCTGCACGGGTCCGATTCGGTCAGATATCTCTCCGGGTCCGGCTCGGTCGGAGAGATTTCCGGCCCGAATCGGAATCGGCCCCTAAGTATATAAAATTATCAAAGGTTGAAAAATCATGAATCATTGAAAAGAGAAAAAAATGAGATCCAATTCGCTGCTTTCATTATAGACCCCTTCATTCAGGGCTTCAGCTATCACATCATTCAACTGTTTATGTTGCTTTTCTCTTGTTCTCAACACAATATTGATAAACTTTGTAAATTTCCAGTAATTATCGGCATACTGGGATGTAGGAAGAATGACTAAACAGCAGCACCAGTATTGATTTGCAACGGTTATACAAGCGTATTCGTGCTCCTATATTGCCACAAGAAGAGAGAAAATATGCTATATTGAATATGATGCCCAACCATGGGGTCTAAATAGAGTCAACAATGAGTAAACTTTATTTTCTAATTGTGAAGGAAAGGTGCCATCTCAGAGTTACTTTTTAAAAGTTGAGTTCTTGCTGGAACACTGACCATGTTGTGAGTATTTCGATTAAAGTACTGTATGTGATTTTGTGAACCAGTAGTGCTTCTCTTTTTCTATGGAACCAGTCTTGATGCCGCTTTTCTTTCCTACTTGTCTGCAGAGCCTGGAGTTTGCACTGTTTTTGGAGACCCACACTACAACACTTTTGATGGAAGGACTTTTAACTTTCAGGGAACATGTCAGTATGTTTTGACAAAAGACTGCTCCTCCTCTACCTCAACCTTTCAGGTCCTGGTAAAGAACGATCCCCGAAGGACCCGCTCCTTTTCCTGGACCAAGTCGGTGGATCTCGTGATGGGGGAGAGCAGCATCAGCCTCCACCAGCATCTTACTGTGAAGCTGAATGGAACTCGCATTGCTCTGCCATATGAAACTCCTCTGTTTCAGGTTGACTTGGATGGCTATCTGATCAAAGTGTTAACTAAAGCGGGTAAGGCACAGCGGTTTGTTAAAGAGTCAAAGCTGTTTTGTAACTTCTGCTAATTCTGATAATTTCCATAGATTATCTTTCCTATGCTATTGTTCCTTCCCTATTTGTTGCTCATCAGGCACTCTTAAAATGCTAATTTCTTAAATGTTCATCTGTAGCACAAACACTCAACTGTCAGTTCTATAGTCTTTGTACACGTAAATAGTGTTACTTCCAGTTTAAATTTAAGAACAGCCACATGATCTCACTTATGTGTGAAACTGAGAATTAATTAAACAGTTTCTCTTGGCAGTGAATATTTGAAAGTAGATTTTGTGAGATCCGATTGGCCAATCCACAAACATTTTGCTGTGAGTAGGTGTGACTTAATCTTCTAGCATTCCTGATTTATTCCTGAATTCTAGGCGTAAAGGAAGAGTACGCTTCGCTTACTTCTAGAATTCAGTAGTAAGCCTGAAGTACTACGAGAGTAAGTCAGAGAAAAATCTTTGTGAACTGGGCCCGACGTGTCTAAGCTTCTCACAAGCCTCTATAACTTACTTCACTTAAGAATTTAATTAAAAAAAAAAATCAACTCTACTCTCTCCTGAAGTCAGGTTATGTGAAGTTCTCTGTCCATGGCACAGACATGTCAATCTGGCAAGGTACATTAGGATACTTTGAGATCGTCCCCAAGGAAAGAATCATCATGCTCAGGTTATGTGAAATTCCTTTGAACATCATAACTAAAACTAGCATTGTCTAAAGCCTTTTGTGCCATGTTTCTCAAATGGTGTTGACCATGTTCAAAATTTCGCATGTCCATTACATTTTCATATTAGCCACCCAATCGTATTACTCGGTGCTTACTTCCATTTGCTTAACAGCGATAATAATAGCAATATTCATAAAAATGGCAATGATGATGATGATAATAATAATAATGTTTAAAAAAATAATATAGTACACTGCACAATATAAGCTCAAATTCCTACAGATACTAAGAAAGGACATTACCATGACCCACTTCAGACATCGGCTCTAAACAGTGTCTCAACACCACAGACTGAATGAAATGTTGAGTAAACTCTGCAAGAATTTTGCCATTGCCTTCTAAGATGTCCAACATATTTTTACAATAAGTTGCCAGATAACCTGTGCTGCCTTCTCAGAATTGCCTATAAACAACTGTGATAAATCTGGAAAGTTAATAAGAAAAATGGATATGTTGATGGGTGCATTGACTGGACAGTGGTCTAGGAAACATCTCCCTTAGTTTTAGTACTTTTTAAGTAACACACTTTAAAGTACTTGTGGTACTATTTCTCACAGCCTTATATGGAATACGCCAGGCCACCAACAGTGTCAGGTATTCTTTACTGTCAAACAAAGAGAAAGTTGGTGCCACAATTACAAACCTTTTAAACCAATATCATTATGAGAGCCTCCGAAACAATTGTGGCATAAGTTAACTCTATCTACCACAAAGCAAACCCACACTTCTCCCAATAAGAATGGTGCCCCAGTTGTGTGGCTGGAACTATTACCTGAGATAAGAATGGACCAAACCAGAAACCATACAAAGACCACATTGAATTAATATGGCCCAGTCTTCATCTGTTCCTGTCATGGGTAACAGGTCCAGCCACACAATTGTGGTATTAATATTATTGTAAGAAGTGTAGGGACATTGGCCGATTGTAATTTTGTCGAACCTCAAAGATTTCAAAATTTCTCATCTCAGAAATATTCGGAAAATGCGTAAAATTAGCTAATGTTTGAGGTTTGCAGAGCATTCAGCATAACAAAACAGAGTGAAATTTATACAAGTCACACCAACCTGGACTCTCCTGGCTGTCTAATTTTCAGAAATGTCTAGGTTTATTCGAACTCCCTGGGAGGTGACTGAGCCCGGACCCATGTACCACAACTACCTATGCCATCAAAATGGTCAATTTTCATGCAGATAATTTGATGTCTCCACTTTGTGTTTTGGAGCCTGTAATGTCGGAGGCAATAGGCCCAGCCATACAGTGGACTACCGTTTTTATCAGAGGAAGCGTGGAAATGCATGGTGGTAGGAGTTTTGGGGATCCCTGCAAATTCCAGATTCTTCTCTCACAGAAATGTGAGGACAATGAATGATTTTGGAAAAAGTTTGAGGTCAGCAGGGCACTCTGCATAACAAAATAGAGTGGGATTCATGCAATTCACACCACAGTGACCCTCTCTGGATGTATAGTTTTTAGAAATGTCTGTGTCTAGTAGGTTTCTCATGTTGGTAGTAAAGCCCGGGCACCCAAATATTGCAGTTATCCACATAACCAAAATGTGTTATAATGCAAGGCAAAAATGTTTATGTATCAATGTCACATTCTGGGGCCTTTCCTGCTGCAGGGCTAGGTCTAGCCACACAAGTGTGGTACTGTTTTTATCAGGATTAGTTTGGGAACACAAAATAGTAGCATGTTTGCTATTATCACTGATTTCTCTCCATCTTTGACATCTAAATGTGAGCCAGTGTGCAAGAAAGCACACATTTTGAAAAAGTACCTCTGTATCACAAGATAGTATGAGTGACCCCAAATTGTGAGCTGTGCAAATAACCATTATTCGTAAACTTAAGTACATTTAAAAAATCTATAGGCTTCATTCATGCTCATTATTCATTCATTTAATTTTACCATTGGAATTGCTGAATGGTCGGTACACTATGAAATATCATTATGAGCTGCAGTCCATTTGTTGTCTGTGGGTATCATATGTTTTTGGACAACCAACAAACACTATATATTTGTACAATCAGATTGAAATGAAATGAAATGAAATGAAATGAAAAGGGCACTTATATAGCGCATGGCTACCCGGGGGTCTGATGGACGTAATGATGCATTACCTTGGAATTTGGGAATTCTTCCTAATCATTTTTATTCTTTTTGTATAGTAATGATTAATTTCCTTGTGAAAATAGTGAGGTATCTACACAAGTGATCCCTTGCTGAATTCAGAATTTGCCTAATTTTTAGAAATGTGTGGATTACCAGGCTCACCAAGGGGTTTTACACCTTTTTAATCACAAGCTGAAAGTAGGTAGAAACCACGATCATAGAAAAAATTGGCTACTGCTTACAAAAATGCAAAAACTGTTAAAAAAAGATCTTTCTTTTTTTACAACACTGCATGTTCCTTAAAGCTGGGAAGATGGTGATCTCAGCACAGCAAAAATCTGCAGGATGTTGTAAATACAAGATGTAAATTTGGCCTTAATAGATTTTCTAGAAAAAAGTTATGAAGGCTTAAGCGTGAAGTGCCACAAAATCATAAAAAGGGCTCAGCACTTGGGGGGTGGAGGCAAAGTGAATGTTTATCAGCATAGGTACATTCAGTACCACCCTGGAAGTACCTATCTGCAGCAGAGTACCTTTGGCTTGTTTTGGAAGTGAACCACTCAATCTGTGAGTGCCCACTATTGAGGAGTCATCTGAGATAATGTTGAATGTCTTTGGCTTTGTCTCAAACCCTCACTGCTTTGGGAGCTGAAACCGTAGACCACTAGCTGAAAAGTCAAAGCGCAGTCAAAGTGCATGAATATGATATTACGCTTTGAGCTGGTTCATGACATCTGCACGCCTTTTGTAACAAGCCATGATATATGCGTCAAATCACATATAATTTTCAAAGTTATGTAAAATCATCAAATCAATTCTCTATGACGTTACTTCAATTTTACACTCATGGTGAGTACGCTGGGAGTTTAAGCCTTTACTTGCTGTTGTTTGGACGAATTTTTTAATTTAGTTGGAACGTATTCTAGTGAAGGCCTGCCTGACACATGAGGCTAAGCTAAAGAGCTACTCTATAACAAACTTGGCGACTATAAAGCATGGTCTACACGATTAAGGCACATCTTGAACCACACTACCAGTTGTGCCAACAATGCGGCATTGGCAGGCCTCATTTTCAAGTTCCATGCTGAGAACATCTGGAAATGTTCTTTGAGCAGCTCAGGAGTGAACAAGCACATAGGTTTTCTGTATCCGGCTGAAAAATACTTTAATTATTCAAGTGCTAACCCTCTGGCTTGCACTTGTTTTGATAAACTGATTTGGGACCACAATATCCTGCTTGTACGTAAACACCCTGTGAAAGCTGAGAAGTGTCCCAAAAGGAAATGTCAAATGCATTGCGAGCCAGGGAGATCCCTGTTGTCTCGTGGTGTAATGTTTCCATGAAAATAATATTTACTGTTGGAGTAATTAAAAAGCGTGTAAGAGTGACGAGCCACATTTCTCAATCTCAACTCGCTCAGATTACAGGCACAAGGAGAAACTGTTTTCAAGCATTGAATCCCATACTAGCAAGTCGACAATGGGCGCTGGACCGGTAAACAAAGGGATACTAAGAGGAGAAGAAAAAGCAAAGTTCTAATTTCATACTCTATCTTAAAAATGATTCAAGCTACTGATGTTTTTGATGGGATGCTCAACGAATTTTTACCAAACTAGAATATTCAGAAAAAATTAAAAACAAGGGGAAAAAGTGTGTTCAAAACTCATTTGAGAGGTAAGCAAGGCAATTACTTGGAGGAGAAAATGCCTCTTGTGACACTCCAGCCTGGCTCCTGCAAAATATTTTCTGGACGAAATAGTCCCTTGCAACAAAAACAGTGTGAGAAATTTCATGCTGGCCTAATTTTTGATATTTTGTGTAATTTACGTAATGGAGACTTGAGCAAATTGCTTTAGCAGAACAGACAACATTGCACTGGCCTACAGAAAAAGATGAAAGGGGGAAAAGTGGGAGGAGGCTTGCAGTGAGGACCTATGAAAGGGAAAAGATATAATCTCATAGTGGGAGCGGGCTTCTGAGCATAACAGTTCGGTCACCACAAACATTCATAAATAGTTCAGAGTGGTAGATGTGAACAGGTGAATGATATAGTAAGTGTCCACTGATCATAGGTGGGTTGAACCTGTGGTATAATGCACAAGGATACTGGGTGGCAGAGTGCAGTAGACTGCATGTAGGGGTGGATGGGATTTGAGATCCTGAGCGTTTGCCCACATGGGTAGCACGCTACATTGTGTAGGGTGTGTGGTTGGAAGGATGTTGACTTTGTTTTGATTCTATGTGGGTAGTCTTTCCATGTCATGCGAAACAGGGGACGCAACACGTAGCAGTGTGGTGGATGATGAAGTGTGAGAGACAGACGTGCAGCTATATGGTTTTCAGTAAGCTGGTAGTTCTGAACAGCTCTGCAGATCCCTTAAAGGTATTTCTTATGATTAAGGCTCCCGGTTTTCCGTTTTTACTGATTTTTACAGATAAATACAGACTGAAAACCATTTATTTTCCTGTCTGTATTTATTTTTAAATGTAGGTCGAAACGGAAATTGGATTCTTTTTGTAGTGATTCTAAATGCTGTCAGTATTGACTGCTTGGCCAATAGCTGTGCGTATTGACAGGTGAGGGCTTAAAAAAATAAAAGAATTTTAGTAAAGAGGCTTAAACATCAGTAGATATGCACAACCTTGATACTAAAATGTTCTTGTTTCCATATATGTGCATAGATTTATCATCTGCTGGTGTTCATATTATTGAAACCTATCAGGTGTTCAAGCATGAAGGCACATTTATCAGGTACATAAATGTGGAAATAACCACTTTCAACTTAATTTTTTCACAAAACCAGAAATAAATATAGATAAATACAGATAACAAGAGCAAAAAATAAATATGGATAAATACAGTCAGAAATGTCGAAAAATAAATACCATAAAACCTGGAGCCCTACTTATGATATACTCTGCTTAGCTTGCTGCAGAGGCGTTGGGTACTGCTCCTGATACTGGGCTATTGGTATTTGTGACAAGTATTACTTCACATCTGTCATTACTTTTAGTCGCTTTTATTTGATATATGTTAGTGTAAAATATGTTGGTTGGCCCATTTTGAAAAGCAAATTCAAAGGAGGAGAGCCCAGCAACTCTTTTAGGCATGTTGAGGAGGTTTCGCTCTTGGGGCAATATAGAGCTTGTATTAAAACATTTGACGGAGGTCCTTTCAACAACCCCCTTTCCACTAAAGGCAGAAGGATAGCTGAGGTTTTGTATCACAACCCTAAATCTCATTTATTGGTGCTTTGCATCCTTGCGAAACTTAAATTAAAATATCTGATATCACTGGATAAAAATGGCATGCACTTTATCGTGGGCTTCTGACAAGTATGCTGTTGCATTCATCAATAGTAGACAACCCCAAATGAAGGCAGACTAATATTGGCAACACATCTTCTGTAAGTGAAACTCCAGCACATCATGGAAGAGCGACTCCTTTTGGAATCAGACAGAATTACAGGTTCCAAATTGTGAGATGGCTTTTCAAAGTTCCACAGGCAGTCCTTCCTCTCATGCCCCCTACATGAAAGCGCTGAATTGACTCCTTTATCTTTTGACACAGTACCGTTTTAGCACTGAGCTTCCCCCATTTCCCTTTGTATACCCTTCGAAAACATGTTTGAAATGCAAACTAAGAAGGGACCTACTATAGGATGATTTGCACACTTTTGTGGGAGTAGCATAGACATTGGAATTCTGACTTTGATCTAAATCAGGTGGTCATGAAACCAGAAGAGGTGCAAAAGTAAAAAGAAGGTTCTTCACAGAGAGGGAGGTACCTGCAAGCACCTGCCTTCCAACAGGATTGGAGGAGGCAAAGTGAACAAAACAATTGAAATACATTTGCAAAATACTCAGATCAATAATTGCAGTGTAATAATGAATTAGAGTGAAGGAGACTTGCTAGTGTTGATGGAATTGCAATATTGAGGGACAGATTAGACGGCCTCGATTGTCTTTATTTATTTATCAAGTTGCCACACACCTGTCCCACTGACATATACTGTATAAAAAATAACCAATAAATGATGTGGAATCTAAGGGAAAAGTGAGAGACGCCTGACCAATTTGCACATTGATTGTAAAGAGAAATAGAAGGACCTAGTACAAACCACATCAAAATCAGCGCCTTCTGGTCTCCCTACCTGAAGTTTTGCTCAGCTCACTTTCCCCCATCTGAGTTGACATTTAAAGCAACACCACAAACTGCAAACCTATTTACCCACCCTTAAACACCAAATGTGCTGCATAGACCTTTTCCAAACCTTTGTG
This sequence comes from Calotriton arnoldi, assembly GCA_963921515.1. NCBI lineage: Eukaryota > Metazoa > Chordata > Amphibia > Caudata > Salamandridae > Calotriton > Calotriton arnoldi. The sequence goes on along the minus strand of CAWUFW010002248.1, from coordinate 443,250 downwards.
CTAGTTGCGAGAGTGTGTTTTAAGACTTGTGGAAGGAATCGCCACATGCCTGAGTATCCTTGTGTTTATTTCTAATGCAACATTTCTCAGTCACACAACCATACCGCACCTCAACAGGTATATTAGCAAGACCACTGCACAAAAAAGGAACTTGAACAGCAGGAAGTCTATATACATGGTAACACGGATGAAGGATTAATGAGGAAATGTAGACATTTGAGACTGTGGCTAAGAGAGGAACCTTCCAAAGGTGGAAATGAATTAAAGGGAACCTGGAAACGGATACATGTGAGGTAGTAGAGGAGGACTTTGAGTAAACAGGAAAGGGAGCCATTGAAGAAATGGATATCAGCAAAGAGGGGTTGGGAAGGTGAGCATGAGCTCCCACTAATCATCCCTAGTCTTTCAATGAAGGCAGAGGATGACTTAGAGAAAGACACAGAAGAAGTAGCTGATATTGGACCGCTGCGTCATTCGAACAAATGCCCTTTGTCATGCTTCAATTTGGAATCAACTTTCTTTATGATTCTATTTTACCTACAAAAAACATATCTTGAACTCATCGTCCCTCAATTAGCATGTGTAAAACATCATTTAAAAGTAAGCAATGTAATTTTTGATATAAAATCACTACACTGTGAATATTTACAAGATTTTTGTTTCAAGTAGATCTCACTAAAACCAGTGGGGACACATATTCTGTAAAACTTAACCCAATTTTCACTTGATATTTGTAATGTAGAGAAGTCTGGCAGCTTTTACGAAGAAGTTAACAAGTAAATGCAGCATACTATTGTTATGTTTCCTTTTGGTATGCAGGAAAGATGAAACCTGCTGGGTTCTTATATTTCCTAAATATTATTTCCATTCTAATTTTGCAAGCTTTTATTCCTTACACCATCTGTTGGGACCGAAAAGTCCTCTGCATGATAAAGACGTGTACCCCCTCTCTTAGTGCCCAACTGTACTGTTGTCTGGATCCCTAATTCAGATTTTTTTGTCATAGGCAACCCCAGATTATGCATGCGTGCTGTGACACAGGCCTGTCTCACAGATTGCAGTCTTGTTGGACCAAGAGGGGTGCCAAAGTACTACCCTCATAGTGGTGGAAGGTTACCACCTTCACTAGGCATTAAGCAGCACAAGCACAGTGGGGGCAGCATACTGTGTAGTGTTCATTAGTAGTGAACAGGATCTTTTAACCTTGTGTCACTTAAGTAAGGCGTACAGGCTCACTCTCCTTTTTAAAAGTTCCACTGCTGGCTGCTTAACTCACCCTTCCCCTGCATCAGGTAGATGTGGAGTGCTGCTCAGTGCAGGAGTAGAGACTCTGCATGGCCATATGTGTGCCTTGGAAGGGTACAATACAGGGATAGAGCAGTACTGCGCAGTGCATATGATATTGGTGAATGTGCTGAGTGTATGTATGTGAGGAATACATGGCATGAAAGATGTAGTGCTGTGCAGTGTGTATGCAATGAGAGCATGTACTGGATCTATGTGTACTTGCATGAAGCACAATACATGAAGGGTGAAGTGTTGTGCAGTGCACACATGGTGAGTGTGTGTGCTGGCAGTGTGCGTGTTTGTAACGAACACACCTTGGGTAAGATAGAAAAAGTTCAGTGCTGAAAAATGCATGCAGACTGAGTGTGTACTGAATATATTTGAACATGTAATGGTACAATGCATGGAGAAACTAGTGCTGGACAGTAAGTCAGTGTACCTGCAATGGTACATTATATGGAGAACCCTGAGTTCAATTTCAGGAAGCCCAGGCCTGCCTGGTGAAGAAATGAGGAGGAGAGGATTCTCCCCCAGACAGATTTGAGTATTGCTACATTCCTGTGAGCTGGGAGGGACACACACTGGAGGGAAGGGAGAGACTTGCTTTGCACTTCAAGAGGTTGCTCTTTGATTCAGTGATAGATCGTAAGGAAGGGGCCTGGACACATCTCAGGAAAAGAGATGGGCCTGATAAGGGAATCATAAAGAGTAGGGGTGGGAGCCTGGGATTAACCTTCTGGTGCACACATCACTGTGGCTGACATCAAGGTGTTAACTCTTGTCACTCCCATGAATTGTGTTGTGGGTCAGTCAGCTTTGGAGTCATGCCTGCTGTGACAGACATCTTTCATGAGGAAAGAAGAAAGAAAGAAGTGTCCACTTCAAAAGAATCAGATCCCCAACATAAAAATTCAATGACTCATACTCTAAGTCTCATTTGGTGTGTGGAAAAGGAATATAAGAAGGGGAGGGTGAGTCCCCAAAAGTGTGTCATCTGCCAAGCAGCCAGACAGGCTGTGTGAGAAAAGGAAGATCTGCAAGACTTCTACCAGTGACCAGGACCGGGGGCCAAGGCCTTCTAGTCTCCTAGCTGGGTGAGGGGACATTACCCAGGGAAACCAAGACCTTAGGGCCTGAAGCACTAGTGCCTGCCTCCTTGCAAAGACCAATGTGCTCTGTGAGGAAGAGGAAAGCATTAGAGGGAGCGAAATCCAGTGGAAAGCCCTACTCTGAGGTTTCCCTGTGAGAGGTGTGAGTATTCAGCTGTGCAGTGATCAGGTCCTAGCCCATGTGTAGGATTGATTTCAGTGATCCCTGTGTGCCAGGAGAGGGCTGCTGTAGAGTGTGTGAAGTATCGAGCGCTATGCGGAGGGTGCCTAGCCCAAACGGCCTTGTTGCAGTGACCCCGTATACCAGGGGGCCACTGGTGAAGCAGTTGTGTGACCAACATGCCAGGACGTGTGAGCAGCAATGCTGTATGCCAAAAGGGGCCACTTTGGTGTGGATGATTGCACCTGAGGAGTCTACGTTGCATCCGAAAGGGAGCGTGGCAACCCTGTGTGCCGAAGGGACGTCTGAGACCAAATCACCAAAGACTTCAGGCCATCGATGGGTATGGGAGTGAGGCTGCAACCAGAGGGTCTAGCCACACTGAGAGATCTGCCCTGACTGACTCCTGAGGACCAGGAGGACACAGAGGAGGATGACGCTCCCTCCTGGGTCTCCAGTCAGGAGTCGAAGGATTGAATTCCCCTGGCTGGAGAGAACTTGACTTACCATGTTGCTGTGAGCTGGAAGCTGCTCTGATCACTGGGGAGAGCCAGCCATGCCACTCTTTGAGAGTGAGCCTGGGCCCTCCTGATGCTGCAGTGTTTACCGAGAGCAGCCCTACTGCTCCAAGCAGGATCTGATCTTGTGAGTGTCCAGGCTGAGGGCACCCGCTGTAACGCCAAATATTTTTGTGCTTTAGGACCAGGTACAACGTGAACTAGGGCCTGTAGACCTCAGGGGATTCTCTGACGAAAGTGCTGTGACATCATGGACATTTTTGACTAAAATCCTGAAGCGTCAATGGGAACTCTTGAGTACGGCCTAATCAGTGCATTCTGTGGATGCAGGCACCAGTGAATGGGGAATAACCCTGAATACTTTATTCGAAGAAGGGTGGGACAGGGATTTGCCGGACAACTACTAGAGCCCTGACCTCAAGGGGAATTGTGTTGTTTCATTTGAATGTTGCATTTCTTTGCATGTGTAGAGTTAGAAATAAAATACCACTTTTAAAAAAAATAAAAGCAAGTATTTGGCTGGACAGTGATTTTTTTGTTTGTGCTGTTTGCACTTTGAGTTATGAGTTGTGTTAGGAGTTGTGTTCACTGACCTGTATCTACAACCCCCCCCCCCAGGGAGCCTTGGCTGCTTGACCATAGCTACCACTGAGAGTCGAGTACAGCAGGATCCATAGTATTTCAGGCCCCAGGACATCAGGAGTAAAAGATCTCAGCCAACACGGTTGGGCACTGTAACCATTGCGTGCCCCATGGCCCTCTGAAAGGGGTTCTGACACCATCATTGCTAGTGGCCCATAAATTTCTTTGTGGCCACACTGGCTCGGCATTCGTGGACATGGTGTTCACAGGTGCAGGAACATGTGCTTAGGCTTCATATGCTTCTTACACTTGTTACGCTTACACTTTTTACACAAAATTCATGAAATTAAGCTGCATAATTGCATCACATTTGTGAAAAAATTATAGTGTGGTAACAACAAGAAACGCCAGTATGCAAGCAACTGTTGCTCACATCACTCATGCTTTTAGCCCTATTCTTTAGTGTGAAATGTGTTCTCTCATCCAAAATGGACGAGAGTGCCGGAGTGAGAATCAATTTCAATATTATGGTCTAAACCACAGAGCTGATCTTGGCTCCCTTTTTCTATTTATCTTTTCTTTAGAATGGAGGTTCTTCTTTCATCTTCTTCCACTCTAAGAACATGTGCGATGGATCTTGGCCGCTGTTTTTGAGAAATAGAAGCTAGTCATCACATAAATCATAATCACAAATCCTAATGCTAAGTTTAGTCAATAATGAGATTTTGAATTAGTGTCAAGGGTTTTATTTTCATTAAAAGTTTAGCAAGATCTCTTTCTCTTTATTTGATTAGTTCAATATCTCAATCAATTAACAGAATTGATAAAAGGTATGGTTAGATCACAATCATAATTCATAAACTAAGCATCATGCGTTTTCCATAATGAAAAGAATCCCTATTCTAAGAATAGGGTGAAAATGGTGTTAGTCAGAACCCATAAAGAGTTCAAGTCCCGGATGAGTGAGATAGACCATAAAGCTCAAATTCAATCAATCAGTATCAGCAGAACTGTTTGTAAAACTCAATGGAGTCTCAAGCAAATAAACAAAAAATAATCATGCAATAGCAGTAGCAAACCCTAATCAGCAATAAGTTCAAAAAGGATGTTAGTCAGCTTTCTGCGATCAGCATGAAGCCTTCAGCATTCAGCATTCAGCCTCAGGAGCAGGTATGGAAGAGGAGGAAAAACATCTGGAAAAGGTGTCTGGAAAAAGGCATAATCTAGTCTAGGAACACGCACTAATATAAACAGTCGAAATGAAATGTTGCAGTCCATGTTGCCTCTTCTTCTCCTCCCATCCAACCAGATTCTTCTGAGAAAACGATCTCCTTTTTCTTTTCCACGTATTGAACAATGAACTACAGGCAATTATGAAGTGTGAAACAATATTTGCAATTGTGACTATGTACAAGGCCTTTTGATTTAGACCTTCTTTCCCCAGAACATGAATACATTTCTAACTTTCTAATAAAATAAATTGTATGTTAGCTGAACAATGAACTATGAAAAAAGAAACATTAACTATAATGAGAAATTATTCAGCATCACATCCTTCGTTATAATTCGAGGAATTTCGAAACGTTATTATTAATCAGAAACATTTTGCAGAGTTATGTGAAGCTATTCACTAAACGGCACAGTCATAGAAAGGTCAACTTTTAAACAGTTTTCATGCTGATTTCAGCATTTCTCTCTTGAGTCATTTATGAAGCAAAGCTGCTTTTCAACATTTTGAGGCCTAGCACCAATAAGTAATAAGTATGACTACTTACTATTTTTTTGTACATTTTTAAACATCAATTCGGTTCAATATAAATTGCACATTAATGTTGCACATATAATTTTAACTATTTTATTTTGCATTTTTCATAATCCTTTCTCAAGAGCATACATTTAGTGCTAACATATAAGGCTAAGTGCCAGATTTTCGTTTACATTATCAATCAATCAATCAGGCGTTTGTTAAGCACGACTACTCACCCATAAGGGTCTCAAGGCGCTGGGGGTAGGGGGAGCTGCAGGTTCCAGTCCATCAAGGAGGGGGTCTGTTGAAGAGCCAGGTTTTGAGGTTTCTTGCGAAGATGGGAAGCGATGTTGTCTGTCGGAGGTGGAGCGGAAGGGCGTTCCAGGCTCTGGCCGCGAGGAAGGAGAAGGAGCGGCCTCCCGATCTGGTCTTTCTGGTGCGGGGGACCACGGCATAGGAGAGCTGGGCTGATCGTAGGGTCCTTTGGGGTGCGTGGAAATTGAGTTGACTGTTCAGGTATGCTGGTCCAATGTCGTGGAGGGCCTTGTGTGCGTGGGTGAGCATCTTGAAGGTGACTCTGGCCTCGATGGGGAGCCAGTGGAGTGTGCACATATAATTTTGCATAATTTTCTCAAAGCTTTGAAGCTTATCATTTTTTTTCCTTCATTGTGTCCAAGACCAAATAATGAATAATTAACATGATTTTACAATCACCACCACCATCAATCTGCAAAATGATTTAGCTTTACCAAGGATGACAACCTCTTCTTTAAAATGTAAAGATAAAGCAGACAGAATGATAACAATATATCTCCTTCAGAAAAACCTCATCTCCTCAGTGCGGACTTCTGAACCACCATCGAGCCCTTGTCCTTCACATCTGGAAAGTTATATTGAACTACTATTTGTCTTTTTGATTTTACCGCAACCGTATTTAGGGGGGTTCTTACCATCTCTGCGCCTCTCATCAAATGATTTTTAAAAATCCCCAAATACCTGCCCCACCCTGGTAAAGCTAGAACCTGTGCAATTCACCATCATCTACAGAGTTGATGTATCCCAGACTGAGAAGGAGCATACCCCTAACTACCTTAGATGACAACTGAAGTAATTTGGGGGCAAGCAGAGCACAATGATCCATGACATTGGCAGACTAGAAGTAAAGAAGAGCAACCAGCATTGGCAAAGCCAATAGGCCTGGGTTCAATATGCTAATGCGTGCAGTGTTAGGATATTAGTTGAAGACACACAGAAGAGAGGCAACAGGTGCAGAGAGAGAGGACCATGCTTGTAAAATAGTCCCACAATGCAAGCACTTGAGTAATGGCAGAAGGATACATTCAAACAACCAATAGCGTTAGGTGACTTTAGACATGACGGACAAAGTCTCAAGCCAATGTCTCAAAGTGGCTAGCCAATGAAAGCCAGTAGTTGAAAGAGGAGGACCCAAAGATCACTCAATATTTATTGTTAGCAATAGGTATGTTTGAAATCTACACTGTCAAAACCGGTACCTAAAAATGAAAAACAAGTGATAAATCTTCTCCAGATACACTCTTGAAATATGAAATTCCATCACTCTACACAGGGGACTTGGGAAACAGCCTTTACAACGCAGCTAGTACCATGCAATACCATTGCCACGCATCCTTAACAATGCATTAGTCTTTACCACGCAAATGTTACCAAGAACATACCTTTATTACGCATGCTTATTTAACACAAATGTAAGTATTTCATAGGTAAATATAAAGCCTATATATATATATATATATATATATATATATATATATTTATATTTATATATATATATATATATATATATATATATATATATATATATATATATATATATATATATATATATATATATATATATTATCTACTGGCGGTCGCCAGTAGATAGTTATAGTTAGGACATATTTTCCATAGGAAATCCGCAACATTCTATTTGAAATAACTCTTGCGTCGGTTGACGAATCTTCGCGAAATTTTCAAACTTTGTGGCCCGCTCCGGTCCGCTCCTATACTGAAAGTCTTGGGGTGATTCGTCAAGCGGGGGCCGAGAAAAAAGGGGGGTCCCAAAACGTGTTTTCCCCATTCATTTTCCCATAGGAAACTTTAGCCACGGCTACAGCACGAACTGCTGAACGGAATTACACCAAATTTGGCAAAGAGGTAGTTCTTGGTACAGAAAGAACCCTTTTTGTTAAATGGTGTAAATCCGTTCAGTAGTTGCTGAGAAAATCAAAAGTAAAAACACATATATATCTATTGCCGCGGATGGTCCGCGCACCCTCCCGATGACCAGCTGTATGCTAATTGGCTGTCAACACTCCAAACCAGGAAGTGTTGGCAGCCATCTTGTGACTCGGTAGAACCGAGTCACAAGAAAACAGTAAAAACAATCGCGCAAAACGCAAAAAGGGGGCAGGGTAGAAACACCCTGACCCCCTAGGCCTGCTCAGGGCCCAAAAAAAAATTGGTGTTTTTTTTTAAAAAATCGGCAAAAAACGCGCTGGGTGCGCGGATCCTGCTGATAAAAAAAAAAAACGAAGCGCGGGCTCCCGCGCTTCGTGGTTAATTGGCTCCCGGGTGGGTCAAGTCCCGGGGGCATGCGGGGTTTTATTTAATAATAATATGGGGGGCCTCTAAGGCCCCCCCAAGCCCCGGGGATCACCACCCCCTGGGGCTATAAAAAAATAATGGTGGCGGGGCCCCCCGGGGCTTCTTTTTTTATTTTTTAAATTACCTGTGTGGGGGGGCTCGAGCCCCCCCACACGCCCCGGGGACCGCCACCTCCCCGGGGCACTATATAATAAAATGTGGGGGTCTGTTTAGGACCCCCGAGCCCTGGGGACCACCACCTCCCCGGGGCTATGCACAGAATTGGAGGGGGGCCGCGCGGCCCTCCTCCTGGAGCCTGTGGTGGCCCTGGGGACCGCCACCCCCCAGGGCCGGCTCCTGCAGTGTCCAGGGGTGCCTACTCCCGGGACACTGCTGTTTGCAATCACAGGACGGGAGCCTCGCGGCTCCCGTCCTGTGATTGCAAGCTTGCTGCTTCATTGAAGCGAGAGCAGGGAAACCTGCTCTCACTTCAATGAAGCAAAGCAGAATTACTTTTCCATAAGGGGAGCTGCATGTCAGCAGCTCCCCTTATGGAAAAGCAATGCCGCCTCCCGCAGGACGCGGGGAGCCGGTGGGACCGTGCGGGGATTGGGGACCCCCCATGGTCCCCAACGAGTGGCCAGGCCCCGGGGGATGGGGTCCTGGGGGCCATTAGTGGCCCAGGAGGGGGGCCACGTGGCCCCCCTCCCCAAATGTAATTACATTTTTTTTTTTGTTTTTTAAAATACAAAGGCCGGCCCCGGGGGATGGGGTCCCTGGGGCCTAAGGAGGCCTGAGGAGGGGGGCAACGCAGCCCCCCTCCATGAAAATAAATTTAAAAAGAAGGTGGCAATGACCCGGGGGTTGGGGTCCCCGGGCCAAAATTGGCCACGGGAGGGGGGCCCACGAAGGTACCCTTCCCGTTGCTTTTTTATAAAAAAATAAAAGGGGGTCAGGCCCTGGGGGATGGGGTCCCCAGGGCCCAAAATAATTAAAAAGAAGGGGGGCAAATCAGCCACGTGATAATCTGATGCACCTCCTCACACCCTAATATAACCTTTGATAGTGATTGTGAGAGTGACTGTATGGATGAGTGTGTGCTTGTATCAGTGATTGTATAAGATTGTATAAGAGCGTAAGAATGTGCTAGTATTTGTATGAGTAAGTGAGCTGGTGTGTGTATAACTGTATAGGTGAGTAAATGGCAGTGTGTTTAATTATTTGCATGACTGACTAGGTGTGTGAGTACCTCTATGGATGAGTGGCGGTGTTTGAGTGTCTATATAGGAGTATGAGTGCATATGATAGTCCTGTACTGAGTGACCGTAAGTATGAGTGACTGTACGGGTGAGTGAGTGGATGTGTGTGTAGACCTAAGAATCAGTGAGTGGGTATGTAGTTATTGGTGTTGGAGTGTCTATGGTTTTGCGAATGGCAGTCTGTAATTTAGAGTGGGTGTATCAAAGGTTATATTAGGGTGTGAGAAGGTGCATCAGATTATCACGTGGATGATGTCATCAGTGATGTCATCAGTGATGTCATTTGAGATGTCATCAGTGATGTCATCAGTGATGTCACTGACCATGTCATGAGTGATGTAATATGTGACGTCATCAGCAGTGCATTGCGGGGCGCGAGTTATAGTTAGCTGAACTAACTATAACGGGGAATTTCACGGGTTTTGTACGAGTGCAATGTCCAACTAACTATAACTGTCCCTAAAACCTATGGTTTTTTCAGTGAATTTGTAAGGTTTTTTAAATGCTAATTTCTAACTATAACGTGCCTGAAACCTATGGTTTTTTCAGGTAATATATATATATATATATATATATCTTTGCACACCGCTTCTCTGCAACAGCTCCGTTCTTGTCAAAGCAGGCGCGGACCACAGGTTGGTGCTTCAATTATTTTTTATTGTCGGCCACAACGCGTTTCGGTCCAGCAGGACCTTGATCACATGACAACGCCGATATTTTCACCTCCCTTTTTAAAGTGACAAGTGCAACAATGTGATTGGTGCTTGGAAATAGACATAGACAACATGTTGATCGGATGTTGTTTGTTTTGGAGTTTTACCATACAATTTACTCAAGTTGTAATTAAATATGGTATGTAATATCTCATTTAAGGACAGTATATAATTTACACCATAAGTGTACAAAAATAAATTAGTGACACTGAATAAAAAGCTGTTAAACCACATCAATGTTGAAATGCACCTTAAATATCACCCTTCAATAAATAGATGTATGAATAAATACATAAATAAATAAATATCCATTGTATGACATTGCAGTAAATACCATAAAACATCATAAAAACATTTTATCATCTGTTGTATGGGTTATATAAAAGATATTTCTGCTTAAATGCATTTGGAATGTTTTATCCTTTGATTTCCTGTCCTATGTATACTCCAGTATCATTTTTTAGCTGGGAATGAACTATAATTAGTACTATCCCTGCCAAAGTTTATTTTACCATCAAGTTTCCAAACTACTATAAAGTGCTCGTGCATAATACAACTGTGCTGTCCCTAAGTAACAAAGTAAAAATTAAGGTTAAAAAAACCACTGTCTACGTGGTTTAGGTCGGTTTGGCAGCCCCTATTGTTTTTCAAAAAATATTAATGCAACTGCATAACCTATTCCAGTTCATTTCCCTTCACCATGAAATGCCAAAGTCTCATGCTTATTAAATCAAAGACAGGTACATCTGATTAAAACAGGGTATTTATACCATTATTAATGAAGGCAGGTGTACAAGTCTTCCGTAGTGTTTAAACCTCCCGGGGCCTTGCTATCAAGGTTTAAAATGTACCTAGTTTCCAATTTTCTTAATTGCCCTTCTCTGTTCCCTCCCCTTCTATTGATCCGTACAGTGTCAATAAGGTAGTATGAGGGGTGCCTGATGTCACTTTCATGCACCTCCCGGAAGTGTCTTGTATATATATGTGTGTGTGTGTGTGTGTGTGGATATATATTTATATATATTACCTACTGGCCGTCGCTATAGTTATAGTTAGGACCTTGTTTCTATTCAAAAAGCATTTTTTCATTTGCCAATATATTTGGCGTTGTTTGACGAATCTTCGCAAAATTTACAAAACTAATGGCCCACTCACTTCAGCTGCAGTGTTGAAAGTTTTCGTGTGATTCGTCAAGCGGAGGCCGCTAATTTTCTGAATTCACAAGTTTGGACAAACGAGGCATGGAGTGTAGTCAGATTTAGCCAAACTTCTCCTAGTACAAATTTAAACCTAAAAACAAAAATTTAAATTTAAATTCTAAAAGAATTCCAAAATACAGCAACCATCTGTGAACATCTGTTGATCACGTGAATCACACATAGATACTCGGGTTCTCTCTTTCTCTCTTTTCATATGATGTGTCTAAATAAAGTATACTAGTAAATAACTTTGAAGTAACTATAGATTAAATGAACCAGTTTGCCCCTCAGCATTTTAAGTTAACATTTTTTCTAGACCGCTTAAATAGAATTTTTCGAATATTTAGGTTTTAAACTTTTTTCATTCACTTTTTTTATTCTCTCTTTTTTTCTCTGGTTATAATAGATAGTTTAAGGCAGACATCACGATAGAGGTGCAAACACTTTTTACTCATTTTTAGAAACCAAACATAGATAATGACAATATATATTATATACATGAGGGGGAAGAGGGTACTAATAAATGGTACCAAATTCCAAAAAAAAGCATTTGAGCCAAGACTAAGAAATGTATTAGAACTGATTTTCAATGTAATATTTATATATTTATTAAAATTTTATATGTATTTATATATTTATACATATATGTATTCCAGTAACAAATCGGTGTAAACAGCATTTATGCAGGAGCTATATTGTCAATTTTGATTGTTCGGATATGTCATCCTTATTTATTTATGAGCACTGAGCACTTTAAGAAGGTTGTCACGTGACACAATTGTAAAGAGTATTTAAATAACTGCCTAAACTACCAGCGCGTCATGTGATCAAGTCCCCTAGAGGGACGAAACGCGTCATGGCAGCAGCATTGTTTGCGGAGCACAAATAAACATTGCAAATTGAAGGCTGATGAGGTCCGCGCTTTTTATTTGTGCCTGGTGAAACTGACACGCTGTGAAGGAGTTTGGTGAATATATATATATATATATATATATATATATATATATATATATATATATATATGTGTGTGTGTGTGGATATATATATATATATATTACCTACTCGCGGTCGCTATAGTTATAGTTAGGACCTTGTTTCTATTCAAAAGCATTTTTTCATTTGCCAATATATTTGGCGCCGTTTGACGAATCTTTGCAAAATTTACAAAACTAATGGCCCACTCACTTCATTTGCAGTGTTGAAAGTTTCGGTGTGATTCGTCAAGCGGGGGCCGAGAAAAAGGGGGTGTCCCAAAACACGGCTACAGCCCGAACTGCGGAACGAAATTACACCAAATTTGGCAAAAAGGTAGCTTTTGGTTCAGAAAGCACTCTTTTTGTTAAATGGTGTAGATCCGTTCAGTAGTTCCTGAGAAATTTAAACATTTCTCAGATATACAAATATGGCCGCGGAGGATCTGCGACCCTTCCCGATCTCGAGCCTGCGATCTGATTGGCTGCCAACAGTTCCAACCAGGAAGTGTTGGCAGCCACCTTGTGACTCGGTTGAACTGAGTCAAAAGGAAAAAGGTTAGAAAACATAGTCTAAGATGGCCGCGGAGAAGGAGCTTTGAAACCAGGCTCCCGGGCTCGGGGTCACTATCTCAGTGAAACCCTTCCCGCCCCCCCATCCAACACCCCCCACCACTAAATGAAGCAGGACTCACCGGATCAGAACAGTCCAAACGGCGGAAATCTGTAGCGCTTGGAGAGAACGTCCCTCGCCCGATACTCTCAGGACTGCATGCAGCCCTGACGAGACTTACAGCGCGAAGGAACCCATCAAGCGCTCCCGGACCAGCTCCGCGTCGGACTCACAAGGACCCTCACAAGAACACCTGACCTGACGAGTGTCCACTCCTGGGCAAGGACCTCAGGTCCAGAACCGGAGTGAATTCCGCGCCGGATCTCCATGGAACAGCGTCCCCAGGTACGACGACTGTCCTTAAAACGGCCGCCACTGCTCTGCCCACGGTCCCCTTCATCACTGATTGCTAGGGCTTGCCGAGCTCCGGGGCCCCCAGCGATGCCAACCGAGGTCTCCCACTCCCACTAACGGACCAGTGGAGACCCGGGACTGCGGTATAATAGCGCGCAAGTCCTACACAGAGCACCGCTCCTTCATCTGAACATGCCTGACCCAAGATGGCCGATCCCTAACTCTCGGTGATCAGCTTCTATTTAAAGATAGGATCTTGAAATCCAACTAACGCTGCAAGGGCCATCATGTAAAAGGAACCCAATGACCTTCTGCCCTTAATTAAAGAATAATCTGAATAACATCGAGCAATTCCCACACGGAGCCCCACTTCTTCAGCCGAATCTGCCTGGCCTCAAGATGGCCGATCCTTGACTCTCGGTGTTCTACGTCTATTTATAGATAGGATCTTTAAATTCAACCAACAGTTGCTAGGTTCTTCAAGCAAGTGGATCCCAACGGCCTTCTGCCCATAACTGAATAAGAACCTGAAAATAGCGCGCAAATCCTACACGGAGCCCCTCTCCTTCATTTGACTTTGCCTGGCCTTAAGATGGCCGATCCTTGACTCTTGATGATCCACGCCTATTTAAAGATAGGATCTTTAAAAAACAACCCAACCGCTGCAAAGGCCACCAAGTAAGAAGAATTCAACTGCCTTCTGCCCATAATTATAGAAGTATCTTGCCTCTACGCAACCTCTCATTCTCCAGTGCGCAACGCACTTTGCCCGTTCCAAGATGGCCACCCTCGTTATCACACTGAACACACCCTTATCAAGAGATTGAGCTACACCCTATCCCATCCCCGCTGAGGTGATCCCTCAGCGCGAAAAAACATATCCACATAGTGAGTGTTCCAGGGCGACCAGAATTTTAATGACAAAATCCAGGTCACCTCAAGAAAATAGTAAAAGGACCACAGTTCCCAAAAAGACCACGGGTCCCAAAAAGGTGGCTTCCCGAAGTCAATATCCCCTGATCTTCACTGGCAGGTCAATAAGGGACCGTTCAGTTGCAACCTTATCCTCCCTGGCACAACTTTAGGCGACAATTTTTAACTCACCCCCAGCTGTTTTGTCCAAACGCACCAACTGTCCTAGACTCCCTTTCAAATGCACGGTCCCCCTTTTTAGAAATCCCACAATGTCACTGGACACGCCAACTCACTCCAACCAACCCATATCGACCCACCTGAAACCTCACAGCGCGAACGCATTCACTATTAGCTTCCCCCACAACCTCTCTCTTAAAGCGAGAAGAAATCTCAAGCAGAGACTGATTAGACAGCACAAAGAAACTCTATTTACGGACACATATCACTGCCCCTCCAAAGGACAGATTAAGATGGACTTAATCTTTCACACTGAAAGACCAGAGGACTGGAACACCACTTTCAGATCACAACTCTACATCTCTAAAACCACAACCACCTCACATAGCTGCAAACTAACAACCTCGCTCCCTAATCGCTCGTCAAGGGATGGGAATACGTCTGTGACCATCTACACTAACGGCACTGTCCTGATTCAGGCAAATAACGAGAACCTAGAGGCTTTCGACTCCCTCTTCCCCACACTCCGATCCGCTCTCCTTCACATGTCTCGACCCTTCCCGACACAACTCCCACCAATAGATAACCGACCTCACCAGGAAAAACAAACTATCACCACCTCGCCCTACGCCTCCTCCTCCCGCCTCCCCCGAATCACCTCCCACTCCAGCACCTACACAAAACGTGTTCTCCTACTCCCAGAGGAACGTCAAACTCAACTTCCTCATTTGATCCACCCTTCTCAACACCACGACCCCGCTTTGCCGACACCGACCTTTAATCACACTAGTACTAGCGCAGACCTCAGAAGGTCGAATTCAAGTCATGACCCAACGCACCCCCCTCCCAGGTTCCCAAAAGGAGACAACATGTTCTACACAAGTAGTAATAGGAAACATAACAACACAACCTACACTACTCAGGGTGACCCCCCCCAAGATACCCTCACCCCTGCCCACGACATCATGGCGCAGCGTCTCGCTTCACTAGAAAGCCAACTAGAAACAATATACCGGGGCTTGAACGAAATCCTCACCAACCTCGACAAGGCCCGAAGGCCCCAGCACTCCCCTCCCAGGGTGCCCTCTCCATTCAACCCCAACCACCCCAAGCGCCCTACAAGGCCCGTAGCAACCCCCGTGACACAGTTACAGAGACCCTCAAGAACTGACGCTGAGGCCCTGTCACAGAGAACCCTAGGAACAGCCCTCGCCACTAGGGTTCAGAGACGCATAAATACCGACATCGAGACCACAACTTCTAGACCCACTAGGACTGAAGCCGCAATGTCTGACGAAGAAGCGGCTGATCTAGCCTCGTCATACGACGCACCTCACTCTGACTCCCCAAAATCCAAGATCCAAGTGATCACGGGTCTCCGAAGAGACCATCCTTGCATGAAACCCCCTAGACCGCCCTTCCTCACCACCCTACCTAGGGCACCCAGGGGAAACAACCCCGGCAAAATAGAGCTTTCCACCAACTGCATGCTCATCAACTGCAGATCGGCGTCTATGCATGCAACCGATCTAGCAGAAGCCATCCTCTCGCAGGACATTGACATTGCGTTCATCACAGAGGCTTGGCTCAATGAGCTCTCCTCACCATGCTTAGACATGCTTGTGCCCCCAGGTTTTTCCATTATTAACAAAGACAGAAAAGACCAACGAGGGGGAGGGGTAGCTATCATTCATAAGGACAACATCGCCATCATGGAAATAGACTCATGCAAGTACAACACCTTTGAATGTCTTACCACCAACATAAAGACTAAAGATAATGGATCACTACGCTGCCACCTTCTCTACCACCCACCATGCAACACCTCTGCATTCGGGGAACATCTATCTGACCTGATTGCTCACTGTGCTCTCGGAGACTCCAACAACCTAATTCTTGGTGATCTTAACCTGCGATGGAATGAAACAAACAACCTGCTTATTCAAACGCTATCCAATCTCCTCTGTGACAACAATTTAGCCCAACACTGCACAGAGGAAACGCACTACAAAGGAGCTACCTTGGATGCCATTATCTCTCAACGAGATGCAATCACGATCGACCACATACTCCCCGTGGACTGGTCAGACCACCACATGATCTTATTTCATATCAACCAACAAATACTCTCTCAACCACCTATGCAAGACCCCCCCAAATGGGCCAGAAACCTCACCCAGATTCCCTTGGCAGCCCTTGAAGAAAGGATAAGCTTGCTACTTCCCTGCACCAACGACCACCTCTCCACAACCGAACTCACCGCGCTTTACAACTCAAATTTGGTGGCTATGCTTGACCAACTAGCTCCTCTAAAGCTAAAAAAAAGCCGAGCCATTCTGTCCAGGTCATGGTTCAACATTGACATCAATTCTGAAAGGAGAAAATTAAGAGCCAAAGAAAGAAGCTGGAGGAATAACTCTACTTCCACCCTCCGCGAACAACTTAACTCAGCTCGTAGGAAGTACAACAATCACATCAAAAACAAGAAATCCACTTTTTTCCGCTCTGCGCTGGACAACACAAACAACAGACCCAAAGAGCTCTATAGCATCATCAGGCAACAAACCTCCAAGCCCGTTACCTCTTCAATACAGGCGTCCAAAGAACTCTCCGACACCTTCGCCAACTTCTTTAATGACAAGATTACTAAGATCGAACTCTCACTGGACACTATCAATACTCGCCCCACAAAGAGCAGCACGTCTGGGGCGTACGATATCGCTCTGTGTCCCTCTTCCAAATCTTGGCTAAGCTTCCGCCCCATTCAGGAATCTGAGATAATCACTCTGATCTCCACCTCCAAACCCTCATCTCATGTCCTAGACCCCATTCCTCCCCTACTGACCAAAAAGCTGAAACGCTCCCTAGCACCGCTTTGGTGCACGATCATAAACAGCTCCATGAAAAATGGAGTTGTTCCAGACTGCCTTAAAATGGGACAAGTCACACCCTTGCTGAAAAAACCCGGCCTTGACATAACGGATTTGAATAACTTTAGACCTGTATCGAACCTTCCCCTTCTGTCCAAAATCCTAGAAAGATGCGTACTCCAACAACTAACCCAACACCTGGACAACATCAACCTCCTGGACTGCCATCAATCTGGATTCAGAAAAGGCTGTAGCACAGAAACCGCGATCATCGACGATATCCACAAATCACTAGACTCCGACCAATGCTGCCTCCTCATCCTCCTAGACCTATCGGCAGCATTTGATACGGTAGACCACAAACTCCTCATTAGGGCTCTCCAAGAAAGAGCCGGTCTTAGTGAGGTGGTCCTCCAATGGTTGTCTTCCTTCCTACACAATCGCACTCAAAAAATAAAAATCAAAAACTTTGCGTCTGACCTCCACCCAGTCAACAAGGCTCAGTGCTCTCCCCGCAACTCTTTAACATCTACATGGAGCCTCTCACCAAACTACTCAAAACAGCCAACATCCGCTTCCATCTTTATGCTGACGATACCCAGATATATTTGGAAACCACCTCCTTCAGAGACATTCAAAGACTCAATGACGTACTGAGAGATGTCCAACAATGGCTGTCATGTAATCACCTTAAACTAAACCCCGACAAAACCGAGACACTCCTCATCTCGAACAAAGAGGAGAACCCCCAAATTGCTGAATGGCTAAAGGCCATCGATGCGCTCAACGGGAATCTCACCCTGGCCGACTCTGTCAAATCACTAGGTATCACGCTAGACCCGAAACTGAACATGACCAGACACATCAAGAATTCGGCCAAGAGCGCTTTCCTTAACCTAAAACTACTGAACAAAATAAAACCTTTCATTCCGCCCAGTGATCTTAAACAGGCCACTCAAACACTGGTGCTGTCAAGACTGGACTATGGGAACGCAGTCGTCTCAGGAATAGCAAAATCACATCTGGCTCCCATCAAAACAACTCTGAATGCTGCAGCCAGAATGGTCACCGGAATCAAGAAATTCGACCATATTTCTCCTGCACTCAGAGAACTTAAGTAGCTCCCAGTCGAAATGCGGATTAGCTTCAGAACAGCCTGCCTCACTCATAAAGCCCTACATACCGGCAAACCCGAATACTTGGCGGCCAAACTCAAAAAAGCCGGTCAGGTAAGGAACCTCAGAAGCTCAAACTCCCTCCTACTCATCCCGCCAAAAACTCGAAAACAAAAAACTGCGGCACGATCCTTCGCCGGTAGCACGCCTAAAATCTGGAACTCTATTCCCCCTCACATCAGAACCATTCCCTCTTTTGTAAAATTCAAAAGCCAACTCAAAATCCTGTTCCTCGACCGCTCCCTAGGGAATCGATAGGATCAATCGGAGCAGGGAAACATACACCTCGCACTGCTCGGACTCCTTGTTCTCAAGACTACGAAGCTCCCACACAGCGTCCTGCAATGTTAATGTGTTCTTTCTTTAGTTTTGTTTGTTGTGAATCTGTGCATTATATCTGCTGTAAAGCGCTCCGATACCCTCGGGTCAGGCCAGCGCTATATAAAACTTCTTAAATAAATAAATAAATTAATTAAAAATTAAGAAAAGGGGGCAGGGCAGAAACACCCTGAACCCCTTGGCCTGCGACCCCCAGGGTAAAAAAAAAGCATTTTAAAAAAAAGAAATTCGGCGAGAGTCACATTGGGTCCGCGAATCCCACCAAAAATGTAAAAAGAAATGAAGCGCGGCCTCCCACGCTTCATTTAATTAGGCCCCCCAATGAGGGCCAGGTCCCGAGACAATGATCTAAATACATGCAAGGTCCCCCGCAGAGCCGGGGACTGCCACCTCTTAAGGGGCTATCTTCATTAATTGCAGGGGGCCACACAGGCCCACCGCAGCCCCGTGGACCACCACCTCCCCAGGGCTTTATTTTTTAAATATTTGCATGGGGGGGCTCCTGCAGAGGTGGCGGTCCCCGGGGCTCTGTTCGTGAAATGCAGGGGCCACCCTCAGCCCCTGGGACCGCCACCTCCCTGGGGCTTAATTTAAAATTAAAGTGCATAGGGGGGCTCCTGCTCCCCCACCCAGCCCCGGGGACCACCACCTTCCTGGGGCTGTGTCTGTGAAATGCAGGGGGCCAGGCGTTTTTACATAATTAGGCATGGGGGACTCATGCCCCCCCACGCAGCCCCAGGGACCTCCACCGCCCCGGGGCTATGTTGAAAATAATGTGTGGGGGGACTCATGCTCCCCCCACACCACCACCTCCCCAGAGCTACTTACAAATTGAAGGGGGGCTGCACAGCCACCCTCTTGGAGCCCTCCATGGCCCTGGGGACCGCCACTCCCCCAGGGCCGGCTCCAGCAATGTCCCGGGGAGCCCACCCCCAAGACATTGCAGTTTGCTATGGCATGGCGGGAGCAATGCTCCTGCCATGCCATAGCAAACTCTGCTTCGCTTCATGGAAGCAAGAGCAGGAAAAATGCAGAATTGCTTTTGGGCAGAAGGCGCTGGAGGCGGGGAGCCGGCAGGGACCATGGGTGCCTTGAGGCTCCCCCTGCAGTCACCAACGATGTGGCCATGCCCCGGGGGATGGGGTCCCTGGGGCAATATCATCCTCAGGAGGGGGGCCCGCAGTCCCCCCTCCAAAAAATAAATAAAGAATAAAGGGCAGGCCCAGGGGGATGGGGTCCCTGGAGCCAAAACTGGCTCAGGGAATGGGAGCCCCCTGGCCCCCCTTCCTTAAAAAAAACAACAACATTGGTCAGGCTGTGGGGGATGGGGTCAACGAAAGGGGGCCATTTACCCCCTTCCTAAAATAGGAAACAAAAACAAAGCTGGCAACTCACTGGAGGCCCCACCCCCTTTCTCCACCACTCTGCAAATGTGACTCTCAGCGCACTACTGGTGGGGCGATGAGGTCCCTTTGCATCCTGAGGGCCTCAAGTCTAAAGTGGACTTCATCCCCCAAGCAGCAGTGCACCAGGAGGCGTGTTTGCAGAGTGGTGGGAAAGGGGTCGTGGCCTCTGACCACCTCTCAGCAATCCAGCTGTGTGGGGCTTACTAGAGGTAACAGGAGGGCTAGTTGGCTCCCAGGGACCCTCAAGAGGGAAGGAGACTTCATCCTAAAACCAAGAGCATGCCAGGAGGCGCATTTGCAGAGTGATGGAGAAAGGGAGCATGGCCTGCGACCACCTCTCAGCACTCCCAATGTGTGGGGCTTACTGGAGGTAACAGGTAGGCTAGTTGGTCCATAAGCACCCCCAACAGCGAATAGGACTTAATTCCCCAACTAAGAGCGCACCAGGAAGCAGGTTTGCAGAGTGGTGGATAAAGGGGGCGTAGCCTTCTATCAGAACTCAGCAATCCTGCTGTGTGGGACTTACTGGAGGTAATAGGAGGGGTAGTTGGCCCCCAAGGATGTCCTCGGGGCCAACTACCCCTCCTGTTCCCGCCAGTAAGTCCCACACAGTGGGATTGCTAAAAGGTCTTCAGAGGCCAAGCCCCCTTTGTCCACCACCCTGCAAATGCACCTCCTTGCGCACTACTAGTCAGGGGATGAAGTCCACTTTACTCCAGAGGGACTGTGGGGGCCAAGAAGTCCTCCTGGTACCTCCTGTAAGTCTTACACATCGGAATTCCTGAGAGCTGGTCGGAGGCCCAGACCCCTTTTTCCACCACTCTGCAAACGTGACTGCTAGTTAAAAAACCTTGGAAATTCACTGAAAAAAACACAGGTTTCAGGGACGTTTTAGTTAGAAATTAGCACCTAAAAAATCTTATAAAGTCACTGAAAAAAACCACAGTTTTCAGAGATGTTATTTTAGTTAGAAATTAGCATTTAAAAAACCTTAGAAATTCACGGAAATAAACACAGGTTACAGTAACATTATTGTTAGGCTGACATTTCATTTGCACAAAACCTGTGAAATTCAGCTGTTATAGTTAGCTGAGCTAACTATAACTCGCACCCCCGCAATGCACTGCTGATGACGACACATATTAAATCACTCATGACATGGTCAGTGACATCACTGATGTCATCACTGATGAAATCTCAAAGGACATCACTGATGACATCACTGATGACATCATTGACATAATCCCTGATGCATCTATTCACACCCTAATATAACCTTTCATACACCCACTCTAAAATACAGGCTACCATTCTCGAAACCATAGCCACACCAATACCAGTTAGTTCATACCAACTCACTGATTCATAGATCTACAAACACATCCACTCACTCACACATATAGCCACTCATGCATGCAGTCACTCACCAACACAGTCACAGATATATGCACTCATACACCCATACAGAGACTCACACACCGCCACTCACACATAGTTACTCACACACCTAGTCACTCACCCAAAGAGTCAATAACACTGCCATTTACTCACCTATGCAGTTATACATACACCACCACACATATTCATACAGATACTAACACATACTTACTCTCTTATACAATCCCTAACACAAGCACACACTCATCCATACAGCAACTCTCACAATCACTCACTCTCACAGTCATTTATATACACATATACAGCCTTACACATATGCAGTTACTCACCCATATACCACTGAGACATCCATTCACTCAACCACAGAGCCATATGCACACTCACTCACCCATACAGCCCCTCGCAGACACACTCATGAACCCATACATCTAGTGAATCACCCACTCACACATCCATTCAGGAAGTCACACACCCCACCACCCACCCACACAGCCACTCAGGCACCCATACAGGCACTCAGACAACCAATCAATGACCCATGTAGACACTCATGTAGCTACTCACCAACCCATACAGCCACTTACACACCAACTGACAGACTGATACAGACATTCACACAGATTAGTCACTCTCCCATACATTCACTGCGGCATGTATAATCACTCACATATACAGTCAGTCACTAAATAATCTATACAGACACTCATACACCCATTTATTCTTCAATACACCTTGGTGTGTGTGTAAATATATATGTATATATATATATATAATAACATTCTTAAACTTTTTAGAAACACTCACAGTCACTGGATGATGTCATCAGTGATGTTATTTGAGATGTCATCAGTGATGTCACTGACCATGTCATGAGTGATGTAATATGTAACATCATCAGCAGTGCATTGCGGGGGTGTGAGTTATAGTTAGCTCAGCTAACTATAACGGCTGAATTTCAAAGGTTTTGTACGGGTGAAATGTCAGCCTAACTACAGCGTTACTGTAACCAGTGTTTTTTTCCGTGAATTTGCAAGGTTTTTTAAATGCTAATTCCTAACTCTAACTTTCCTGAAACTTGGTTTTTTTCAGTAAAAAAAGTTATATATATATATATATATATATCATATATATATATATATATATATATATATATATATATATATATATATATATATATATATACATATATATATTAGGGCAAGGTTGTTTTTAAGGTTTAGGGTGGTTAAGGGTATTTGGGTGACAAAGGTATTTTTAGGGTTTATGTTTAGGGTGGGTAAGGGTATTTGGGAGTCAAGGGTATTTTCAGTGTTTATGGTGTGTAAGGGTATTTGGGAGGCAGGGATATTTTTTGGGTTTAGGGTGGGTAAGGGTATTTGGGCGGCAATGCTTTTTTAGGGTTTAGGGTGGGTATGGGTATTTAGGGGCAAGGATATTTTTAGGGGTTAGGGTGAGTAAGGGTATTTGGGTGGTAGGAATATTTTTAGGGTTTAGGGTGGATAGGGTTTATGAGTTGGGGTTGATACGACATATATATCGTTTGACGAATCCTCGTGAAATTTTCCACACTAGTATGACGCTCTCTACAGCGGCTGTCTTGAAAATTTTGTGGTGATCGGTCAAGTGGGGGCCGAGAAAAGGGGGGGGGCAAAACACGTTTTCCCCATGTTAATTTCCATAGAGATTTTAGGCAAGACTATAGCCCGAATTGCTAACCAGAATTATACCAAATTTGGCAGAAAGGTAGCTGTTGGTCCAGAAACAACCTTTTTGAAAATTGGCATAAATCCATTCAGTAGTTTTTGAAATTTTAAGGAAAATCCAAATTTGTACATAAAGGGACGCAAAGGTTCCTCAAACCCTCCCGATCTTGGAATGAGATCTGATTGGCTGCCAACAATTCAAACCGGAAAGTGTTGGCAGCCATCTTGGGTTTGGCTTGAGCCAAATCCCACAAAAAACATTTTAAAAAGTGAAGGGAGCAGGGTAGGGAAACCCTTACCCCTAGGACTCATGTGGGGTCCCACAGGGACCCCTCAGGGCCAAAAGAGCATTTTTTTGTTTACTTTTCAATGGGAGCCACGTTGGATCTGCTAAAAATGTTTAAAAAAAAATAAGTGCAGGCTCCTGCGCTTTTTTAATAATCGGCCCCAGGCTGGGCCAAGTCCCAGGGGTATTTGGAAAATAAAGGAGAGGAGACACAGACCCCCTCTTGGGGCTTAAAAATGCCCTGAGGACCACCAGCTACCCGGGACATATACATTGTTAAATGAAATGGGCCCCGGCGACCACCACTTCCCCGGGGCCACATTCAAAAATAAATCAGTGGGGTCTCGTGGACCCCCCCATGCCCCAGGGACCACCCTGGAGCTATTTTATTTGTAATGGAGAGCACAGGGACCCAGGTGGGGCCCAGGGACCACCAAGTTCCAGGGGCCAAACTTTTTTTTAAAAATGCTAACATGCAGCTCTCTCTCTGTAAAAGCAATTCTGCCCCGCTTTCAGCAAGCGAGAGCATTTTCATTGCTCTCGCTTGCTGAAAGCGAGCACAGTTTGCTATGGCTTGGTGGGAGCAGTAAAGCTCCCGCCAAGCCATAGCAAACAGCTATGTCCCAGGGTGGCACCCCAGGACACAGCAGGAGCCGGCCCTGGGGGGTGGTTGTCCCCAGGGCCATCTATGACTCCAGGTGGATGGCCGAATGACCCCCTTCCTTTCTTGATTTTGCCCCCAGGCTTCGCTGGGGCTGTGTGGCCCCCACACTTAATTTAAGAAAAGTCCCGGGAGGGGTGGTGGTCCCTGGGGCTGTGAAGGGGGTCCACGCAGCCCCTCATTTTTTCAAATTAAAGCCCCGGGAGGTGGTAGCCCCCGGGGCTGGGGGGGCATGTGGCCCCCGCATTGTTTTATTATAAAGCCCTGGGTGTGGCAGTCCCTGGGACTGTGGGTGTCTGATGAGCCCCCCATTTAAAAAGAAATAAGCCCCAGTGAGGTGGTGGTCCCCAGGGCATAATAAGCCCCAGGAGGGGCGGCCCGTGCACCCCTCCTTTATTACCATAATGCCCCTCGGACCTGGCCCACCTGGGGTCCTATGAGTAAGGAAGCGCAGGATCCTGCACATAATTTCTTTTCAATTTTGCCACTGATCCACCCTCAAATTTGCAGCAAAATGTAATTTAAAAAAATGCTTTTAATGCCCGATGGGGTCCCTGTGGGAACCACCCTCCCCCCCCACCATATCTGGGTGGTCAGGTATTCCTTCCTTGCCCCTTTTCTTTACTTTTTACATTTTTTAAAGTCTTTAAAATTACCTGTGAAACACTTACATTTGTGTTGTAAAGGAATGCAGGAATGCTTGGTAAAAATGTTCGTGGTAAAAACGTGTTGTAAAGATTAATGCATTGTTAAGACCGATTTTTAAGGCATGTGTGGTAATTGCATGCGTGGTTCCGTCATACAACCAAGGGGCATATTATCAAGGGGCCGCGGAAATTATCGCCGCTGTAGCGTCCGTTTTTGGGCGAAAAGCGGCGATAATTTTATCGCAATATCATCAAGGACACGCTAGCGCGTGTTTCCTTGACTTAGCGCCCGTTTCCAGCATGCCTAACTTCGCATCTCTAATGAGATGCAAAGTGGGCGTCACTGGGCGTACCCCTGACGGACTACCTTGTTAAATATCGCGAAATGTACATCGCGATATTAACAAGGAAGTCCCACGCATTTTGCAGACGTTAGTTTTGGCGAAAACCGCGGTCTTCGCCAAAAGCTAACGTCTGCAAAAATGCGGACTTACCTATACCTAACACTGGGGGTGGATTATGCTGACACGCCCACAGGGTCGTATCAGCAAGGTTATCGCCGTTTTCCATGGAACATCGCTGGAAAACCAGCGATGTTCCATGGAAAACACCGCTATCGCTGGGAAATTATCGCCATTGCGCTATGCATTGTTAATACAGCGATAGCTTGGCGATAATTGCCAGCGATAGCCGGCGATAAAAAAAAATCTCGCTAAGAGCGGCCAGCGATAATTATCGCTGCCGCTTGATAATATGCCCCCAAGAGATTTGCATCCTTTTTTCAACAATTGAGAAAAAAACTGAAGGAGCACTTTTTCAAAGAACATACCACAGAACATCTCCAGGGTCAGCCAGCTCATAATGCCCACTCACTCCTCACTGTGCTAACCAGATTGCTTCCTGTATCATCTCCCCATTGTGTTATACAGCAATCCATTACTCTCCAGCTGGTTTTGCATTCTATCAATAATAATACATGAACAGGGACTAGGGTGACCAGAATTTTAAAGCCAAAAACCTGGACATTTCACAAAAATAGAAAAAGGACTACAATTTTACTTCAAGGGAGCTCACAGAATGACAGCGCTCCTCAGCAGAGAATTACAGAACAGGCAGTAAGTACATATAAAATGCAATTTTTAAACCCAGTAGCTTGGCTGTTAATTAAATTGCTTTCTTGAAACAACTGCTAACTATCCCTGCTTTGTAAAACATAAAAAACACCTCCTGCAGTATTCAGTTGACCGAGTCAAACCGGGACATAAGCTAAATTTCTTGAAATCTTCTGGGACAGCTGGTGAAAAACCGGTATCATCCTGGCAAATCCGGGACGTCTGGCCACCCTAACAGGGACTCACTTTTGGATCTGACCTCAAAGGCCCCACTTACGAGCTCCCCGAATGGAAATCGGGGCATAACATGTTGAATTTACTGAAGTCTGTAAATATCGGTATTTACCTGGCATTTTCCTCTTGTAAATCTCGGTGGATTTAAAATTGCAAAGGGTGGAAAATGACCTCGAAAATAAGAATTCTGATATGTGTGATAACAACTCTTACCACACATATAATAATTTAATAGCACACGTATAATTGGGGCCACGGTACAAGGCTCTCTGTGATGGACAACTTGTTGGCAGCAGCATCTCTTTGTATTAGGAAATGTAGTCTGCTTCTTGTTGGGCAATGAACATGTCTTTTTGCCCTAAAGCATTAGAAATAATGTCTAGATTCTTTGGGCACATTCGGTTGCCAAGACTATAATTGTGAAAGTATGTCCTTCTAAAATTGATGGGTGGGAGAGGGTAACAAGATACTGTGCCGTTTTAGAGGTGAATATTCAAGCACCATTTGTCTCAGCGGGAACACACTTCATAATAGGCGGACGTCTGCTCATTGAACGGAATGAGTCAGTTGGCTGCACGCCCCCTGGTGCTTTACACCTGTAATTGATTTATATTATTGCCCGGGTGTGTTCTGCTACAAGTTAGTCTAGTTCATTCACTGCCATTTCCTCCTAGATTTTTGTACTGCAACGCCAAACAAATCCGAGAGCCGTTTACAGTGCCCAACAAAACAATATTCTTTGGCCACGGAAAATAAAAAATAAAAAACTGTATTTTTCTGGAAGGCTTGTTTTGCCTTGTGGTCGCTGCATGCTTTTAAAATTATGTTGTACAGCAGTAGATCAACAACGCAGACCCACAGTGTGTTTTAGTTGAACCGCTCGGCATTTATCGTTACGAGGAAGAAATGTCTCACAACCTGTTCGTGGTTAATTTCTTACCTGGGAAAACTTTCTGCTCAGGATGTGCAGGTGATCCGTGAGATAGTCGCCTCTAACTGATAGTCTTTGTGACATTTGTTTTTTTCTTAACTGAAGTGCATTTTTTTGGTATAATGTCGCCGGATGTATATGGCATTTATTGTATTTGGAAGCGAAACAGTCATTCAGAGCCAACAGTCAAATGGAAAAAAAAACAGGAAACTCTGGAGAAGAGCAAAGCAATGCAGCACAGACCTCAGATGCAGATACATTTACGAAAAAGTATAAGTGGGTGAGCAACTGAAAGCTCGAGAGTCGAGCCCGATGCCTGGTTCTGACTCAGCTCGAGGTCCTCTTGGACTTCAGGTCCAAAACGAGCCGAGCTTTCATGTGGCTTCTGTTCTGCCTGTCACCCCCGCTCTTACCTCAAGCGGCAAGCATGGAAGATAACGCAGACATCTTTGATGTAAAACAGGAGAAAGATCAATGCAGTGACAATCTGATGTACTAAGGTGAAATTGTCTAGCATGTTAAAGAAATACACTTTATTGAATTTTGAAGAGACAACCTTTATCATAGTTTTAAATGATGGTTGTTGTATGATTTACACGGCAATTGTTTTCAGGGTTCAGCTCCCTCACGGGCTCTTAGAACCAAGTCAGACCCTTGGCTGGGCTGTGGCTTTGGGATCCCTTCTTAATTTCTTAGCTCCCTCAGCTCTGCGATAAAGGGAGCTTTATATCAGACAGGTCTCAGCTTACAATATTACATATCGGTCTTGTCATGTTACAAATTAATGACCAAAGCCCAGATATATGGAACGTTCACATAGGTACTACAATAAACAAAGCAACACAAAAACGACAGTGTTGATCAACATTCCTGTACAAAAGAAATTTTGGAGAAAAGTTGATGAGAGTATTGGGTGTGTGTGGTTCAACTGCTGATAGTCTATGCAAGATAAGCCAGAAGAGTGGAAACATCCCTACAATTTCATACAAACCTTCATCAACTAAAGTAGCACAGTAAGGTACCATGTGGAATCCGATCAGCAATTGAAAACAGACACAAACAATGGGCAAAGGGAAAATCACATGATGATTCCATGCATCATCTGAAAACAATACATATATTAACTAATTTACCTGTGGGCTGTTGTCTGTATGCATAGGTCTTTACTGAAGCATGTGCCTCAAGTACAAAACTCATGAAAAATACAGCTCGCTTGTTGTTGCTCTGTGACACAAACCTTTCAACGATATCTAAGTAAGGGCATAATATGGCATCACTTGAGGCCTTCAAAAGAATGTTTGACTCCTTGTTTTTCTGGTCCATTTTTTACGTCTGCAAATCTTCCTCTAGATTTCTCATTCTCATCTTCTACCATCAGCCAAGTCATCTATTCTCTTTGAAAAAAGAGAAGAAAATAGGGGCTCATTATGATGGCGGGAGGATCGCCACCGCCGGGCCGGCGGTGGCGATCCTCCCGCCATCACAATGTGATTCACGCACCGCCAAATTAGGATGGTGGTGGGAATCACATTGGTACCGCGGCGGACGGAAACTCCATCCGCCATGGTCCCGCAAGGCGGTCCTTTCCCGCCCGCCTTGCGGAACCCAGAACCAGGGCATCATTGCGGCGGTGCCGTGCAGGCACCGCCGTAGTGATTAGGATGAGCCCTTCCGCCTGTCTTTTTGCGGCGGATATGCTGCCGCAAAAAGACAGGCGGAGACTGGCTTTGGGGGCCCATTGCGGGCCCCCTCTGTTGGGGGGGGAGTTGTGCACTGGGGGGGGTATCCATGGTACCCCCCTCCATTTCCATGCACAAGGTGGCAGGCACCGTGTGGTGCCTGCCACCTTGTGCATGGAAATGCACAACATGGCCATTTGACATTGCGGCGGGTGCTGCAGCCAGCAGCACCCGCTGCAATGTTAAATTGCCAGATGCGACCGCCGCGGTGGCGGTCGCATCATAATTAGGGGTGCGAGACCGCCGCATGACAGGCGGAAGTCCACCCGCCATCCTAATGACCCCCATAGTTCATAGGTTACCACTTTGTTTCATATCAAAAGTGCCTCTGACATGTGTAAAGCCAGTTTTTTTTTTTTTAACAAAGTCGCTTCTACGCATCTTCTCTTATTTATATCCTATTGATTCTCCTGATCTGAAAGAATATTTTGCGTAAAAAGTGAAGTTGATAACCAGTAAAACTTAAGCAAATATACACAAAAAAAGGCCAAAAATAAAATATATATAATAGATAAGATTTCAATTAAATCTATTAATTACGCAAAACTAATCATGGCCTGCAAATCTCAATTTATCGATCTTAATTACAAAACAACCCGTTACATAGATGGTAGCATTTGAATATATATATATATATATCTGGTAAAATTCTTTTATTTCAGCAAAGGCATAATATGCTTAATTCGAGGCAGTTTATAGAACTCATAAAAGACTTAAATTTGCATCATGATTTGAGCAGAACTGTTATATCATGGGCATCCCCATTACCTGCGAAACATTGGTTAAGCACACCTTGGCAAACTATGGCCATCACACATTAGGAGATCTGTTTCCTGACAGGCATATCATCTCACATTGTACTGATGTTAATTTTGCTGCTGCTCCCATCATGGATAACTTTGTGATGCACTGCATGAACAGTGCGCTATGGGCACAGATCCCGAAATATCCATTAGTGCCAGATGAGTTCATACCCTTTACACTTGAGATCAGTGACGACGGCAGCATCCGGCTAGTGTCAAAATTATACCACACATGTGTCACTTTACTGCCCACCCTAGACATGAAACTTAGTGGCTCCTGG
This sequence comes from Calotriton arnoldi, assembly GCA_963921515.1. Taxonomy (NCBI): domain Eukaryota; kingdom Metazoa; phylum Chordata; class Amphibia; order Caudata; family Salamandridae; genus Calotriton; species Calotriton arnoldi. The sequence goes on along the minus strand of CAWUFW010002248.1, from coordinate 413,454 downwards.
GAACGTGATCTAGGTTGCCAGTTAACAGATAAGATGTGGGCTGCCTGTTGTATGTGAACACGTTCCATATCTCCCAGTCATCACCACAAACTCATACATTTCAAATTCCTGCACAGAGCATATATCACTCCTGCTGGCCAACATAGATTTGACCACAAGAGATCTCCTGAGTGCTCCAAATGCCATACCACGGGACAGACTTTGTGCATATGACTTGGACCTGTAGACACATTGCATTCTTCTGGACTGAAGTCTTCTCCCGACTGGCCCAAATGATGGAGATGGATCCCGACCCTGATTCCCTCCTGGCATTGCTGGGATATGTACAAAATCTCCCAAAAAGCATCCGCCAATTCACAGCGATGGTCCTATTGCTCGCCAAATGGGAAGTAGTACTACATTGGGGGAGGAGACACCCACCCACTGCCAAAGACTGGCTTAATAGCTTAGCTTATTGCGACACCACCAGCGAGCTATCTGCCTTGCTCCACCCCCCATCTTCTAGAGCAAAGGACATATGGCTGCCACTCCGTACCTACCTGCTATCAGTGAGCAATGCTTCCCAGAACTCCCAGAATGTGAATACCACAACACCTTGCCGGACTCCACACACCACACCCTCCTGCCCACCCTCGGGTCAATCTCCCCTTCAAGTGCCCCGACCCCTCAACAGAGCCTTTGCACAGCATCCTCTATGCGTGGGTCCTCACCCTTCTTCGATAGATCCATGGCTCCTGTCACACAGTTCAGGAGTTAGCACAGCTTTGGGGTCAGCGTGTAACCCTGTACTGGCGACAAAGTATTTCCAAAGTAAAAACAGTTGTTTCACGTGCTTTACTGTCAGGACATGTAAAGTATATGTCCTGCCTGTGTTAAATGTTACACCCTGCCCTTGGGGCTTGGTAGGCTTGCTGGAGGGGTGACTTACACACATGTCCAGGGGAGGTGGTGGCTTTGCCATTGATGTCAATGGCAAAGACGGACTAGCAGTGCATGACTGCTCTACCAGTGGTGGACTGGGGGGACTAGGTCTCTAATTCAACCTTGAGATTCAGAGGTTCTGCCATGAATACCGCAATATCGGTTCTGAATGGGAATCATGTATTCATATGACAAGCAGATCAAAATGTTCTTCTTGTGGATCATAGCATCAGGCTGTATGTTGAATCATGATAAATCCTGATTATGTGTGCAAGAGAGGAGAGTATGGTAAGTACACAACTGACAAGGAAATGGGCTGGCTAATGGTTGTAATTATTTGTCACCCAAATCAATATGTCTAATTGTCATTACATTTAATATTTTGCCTGGCCAAAACCTTCAAATTCCATTCCACTCTGTTTTGGTTTAACACAACATAATTCATGATCCATTTAGATTATCTTTTGCCTAGAGTTTATGATTGAACAATATTTTCCAAAGCAGAAAATACTCTAAAGAACAAATTCTACCCTTTGTCTAGTTTGGAGAGAGATGGTTTTCTTGCTCTGAAGGAAAAAGTAAATTTAGCTTTTGGAATAGATGAATAACTTTATATTTTGAACATCTGTCTATTCTGGGCAAGCAGCCATCTTGTATAATCTCTGCGATGGAATAACTACATTCTGAAAAAGTGAGTGAAAAAAGCCAAGCATTGGCAACGCTATATATTGAGTCCCACTGGGTTTCCTTTACTTTTCTTGTCTATAAGACTTTTAAAGTTAGTGTTTTAATATATTGACTCATGTTTTTCCTTATCTGTGTTCTCTTTCTTGGCAGCAACGAGTTTCAAAATCATAGATTATTGAATATGTAGTGAGAAAGTAAAGCATCTTCTCCTAGACTGGAATTGCAAATGACATTCAGTTACATATGGACTTCTTCTGTTGTTCTCTACAGGCTGGGGCCACATCAAAGTACTAAAACCTATGAAATGCAAACAGAATTAATTAACTAAATGCAGATTCTAATTAAAATGGAGTTAAAATGCAACTGTCGGAACTTTTGCATCTAGAGAATTCCATTGTTTGCCTCAAAGTTTAAACAGAGTAAATAGTTTATAGAGTGCAACAAATATACTTATTAAAGCAAATATAACATTTACATTACTCATTCACTTGATGGATGTGCCTATTTAGTACTTGCACCGGTGAGCTGTGCAATATGCGACTTATTGCCACTGCTGAGTAATCCAATGGTCTTGTGGCAAGCCTTGGGGAACACCAATCAGTGGGCAATGACATTGAATAGCAGGCAAGAGAAATCTTTGGCTACATGTTTTCTTTGCTTTGGTAAGAATGTCAGCATGGCATGGACGTTTGGCAAGAACATGCGTGTACGGCCTCTGTCCACCCAAATGTCAACAAGTTTCAGGAGCACTGTTTTCAATTTGTGAAAAATAATGTGAGCTTTCTTTCTCATTTATACTTGGCCTATACTCTTGATTTGCTCGGAAAAAAGTATTGCTAAATGTTTATGATTAAATAACTTCTTCCATTTACGAGTTACATAAAGTCATATTACCTGCAACAAAGAGTGTTTCATTTATTTTCAGATGTAAATATTGAAAACAGGAAATATAAAATATCAATTGCTTTCCTTAAGTTTCTAGTATGTAAATGAGACGTTGAGGAACACAACTCTTGGACAGTTATTTTCTGGGAGTTTATTACCAAGTTTTGCAGGCACATAATGCTGCAAAAGGCAGCCGCTGAAATATGTCATCGTGGATTCTCAGCATGTCTGTGCTGTCCTGCTGCAGCAGGGATGAGAATACGGGTGTAAAGCACCAGTGGCGTCACTAGGGGGGTGCGGGGGGTGCACCTTTCCCAAATGAGACTATTTACTAAATAGTCTCATTTGGGAAAGGTGTCACCCCATGTGATGGTGTCATGGGGTAAGTCGTGAGGGGGTGACACCATGAGTTACCGAGTTACCGCACTGGGTGACACCAACCCTAGTGACGCCGCTGTAAAGCACTCTGTGACATCATGTATGCCCTCTCACCAAGCATACATGTCTGAGTCAGTTGCATACATGGTGTCCAAGCAGGGGACAGTAGCTTAAAAAAATGGAAAGGAAATCTCTGATTCTCCTTATATTCACAGATCTGTCTCCCTGGCGAACAATGTGTTTTTTATGGTAATCCTATGAAAGACAGTATTGTCAATGAAGCGAAGCCTCTAAGGGGATAGGGGACTTCCCCTTCAGCACTTCCACTGCTGATCTCAAGCTGGGCTGGGCTGGCATTTCACCCACACAGTATTTCACCCTAGGCTGGAACAATTGGAGGTGCGTTTTTGAAAGGCCAGGGCTGCATTTAGGCCTTCAAAACTGCTTTCCAGCTCTCTGGGGTTGATGGCAGCAGACACTACTGGGGCCTAAGGGAAAACAGAGAGGGACAGAGAAAGAGAGAGAAAAGAAATAAAGTAGGCAGGTGCAGGACTCATTTAAACATGCTTTTTGTTGCCTGTCTGGCTCTGATCTCAACTCTCTTCACCTTCGCACTGTCATTTGAGCTGTTTAACGTTTCAGTGCTAAATCCATCATTGTAGTAATATGAAGAAGTAAATGTGTCACTACAACTAAATCTTTACATTGGAAAAAATGTATGACACAATTCCAAGCCTTCCTGTTTGGAATGAGGGATGGCGCCAAGAACCAGTTTTACTGCATCGAAAACCATGAACCTGCGAGAACAGTAACTTTGAAAAACTCTGGCTCAGAAAACCAAATGCAAATTCTATTTGCCCCCAATAGAAGACGTTTCTGTTGCAAAGTATCTCAATATTGTGGCCCTCACACATTTTCCCTTTGCATATTTATACCACAAATCTTTACGAAGACGTGGATTTTTGATAATTGTTGAGCCTTTCATCAGAGATTGGGTTCCCTGACAGATCCTTCCCCAACAATTCCAGCATGCATCTTGCTTTCTGCTTTACTTCGTGGTTTAACCCCATGATGGTGAAACATCAGGATATTTCATGTTCTTTTGGTCTCTCTTTTCATCTTGTCACTATAAAAATGACTACATTTAGGGGCAAATAGTGTCTGCTTCTCCTTACGCACAACACATCTGTGTTCTATAGAAGACCCCCTGACAACTCACCACACATCATCACGGCCATATGTGCTGTTGGATCCCTTCCTTCTAGGCATAGTAACCTTTGTAGGCTGCAGTATAGCATCTTCTTTCACAGCAGGCGGGAGCCTAGTGAGGTTCCCGCAGCAGTTACAGAAGGATTCTTCACCATCAATTTGTCCTCGTCTGATGAGGACTCAATTAGGGAGACTGTGTCAATAGAACTAAGTCCTTCCCACCTGTACTGGTGTAGAGCTCCATTCTTGGTAGTTAGATATTCTAGTACAAATTTAATGTCAAGCGGAACAAAACTTAAATTAAGATCAATCTGCTGTCTTACACAGTTGCACTTGAAGATTTCTTGGTCACTGGGGAGAACTTCATGTATGTGCCATGAGCAAGTGAGCTGCTTCCTACCAGCCCACTTAAAGATGTTTATTGGGCACTGACAGCAGGCCACATCTCTTGCAGATGCAGATCACAGAGGAGGATGAGACACTGTTCAATCAGCGGCCCTGCTGCAGGTGCCACATCCCTATTATTCCTCTCCAAGCACGTAAATGCAGGCTTCAAGGCCAGCAAAGGCATATGTATCTGTGCTCAAAGCATGACATCATTCTTGGTTGCCATGCTCTCACAGATAAACCAAATTGGATTAACTTGTGCTTTGACGTTCATGCATACAGCCTATGCATGTATGCCATGACACAAAATGTACACATAATATCCACATGCATCCCACATGCCTGCAAGTGAAAGACCTGGAGAAGGGAGAATTTCAGAAATGTTTACATTGCAGAGGGTAGTAAGAATCACCTTTGAAGGACCCAAGGAAAAAGTCCTATTCCTTCATGATAGATCACATCATTCTGCCATCACTGCCAGCCCCACAAACTCAGTTAGAGAAGACACACTCTCAAACCACGGTGCACTCTGGGTGCCCCTCAAGCCTCAGAGAACTGCACTGGGGCACCAGTCCATTGTAATAGGGATGTGGGCCCTTAGTGAGCGTAAATGATAATTGGGTCCACTGTGATTCAAACAAAAAACCACAAAGGCTGTAAGGGAAACAAGTAAGGACTGAATCTTCGAAGGGCACACAAAAGTGCATTTTTTTTCAGTAGCAACTCATTTCTGCCCTAGGTAGTAGTCTGTGGCTTCAAATGGTCACTGAATGATCCTTCCCCTTCTCAGTGAACTTGGCAAGAAATTCTCCAAATCCCTTTTTAGGAGTATATATCTGAATCAGAAGTATATATCGGAATCTTTCAACTACCCATCTGATGCCCAAGGTAGGCAGGGGAGGACTGATCAAGCTTGCACTTAGCTGCCTTGTTGATCAGTCCCCCTACCCTCCCCCCCCTCCCCACACCCCTGCATCTCCTCCATGCAAACCATGTGGTCTTCCCTTGACATCGCAGGATGGCTGGTATATATGTTTTTATGGAAAGGAAGTGAATGGAATGTCTGGGCGCGCACAGAAGATAAAGAAAGCCATATTGTGTATGGCTCACAGATGACTCCTCTCCCCTGCATTGCCTGTTCTTGTGATCATCCTACAGGATGTCTATTATGTCATTTTAAACTCTTGGCTGGCAAACAGCTACAGACATCTACCCATCTATAATTCTCTATATTTCAATCAAAGTAGATCGTATTGAACACTTAGTTGATTTACTTTGCAGTACATTGACCTCGCACCACTCCTACACCACTCTTCAACCATGCTGACCAGTCTCTTCCACCTGGTCTCTTTATGTATGAATATTCAAACACGTGATTTGAACTTATTGTGAAACTTTCTTATTCTAATCATTTGTCATGACTTATAAATCTTTTCACATTGGGAAGGCTAGCTTCTATGTCTTTCTTCACTGTACATTAACTGTTGTGCATTCTGGTCATTGCCACAGCAGCAACAATGCCGAGATGCTGTCATCACTTCCTGTGCTAATGAAACAGCCTCTGCAAAATAATATCCCTCATATGTTGGCGAATGGCTAATTAGTCTTCACTTTCAATGGCATACACATCTGTTTATGATTCTTCATTACTCTTTGATTGATTGCCTAGATTTATGAGGATCTCTCATCTTCTTTCTAAAGCTAATGTCATTCATACTTCTTAAGCAAAACACACAACAGCTGCTTCGCATATAGAGATCTACTGCAATGTGTGTCACTCTTCTAGTAAAATAATTCCTTTAAAACATTAACCATGTTCAATGAGGACAAAAATGTGTCATTCGCCGCCATTCGCTGCGAAATACTATGAAGTCCTTTTGGTGAAACGCTGATCCAGATAACAAAGGGGAAAAGGGGCATAGATGTACACCTACATACTGGAATGCTCATTCTAGCAGCGTAGGTGTACATCTACTCTCTACACCGCTTTTGCATTTTTAGTCATTCACAAGTGTCACAGATATATTACAGGGAAAACTGGTTTTTTTTAAATTTCTCTCTGGCTCACATTTGTCAGCGCTAATTTTACCACTGCGGATGGTTTGAAGAACAGGAAATCCACTATTAAAAAGTTAGAATAGATGTCCCACTGACATTTAGTTTTTTCCTCATTTTCTTCCCACAGAAAAAAGTTTCCATTCTCCAAGTGCCCCTCCAAAGTTGAAGGATTTGGGGGTCTTTGTCATACTCATTAATCCACTTATTTCTAATTGAAGAAGGTGCATTATTAGAAGTGCAACCAGTTTGGAAGCAGGAATTGACATTTTTATGCGCACCCAGAGTTGCAGCTTTTGGAGGACATTCACCAAATTAACAATGACAACTGCAATTAACCTGCCTCTAATTTACACCTGTGACTGTAGAAATTCCACACATCTGACAGGCTTTCCATGGTTAACCTAGTTCAACTACCATAGCTTGCTATGTTTGACCTTGAAATTAGACAAACTCATGGTACGGCGGTATACCCGCTGGATGAGTAATGATGATTCTCTGAGTAATCTAATTTTGATTACTCAGAGAATCATTATCAGTCAATCTAAACGTTTTAGGGAGACACACCATTACGTAGCTGAAGGATTCTGATATTTCTTATTATTATGAGATAGTGCATTTCGGGCCAGATGTACAAAGGTTTTTTGCATGCGCAAATGGGTTTTAGACCCATTTGCGCCAACAAAAAACCTGTGGCCCATGTACTAATCCTATTTTGCGAGTCGCAAATCAATTTGTGACTCGCAAAATAGGATTAGCGACTCGCTATTAGGAAGGGGCGTTCCAAGGACGTTTCTTCCTAATAGCGTCTCCTTAAGCTATGTAAGAATGTTTTGCGACCGCAATTGCGGTTGCAAAACACTCGCAGTTTACCAACCTTCTCAGAGGGTGATAAAGCACTTGCAAACGGGAAGGGGTCCCCAGGGGACCGCTTCCCCTTTGGGAATGCATGCACAAGCATTTTTTAAGGGCAGGCAGTGGTCCCAGGGACCAAAGCCTGCCCGTAAAAAATGAAAATGAAAAGTTACATTTTTTTTCTCTAAATGCAACCCGTTTTCCTTTAAGGAAAACGGGCTGCATTTAAAAAAAAACTACTTTATTTAAAAGTAGTCCCAGACATGGAGGTCTGCTGACGCCAGCAGGCCACCATTCCTGGGAGTGCCTGGCATTCCCAATGGGGGTCGTAAATTGCGACAGCCTCATTAATATGCATGAGGCATGCAATTTGCGACCCCATTCGGAATCGCAAACAGTGTCTCTGACACTGTTGTACATTGATGTTTGCGACTTGCAAATTGTGACTCGCAATTTAATGCAATTTGCGAGTCGCAAACATCAATGGTCGTACATCTGGCCCTTCGTTCCTAGCCTGCATAGTGTTATGCAAGCTGAAATTCACATTCTATTGTTACTTGCTATTTGCTTTAAATGCTATTTGTGCTGATGCGGAAAAAACCCTGGTTTCATTCATGTATCAAAATTGAAATGTACCTGAAGAATACTTCCTGTTTTTGTTCTTATCGAGCTGTAACTGCTAATGTCTATAGTTGAGAAAACACAATAAAAATTGTTTAACAATCAGTCAATCTAAACGTTTGAAACCACAAAGGGACACTTGAGAACGTATACCATAAAATATCCTAGATGGAAGTAAGGCTTGCAAAGAAACTACCAGAAAGCAGAAACCATAGCTCCGTATGGGTCATAGAATGTGCTGATTTTAGTCAAAGGTTTAGCATAGGCACCTATGCTTCTAATGCATGGATGTCTAGGGTAACGGGGTAAAACCTGCCTCTAGACTATTTGTAATATGACTACTCACCTCTACTAAGAAATTGGCAAATCCAAACTACTGGAATTCCTTTTAAAAATTGGGCTGTTATATCAAAAGTGTTTATGCCAAAGTCACCAGACAATGTGAAGGGCAGGCCACAGAGCAAGTTTCTAACTGCAACTTAAAACATTTAATGAAATAACAGACTTTTGTTATGTTATGATATGTTATGTGTATTTGGAAAGTGCACTATCATCCACAAAGGTATCCTGGCACTGAGTAGATGTGTGCCTAGGCCATACATATGGTAGGATGGTTAATTGAAAAACCAGGTCTTCATCTTCTTATGGTATTCAAGAAGAGAGGAGGAGGCTCTGATGTAGAGAGGGAGGTCATTCCATGCTTTAGGAGTGATGTAAGAGAACGCTCATCCTCCTGATCTGGTTCTGTGTATGAGTGGGATGTTTGTGAGTAGGAGTCCTGCGGAGCGGAGATTTCTGGATGGTTGGTGGAAGGGGATGCAACTGTTCAGGTAGGTGGGTCCTGAGTTGTGGAGTGCCTTGAATGTGTGTGAGAGGAGTTTGAAGTGACCGCACTTGTGTATTGGAAGCCAGTGTAGTTTCCTAATGTGTGGTGTAATGTGAGTACTGTGTGGTAGGTTGAAATCTCTTTGTTCATAGTTTCCCCTTGGAAATTCACTTAACAAAGAGACATTTATGGTAGCACCAGGACTGCCTACAGGAACTTTGCCTAAATCCTTGTTCCTCTATGTGGTGACAGAACTCTTTGACTTTCAACTTCCGTAGGATGGGTGGTAGGGAATGGCAGTGATTTGTGATAAATCAATTTCAAAAGGAAAACCAACGGAGACAGATACATTTTTAGACTAAATAATTAGATCAGACATGGGATAGCAACAAGTGAGAACTGAGTGTATAAAATGGGGGTAATCATAGAAAAGGCAATGCATGTTCTGTGTCTCATTTATAAGTAACAGTAGGGCAGAAAGAGGCACATGATATTCTCAGTGGCATCAGCGCCCTAGTGTACAATTAACAGCACAAATTGGGAAAGAAACAAAATATGATGGTGCACAAATACTAATTATTCACGGGAAATCAGAGATAAGTGGACATAATTAACCCATTTGGTCTAACAGAGGCACTGCTTTGTCTGATAGTACCTGTTCTCAGACAACGCAGCCCTAAGAGGCTGTCTGTGGCACAACCAACATCATGCGAGTGGCCATGCAATCTATAAGGAAGGCACTGTTTTTGTCTGACTGGCTTGTGAGATGTGAATTGAGGGACACTGACTCTGTTCAGAATTTCCCTGTGGGACAGCCAATTTTGCCCATTTTAACACAGATTGACAGAAAGTAGTTGATGTCATCATGAAAGTTTCAGCAAGAACCTGCGTTTATGGTAGGAAAAAGCAAGAAAGTGAAATCTTATTAAAAGACCACCAATTACTGTAGGGAGTAGAAGCTATATGCTAAACCACAATAGCAAATTAGCTTCCAAGTAGAGGCACCTTGAGTGAGCACATTTAACACTGGCTGTGCAGGAAATTGAATTCCAATGTCCATTAATAAAAATATATAATATAACCCAGCGAAAGGGAAGAAACTAGCAATATGAAGAGCCCATTAGGGTGCACCAGCCGCCCCAGAAGGCTCTCCTGACATAGAGGATAGTCTTGAGTATTTAAAGAAGTACATTGAATAAAAGGAAAAATGACCAACATTAGTCATGAAATGTATCAGGTTTTAAGAAACTGTCACCTGTCTGTCACTGGGAATATGGACTTACAATAATAACACAACAAACAACTTACTAGATGGATTATTTTCAACTTTCTTCTCTTAGAAAAATGTGGATGTTTATTTCTGTTAAAACATGCATCTTTTATGCAAATTGTGACTGACATGTAAAGGCAATTTTACAACTGAATAGAAAGTCTACAAACACCATAAATTGATAAGAAAATTGAAAAACTCTCTACTAATGTTTTTTTAAATTATTATATTTATTATTTTTGTTAGTTTATAGAAGACCTTTCACATTAAAGATCCTGAAGTTGTGTGTGCTCCAGGCAATCAAATAATGACAGGATGATTAATTCCTTTGAATGTATCTATAAAACCAACTGAGAATGATGTACTCACTTCTTTTATAGGGCTGGAGATATCTTGGGATGGAGACAGTTTTGTGGAAGTTATGGCAGCACCGCACTTGAAGGGCAACCTGTGTGGCCTATGTGGCAACTATAATGGGCACAAGAGAGACGATCTGATTGGTGGTGATGGAAATTTCAAATTTGATGTTGATGATTTTGCTGAGTCCTGGCGTGTAGAATCAAATGAGTTTTGCAATCGTCTGCAGAGGAAGCCAGCCCTAGAATTATGCCAAGGAACAGTGAAGGTGAAACTCCGGGCTCACAGGGAGTGCCAGAAACTGAAGACATGGGACTTTCAGAGCTGTCACTCTACTGTGGATTATGCCATATTCTATCGGTAAGTGTAGCCTTGCTTTTAAAACTTTGAAAGTAGATAATTTGGGGCACAATATGTGAACAGGTAATTGGTAAGATTCAAAATATGGTATTGTATATGTATGTATATGGCATGGTTTTGCAGGCAATTTCCACTGATTAAAATATTTAACTTCGTGCCCTAAGAATCTCAGGAAATGGCATCTTGCTAAACATATTAAGCTTACATTTTAATGCTCCCTGTTTTAGGACAAAGCCAGTATTACATTTAGATCATAGTCATCACTGGGTAAGTCCCAGAGCTTTAATCAGCATGCTCTTCATGCACCCCTTCAGTTGATCGCACTTCCTAAACTTCACAAAGCCACTGAGACATTGTGTGGTGATATTGAGATTTTTTGTGTGATTCTTAATATAGCTTTTAACAAGAAGTGTTAATTAAAATTTGTATGTGCTGGGAAAATAATTGAGTTTGAAAGGAGACCATAACATCTGAAAAATTATTAAGGATTCTTCAGTGGTCTTAATAAAGGTTACTTGTGTCAATGCCAATAATTCTTGCACATGTTGATAATACGTTTGCTGCAGTACCTCTGTGGGATGTATAGCTGTTATATCTCGTTAGCAATTGAGATGCCATTTCTTTACTGAGGCATCTATATTTTGTTTTTACATTTTATTTCAAAGTGTTCTCAGGTAGACAGTCAGTTATCAGCTCAGATTTTAAGACATTGAGGGCCATATTAATGAGGGTTGCGTCGCACCATGCAATGGGGTGCATGTGCAGCACACTCCTTAAATGTGGTTTATCAAGCTATGCAAAGCCACCTTGCATGGCCCTGAGTGGCTTGATAAATCCAGAGTAACACAACTCAATGCAAATCGCTGCGGTGCGTTACACTTCCCCATGGAAGTGTTCCATGGGTGGTGCGTGGGAGTTCCCATGTAAAACCCATGGATTTAGATGCATTCTCAGAATTACTATAAGTGGGAATGTGCGAAAACTTCACAAACTTCCCAGGTGAGGCGTAACCAGGAGAAATATGTTTATTTCTTCTTGTTTTTTTCCTCTTTCTGTGTGTGTTGCATTCTGCAGCACACATAGAAAGAGGAAAATGCCTTAAGGGATTGTTTTTGTGCAGAAAGGTGCCCCTTCCTGCACAAAAACAATCTTGCTTACAACGCAGGCACCCTTGTACCATGGTGCAAGAGTGCCTGCGTTGGCTCTATGCAGCACATTGTACGCCTGCATTGGGAAAAGGCAGGTATGCACCACATTCTGTTAAATATGGAGCATTTGTGCCCTTTCTCTGTCACGCAGCACAGCAAGGGGACGCACTGCGCTGTGCTGTGCGAGATATTGGCAAATATGCCCCTAATTCTATAACTTAAGTTATTGGAAATCTATGAAAACACCTTCATTGCTATAAATATAGAAGCCTTAAATAGTTCCTATATTGAATATGATGGCAGTTTGCTTCATATTGTACTTGAAAGACTACCTAGAAGTATATTTATAGATCAATCATGCTACTCGATTTCGAAGTTGAGCAAATGTATAGTATGCGTTAAACAAGCTTGCCTCGTACCGAATGAGAAGCTGGCCTCAACGGCATGCAATGTGCTTCTTTCTGGGATATAGAAAGCACGAGAGGCAGGCTGTGTATCTGAGCCTTTTCACCACCTCTATGTTTAGTGACACATAGATGCACAGCTAATTCACTTGATTGAGATCGTCCTCCTGATAAGTCACGTGATTGCTGTACATCAATATGTGAAGAAAAATCTATAGCGAACAGAAGACGTTGGGTTAGGATGGCAATAGTCTATACAGAATCAATCAGCTGATTCTGAAAATATTGTACAACCAGAAGCTTTGATATCCTTGATGCCATCACAGTTAAATGAGATGTAAAATATTTATTTTGTAATTCTCTGGGTTCATCCTTAATATTTACTGAGCATAAACAGCTCCCACAAAGGTTTGATCTAAAAGGTCCTCAGGTCAGTAATGTGGATCTGAAAAGAGTTTGTGAGTTAGTCATGCTCTTCTTGATTTCACAAGTAATAATAGCCTCCCCAGCACTCATTCCATTACACCGCGCCCATTCATGGCAGAAGCACTGCAGTCATCTATCTGTGGCTCACCTAATGACCCCAAAGTAGGGTGACCAAGCGCCCCGAATTTGTCGGGACAATCCCGTTTGTTCACCAGCTCTCTTGGCAGATTTTGGGAAATTTAGCTCATGTCCCGGTTTTCTAGAGAGGTCGACTGAAAACGGTGGGAGGTGCCTTTTTATGTTTTCCAATTCAGGCATAATTATCAGCTGTTATAAAGAAAGCAATTTGATTAACAGACATGCTACTGACTAAAAATTGCATTTTATTTATGTTCTCACTGCCTCTTCTGTAATTCTCTGCTGAGGAGCACTGTCATTCTGTGCGCTCAGTTGAAGTAAAATTGTAGTCCTTCTTCTATTTTTGTGAAATGTCCCTGTTTTTGGCTTTAATATTCTGGTCACCCTAGCCCAGAGAGGCTTTAAGAAAGACGAATCCTACAATGAAGTATGAATGTTAACATGCAATATGCATTGCATTCGTGAGATTACATTCTCTCTGCCTTATTATCATGCATCTTATAATTAGTAAATGGAGGCCAAAATAACAAGACAGCCATTGAGAGAGAGGAGTTGTGGTGCAGCAGCCAGAGCAGCTGACTCCAGAGCGCTGGGCTCACGGTTCGATCCCTGGTGCTGGTGGCACCTCAGCATCATGTGACTCTGGGCAATAGCTCTCTTAATCTCCCCGACGGACGGCCCCCAGCACCTGTATACCCTTAGGGGTGATAAGTTTGCGCTTTCCAAATGTGGATGATGCATGTACGGCAAAGTGTGTTGTGCAGTCCTATACTAAAAGTCATAGTGAATGCAGAGGAGCCAGCCACTGCGTTTTAATTAAAACATATATATATTTATGTGGCACAGACACCCATCCTGAAACAACATCTTGTTTCTAAGAGATAAAGTACACACTAAGGGGCCGATTCCGATCTCGGCCGGTAGGGCTCCGAATCGGATTCGGCTTTACCGGATCCGATTCGGAGCCCTATTTCCCGACCGATCCGTACGCGCGTCCGGACGAGCGAGTACGATGCGAAATCGCCGACCGACTCGTCCGGGCGTCCCGACCGCTCCGACTGACTCGATCCCGGCTCTAACCGCACCGACCGACTCGCACGGACACGACTCGCACCGCGCAATGGAGACGTTCCCCGGCCGGGTAAGTACGATGCGCGCCGCGAGCAGTCCGACCGAGCCGCGCACTCCGGCTCGAAAGAGCAGTCGGAGCCGTACTTCGGGGGTCCGTGTCGGACCCCCTGTACGCGTAGCCGCGCGAGTCGCACACAGGGGGGACCCATGGGTCCCCCCTACCTGTGCATGTACGGCGTGAGTCGCTTCGCCGCGTACACGCTGTAGGGGGCGCACTTGTCCGCATTGCACCCATTGAGTCAATGGGAGCCCGCGTACGCGTTGTACGACCGGCTCCCATTGACTTCAATGGGAGTCCGACCGACTCGAGTCCGATGGCATACGTGCGCATCGTACTCGTTCGGTCGGGCTGCACGGGTCCGATTCGGTCGGATATCTCTCCGGGTCCGGCTCGGTCGGGGAGATTTCTGGCCCGAATCGGAATCGGCCCCTTAATGTAGAGGAAGGGGGCAAATGAAGCAGGAATCCATCAGAAATTTAGGAAAATGTTGAGCCCATTTCTTAAGGGGAGGTGATTCTGGTTGAAGTGCGTGCTTAAAGGCAGCTCATTAAAAAATGCACCTTTACCTCAACGATAGCGATTGATCGAGGAACATACAATCTCAATATATTTTTGCTGGAGAATGCAAAAGTCTGTGAACGTGATTAAACGAGGATAGTCATTATACTGCTTTTCAGCAGGGCTTTAGAAGATTTACATTCACTAGAACCCTGGGTCTCCTGACTTAGCCAAGTTCTAATCCCGCTGACTACCACAAGGCTCTTCTTAATATGTGTCTTTTATATGGAACAGTGTGTAAGGTGCTGCTGAAAATTCAAGTAAGCATCACCTATTAGGCAACTTGTTCAGATTTGTCTGCACAGGCTTTGCCCAGTTAGGTCTATACTGAGAAGCCGAAGTGTTTTCTGTAAACGTATGTCTGAGATGTTATGTCAAACTTCATTCTTATGTGCTTCCATAAAAAAAAATACATAAACAGCGGCTCTCGCTAGACAAGAGAAGTGGCATGTTTATTCTGAGGCCCCTTAAAAATGGTAAGAGAAGCTAGAAACAGAAGATGTGTAGGCCATGCTGGAATAGAGGGCTCAACTGTTAGGAAACTGTGGGAGAAGAACAAAAGTTCTGATGATATCTTTTCAGAGTAAAGTTCTTGAAAGCAGAAACCCATCAAAGACAGGCATGATGATGCCTTGAAAACCTAAGAGTTAATGTGATGAAGGCATATGGTGAAGAGCTAGCGATGATAAACGTTCTCCAGCTTGGAGCAGGTGGTGCTGTAGGCTAAAAGAGGATGCAAGGCGATTGGATTGAAGTGCTGACTTCTTCCAAGACATTCTTCATAAAAAGAATTTGGAAGTCAAGTGTGTCTCAGAGTGGTTTGAGGTGCTGGGTTGCTGAGTGAGGTCAAGCTGTCGGACAAGACTTGATTAGTTTCTCTCAGTCCAACACAGTCTTTTGAAGAATGTTTATCTTTGCTTTATATAGACAATGAGGACAAATGCAAATGGCCCACACATTTGTACTCTCATCAAAGCTGCTGGAATCAACACAAAGCCCATTTTATGTTCTGGCACTTCACCTTGAAGTAAACATCTCATAGAATATTGGGGGCACTGCATCGAATCTCTCACAGAGT
Source organism: Calotriton arnoldi (assembly GCA_963921515.1). Lineage (NCBI taxonomy): Eukaryota > Metazoa > Chordata > Amphibia > Caudata > Salamandridae > Calotriton > Calotriton arnoldi. The sequence goes on along the minus strand of CAWUFW010002248.1, from coordinate 397,759 downwards.
TTACAATTTGGCCCGGCAAATCTTCACATACCTGGTAGCCAGAGGAAGTGTGGGACAACATAATTGTTAAGCGCTACTTCTCAAGGGTTGGCACTCGGTTTTCTAGATGGCCACGGGTTTATGTTGCAGCAAGGGAGGACACATTGTACCAAAATCAGGGAAATGCACAGCCCTCTCTTATAAGTTCATCTAGCTTTTACGGGGGTTCTTTAGCAAGACTGCTGTTGTCTGGGGGTTTGGGTAACCCAAGAAAGTTGAAGAATTGTGACACACAGTTGCCTTTATTATAGGGGATCTATAGATAACTGATTTCAAGACACTCAAGGGGTCATTCATGCCCACAACAATCTAGCCTTGTGATCTACAGGCTTTTCTGGTGGGAGTAAGTTAGATACTGCAAAACACACATCTTTCAAAGTCTCTAAATGTGCCTATGAAAATGCAAATGGATCTGTGACAGTGGAGTATTCTGGGTCATATTTGTTAAAATAAAGGATTTTTAATGTTTGTGAGACAGTATTTTTATCGAGGAAAATATTTGAGCTTAATTTTGTCTGTTAAAATTATTAATATGTATTTCTTCACATTCCTATATAACTCAATGTGAAGTGAAAGTTGAACGCACCACTAACTATTGATAGTTATGTGAACAGAAAAGGTCTAATATTTACCAAGGGTGGGAAGAGACGGCAGTCACCTGTGTGCCATGTTATGACATTTTTGCAGTGGGCAAACATGGGTTCAATCCATTTTGCACTAAGGTTCCTGCTTGTGTTGTAAATGATGGAGGAAACAATTTTTCTCCTTTCCATTTTGCATAGAGCTTTATGCAACAGAATAGAGACAGAAAATAGACTGGAAACACGTTAGAACAAGTTCAAGAGTCTATACTTGACAACGTTTGCTTTTATATTAGGTTTACTTTACAAAATCGGATTAAAATACTTTTGTAAATATGTGGAGCGAATTTGCACCATGGAGCAAAGTGATTGTGCCCCAAATAACTACTGTCATTCCCACCTGAAAAGGAAAGCAAAATGTTTTCATTCATTTCCTTTGGGGTTAAACGCAAAATCAGAGCAACGTCAATTTGCTCTACTTTTGCCATCGCACCTCAATTCATTTCACTAATTTAACAGCAAAAAATATGTATCCCCTTTCCTTTTACAAAACGGGTAAAAGTGGTACAATGTTGATTTATTCCGGGTTTGCACTGTTACAAGCTTTTGCACAATTTGGCCCCATCGGGGATCACATTGAGGCTTACACAGCAATAATAATAGCCCTCACTATCTAGTAACTGGTTTAGAAGGTGAAAACAGCCATTCATGGACCTTCCTACACCACAGAGAGAGCATTATAAAGTAAATTCCACCAGTGGATTCTCTTATCAATTTCCTTTACAGAAGTTGGAGGATTTTCCAACCAGGCACGGCCGGCACAGGTAAGAGCGGTGGGGCAGTGGGGCAGCGCGGCAGCGCAGGATGGGGCGGGGGAGTTGAGAGATGACGGGATAGGTAAAATTAAATAAAACAATAAATAAAACCACTTACCTTGGGATCGCTGCATCGCCGAGTCGGTGATGCGGTGAGCTCAAGGTCAATGGTCTTATTAATTTTTAAATTTAATTTGACCTATCCCGTTGTCTGTCGAATTCCCCCCGCTCACACCCGCTCCGCCCACCGCTCCTTCCTATGCTAGCCAACCTGTTTCCAACACAGTCTCATGGTGGCTTGAATCAGTCCTTAGGCTGCACCCTACATCAGGGCAGATGCTACGGGCAGGTGCTATAGGCACACTCAATTCTGTCTTTACTGTGTGAAACTGGAAGTCATATAACTGGCTCGTAGAAGCTGAAATCTCTCAGACCATTACATTCAGAAGATTCATTTCATCTGACACTTACAGGCAAAGCTATTTTATAATGGAAATAAATTATCTTCAGAGGACAGGTTAGCATATTGTGTTACCATCTTTCTCCCTGGCCACCGATTACATCATCATTCAGATGGAAATTTCATCTCATAAACATTAATCTTCCCGAGTAAATTGTGTCTACAGTATCACCACCAGCTCATTTTGTGGATGTGTTCTTTCAGAGCAAGAGTACTCACGGGTAACTGGATATTCTTGTTTTCCTAGAAATGAACGTCTTAGTGAAGTGTAAAAATTCATTTTTTTCAACTAAAAGAATGGAAGGGATCATTGTGGCAAAGATTACTTTATCAGTGTGCTATTGATTATATGGTGAGATTCATGTTTCAGTTAATTATTTTAGGATAGGACTGAGCCTCTCATCCTGCACTGCTGCTTTGCATCACTGTAGCCAAACCGGAGGACTTTATGCCTGCCAGAATTAGTCCTAATATGCCACCTCGTAGGCCACCCTTACTAATTGTCTCATGTACCCACTCTATCGGGGATATAGCTCAGGTGGCAGAATTTAAGATCAAATTAAAGTATTTCTGCCTTACTGTTAGAAATGGGGGTCTCTAGTTGACAATGGTTTGCACCTTTGTCCAAGTAGGGACCCTTCTTCCTCGTCAGGGTAAGGGAGTCACACTCCTAAAATAACCCCTGCTCACTCCCTTGGTAACTTGGCATGAGCAGTCAGGCTTATCTCAGATGCAGTGTGTGAAGCATTTGCACGTAACCAACAGTAATACAGTGAAAACACTTCAAACTGACACCACACCAGTTTAGAAAAATATCCAATACTTTATATATTTTAAAACAAGACCAAAACGATAAAAATCCAACATGCAGTTACATAAAAATATGCACTTTGCAAGAATACTTTAAAAATGCATTTCCTTGAAGTCGTTGTCTCAGTCCGGTGCTACTGCGGTACTGAAAACAACAGAATCCAACAGTTCCGTCTGACCCCGTCAGTCGGGGGTGTCCACAGACTTGTAAACAGTACCTTTTGTGTTGCGGCCGACACATTGGTGCGGGCCGGTCGTGGCAACCGTTGCTCTTGCAATGTGAAACGTAGTGGTGCGGTGCCGTTAAGTCGCGGTGCAGGCAGCGGCTCGGTGACAGTCGTCCAGCGGCGTTGGTGAGACCAGGGCTGCAGTGCGGAGTGAAGGCGGTGCTTGTTGCGGTGCTGACATATTGTGGTGCAGGCGACAGAGCCAGTTGCGGGGGCTGGCGTCGGTCAGTCCAGACTGTGGTGTGGGACGGGGCGGTGCGTCGTGAGACTTACGAGCGGTACCCCCAAGCCACAATGCGGTCACAGAAGTCACGGTCAGCGTGCAGCGAAGGCGTCGGTGAGACCAGGGCGCCGAAGTGAGGCGAGGAGGTGCGGAGTGCGTGCCCACAGGTCATGGTGCAAGCAGCGGCTCGGTGGCGGCAGTCGTCGGTGAAACCAGGGTTGCGGTGTGAGAGGCAGACTGTGTCTTTTGCAGTGCCTTCAGGACACGGAGCCGGCGACGGACTCGGTGGCGGAGTCGGCTGCTTCACCCCCTCTGTGGCAACTGAAACCGTGGTTCCAGAAGTGGTACCCAGAGGTCAGTGAAGTCTTTGTGGTCCTTGATACTTCAGAACAGAAAGAAAGCTCAGTTTGAAGCCCTTGGAGATACTCAGCACAAGTAAAGAAAGTTCAGTTCAGTCCTTTCGCTGCCCAAGGCAGAAACAGCAACAGCAGGCCAACCCAACAAAGCAACAACACAGCAAAGGGGCAGTACTCCTCCTAGCAGTTCTTCCAGCTCTTCTTCTTGGAAGGTTCCTTGATTCCAGTGAGTTCTAAAGTTCTGGGGTTTGGGCCCCAATATTTATACTCAGTTTCCTTTTGTTCTCTCAAGCAGAGAGACTCTGGGCTCAGTGCAAACCAGTTCTGGCTTCTCTGGCCCAGCTTCCCAGCAGGAGTTGGAGACAGCATTGTGAAAGGCAGACCAGGCTCATTCAGGTGCAAGGAAATCTCCTCCCACTACTCTAAATTAAGGGTGGGCGTAGTTCGCGAAGTAATGCTTCGCGAAGCTACGCAAAGTGCAGTTCGCGCTACGCAAGCTTCGCGTAGCACTACGCGAACTGCGTAGCGCACTGTTCGCAATGATTGCACAGTGCCGGATGCTTGTCCGCACTGTGCAATCATTGAAAACGGCAACTTGCACAGTGCGAGCTGTCTTTTACTGCTGCTCGAGTAGATTTTTACTCGAGCGGCAGCTTTCTCAACGCGGACTGGTAGTTTCTCATCGCGAGCGGTCGCGAGCATACGCGACCACTCGCAATGAGAAACCTGACCTCCCCGCGTTGAGAATCTCGCCGGGAGGTTTATTTTCCACGCTCGCGATCGGCAACTTGATGTTGCTGATCGCGAACGAGAAAAAGTCTCGCCGGGATGTCATTTTGCTTGCTCGCGGTCGCCAACTTGACGTTGAGGACCGCGAGCAAGCAAAAAATGACCGCGGCACTACGCTACACTACGCTACGCGTGTTCGCACTGTGCTACGTGCAATTCGCGTTGTGCGAAGTAGCGCAAGCTTCGCAAACTACGCGAGCGTAGCGTAGCACTTCGCCCAGGGTTACTCTAAATGCAGTCCAAGTCTATTCAGCCCAGCCCTGACTCATCCAGGAAAGGCAGGACACAAAGCCAGACAGTCAATCCACAAAACCAGCAGAGGTGCACAGGATGGATAAACAAGAAAACATCTACTTTCTAAAAGTGGTATTTTCAAACATAAAAATCATCTTTACTGAAAGATGCATTTTTACATTCTTAGTCCAGGCATACCAAACTCCATTTCCCTATCTTGTCCCAATGGGAAGATATGTTTATAAGATGTTACAAGCAACCTCCCATATTATCCTATTGGACAGATAGTCTGGCAGTGGTGAAAAATGAAATACACTGTAATTCACCACCAGGACATGTCCTACCTTTAACATACACAGCACCCTGCCCACAGGAGTACCTTGGGCCTACCTTAGGGGTGTCTTACATGTAAGAAAAGGGAAGATTAGGGCCTGGCAAGTGGGTGCACTTGTCAGGTCGACATGGCAGTTACAAACTGCACGCAGACACTGAAGTGGCAGGTCTGAGAACCTTTTCAGGGCTGCTTGTGTGCGTGGCACAATCAGTCCTGCAGGCCCACTAGTTGCATTTGATTTCCAGGCCCTGGCACTCTCAGTGCACTTTACTAGGGACTTACTAGTAAACCAAATATGCCAATCATCGAAGCACCAATACATAACACAATTTACAACAGGATCACTTGCACTTTAACACTGAACAGCAGAGAGAAAGTTTGCAGAGACATAAAACCAGCACAACCAGAGTCAAAACCGGGAGGTCAGAAATCAAAAAGCCAGGTCTAACACTTACTTTCCTACTTCTCAGTAGAGTTGCACAGAATCACGTAGACAAAAATGCTTAGACAATTCTCATAGTCATCTGCTTCTCAACGCTTTCCGCCACTTGTTATTACCTAGTGTTTAAATCCTGCTCTCATACCATGTTCGCATTTGATTTTCTTAACCTCTAAAATGGATCATATTTCTAATCATGATCCTATATCAGCCGCGGCCCGTGCAGGTAAGAGCGGTGGGGCCGGGTGGGGGGAATTTAGATAGACGACGACGAGGGAAAATTATTTATTTATTTAATTTTTCCTTATCATCGTCCGTCGAAATCCCCCCCCCCCCAAACGGCTCCCCACCCCACCGCTCTTACTTGCACGGGCCGCGGCTGATCCTATTATCACAGTGTCAAAAATTTGTCAAATGAGGTATAATGATACTGCAGCTGTGCCAGTGGCTTCCTTTTGCCAAAATCATAGAGATAGCACAAGTGACTTCACATGCCTTTTGACTAACAGTGGCATCACAGTAAGTTGTATCAGGTCAGATTTGAGCCTGGTGACACCACAGAAATTTATATCACATGGCCTTTGACCCCGATGAAATCATAGGAAGAGGATACAAACCCTTGAATTAGTGTAAATTTTAGAAGAAACTCACAGGTGATGATACTTTGGAATCACAAGTTTGAAGTTAAAAAATTGGCGACCAGTGCTTAATTTGAGTTGGTGGTTGGTGTTGACACCTAACTGCACATATTTTTGGGGACTCGCACATATTTTTTTCCCATCAGACTTTGAATCAGAGCGAAAGAGAGAAAATAGATAAAATGGGGCAAGAAGGATGAAGAGAAATACAGAAAAACTGTGAAACTGTGACAAAGAAAGATAGCAGGGATGAAAACGAACCTGAATAGGCAGGGAGTGTCCGATGGTCGATGAAAGACGCATGATGTGAAATCAAGACCCTGCAGCCTTGGCATGTAGCAACCACAACATTCAATAGTGCCAGACCTACTTTCTGAGTTAAACGTTGGGCCCTAGCACTTATTCTTTTACAAATTAAGTACAGTTGGCGACCTCTAAATGACACCATATTCTTCAAATACTAGCCACAGAATACTTTGCCTTAAATTCCTTGCTGTGTTTGATGGGAGAAGGCTAACACATAAAAAAAACAATACCTCCTGTCCTGTGAGTGTTCTAGCCACAGGAGATTTATCATACTGCATATGTACGGCACTGTGGAAACTATTTAGCGGTCACAAAGGTTTGTGACTGATCTCTTGTGGTTTCTCTTGCCACACATATAATACCCAAGGGTTTACTTAGTAATATTTTCGACAGGTGGTTGTGCAACACAAAGGGCCTGATTTAGAGTTTGGAAGATAGGATGCTCCTCACAAACATGATGGATATCTTGTTTGCCTAATTACAGGTGCATTAGAATATAATGCACTTGTAATTATGTGGACGAGATATCTATCATACTTATGACAGAGTAACCCGTCTGCCAAACTCTAAATAAGATCCATAATTGAAAGTAGCATGAACAATTAATAGTCATGTGAATAGAAAAGGTCTAATATTTATCAAGGGTGGGAAGAGGCGGCAGCCACCTGGGTGCCACGTTATGCAATCTTTGCACTGGGGCAAAGATGGGTCTAATCCATTTCACATCATTGCTCCTGCTTCTGTTATAAAGGATGGAGGAAACAGATGCTTCTCCTTTCCACTTTACACAGAGCTTTCTGCAACAGAGTATAAACTGAGAAAATAGAATTATATTCTATTTTCAATGGCATAAAGCATTGCTTCGATTTAATTAACATTATGAAAGCCTTCGGGTACAGTGCAAAACTGTCCAGGTCCACATGTGTGCCCCCTCCGCCCTTGGGGAATCTAGGCCCAAGCCTCTTAACTTTCTCACGAGACATCTCCTAACACTGTAGTTCTCACAGTGGTGATATGGAAACATTTATACACCACCCCTTTCACCCTGGAACCTGCAGGGCGCGCATGGCCTCATGGCATTTTGTGGAACAATAACTGACGTCATGGGCGTTATTTGGATGCCCTAAAGGTTGCAGCTGTAGCCCTTACACTTCCCATTGTCACTTTTATGCCTACCAAAGAAATTTTTTAGGATTTCTTAAACCTGTTGCAGACTTTTCTTGTGATTTCCAGGGAGCAAATTTGATCAATCGACTCCCCGTAAGATGTCTCCTCTTGCTGCTTCACTTCTAATGATATCACCAGGGAGTTGGGTTGGTTATTCAATTTCACTTCCACCACTGAATGTTTTTTGTGGCATGACACCTTTGAAGGTAGACCCTAGAGGATCCCCTAGTGCTGTTCTTGCTCTTGTGAGGATGCAAGTCGCACCTTGAGTAAGTACTGCTTCTATTACTTCCCGGTAATTGTATTACTCCGTGTCCTACTCTCGCTTATCTCCATTACGGCCCTCCCTCACGGTTGTCAGGCCAACTGTGTCTACGGCAGCTTGGAACGTACAGGAGCTGTAGAGGGGCGGGGCCTTTTAATATTGGTAGGGGGTGTGACTCCGAGGCAAAGGGGCCTCATTATGTAATGGAGATAAGCGAGAGGGACGAGGAGGTAATGGGGACTATAGATGCTACGCATATATTTTGGGCTAAAACACAATGGGCTCCGAACGTGGTTGTCAATTCACCAGAAAGCCAGAGCTAGTAGTTCACAGCGAAATACTACACACATCTCAAATAGAGTTCAATTTTAGTATGCTGTTGATATAAAATAACATTTTTTAAAGCAGAACTAAGCCCTTACTCCATGTGGTGCAGAAAGAGGTGTAAAAGTATATCCATACACTACAAGCCAAACGTCAAACAATGGAGTAATTCAACCTCCAAGTAATGTGTTTTTAAGCCATCTTCTCTCCTCTCCGAAATGCAAGGATTGGAGCTTGTTAAATTTGGCAGGAATCCTCTTTAGGTTTAGTTTTCCACCTTTGGGATTGGAGTGGTTTGTAGAGAGGTTCTTTTTGAACCCGGAATGAACTCTTAGCCATGGGCAGTTTCCATCAAGTGCGGAATGAGCCATTGTTTCCAACACCAACAACCCACATAGTTGAGCCTTTTATTAAGGCACCTCTCACACCTGCCTGCTAATATCAGTGGTTATTCCAGCTGTTCTAAGCTGATGCTCAGCCAGAAGATCCACAGATGTCTCTTTTTCCCCATGGAGGGAGATTCAAGCAGGAAGGATGGGCGGGCGCGTCAGCAAGAAGGTATTTTGTAGGATTTTGACTGCGTAGAGCTTTAGTTTACGTCCGGCTAACCGTGGGTCGTTCCTCCAGCTAGAAAAATGCTTATTTTTCCTAATGACCGGCGTTGAGCTCTGCTGCATGGAAAGGAATGATTCTTGGAGAAGTTTGATAGCAAAACCATACGAGGTGATGGGACGGTCCGTTCCGCAGTCACCATCACACCCGCACTTCTTGATGCAAAGCTGGGTATGTTTGGAATGCGCTCCTTTCTGCTTCCGCTCTCTCATTCCCAGCTTAAATGTCATACTGCTGATTACTTTTAATTCCTCAATCCTAAATCACTGCAGCTATTTAGCTGAGACTTCCAAATGGGTTCTGCAGCTACTGAACGGCTCAGCTCACAAAATAAATCCCACCAGCTCCTGTCCATATGTTTTAGGCACCTCCATTTCCTTTATTTTTCAGTCACCCACTCAAGTGCAAGTCAGGTGTTTCCCAAAAACTCTATTGCATGCTTTCAGCAAAAAAACACATGAACCTGGTTAGAGAGGAAGCTTTCAAGCGGATGACTCATTTAAAACACTTCCTCAATGTATAAAACACACAGCAGATTCTTTGCCTTTTAGAGCTATGGTAATTCTCATGCCATTTGGGTGGTAACTAGTCGCTGAACTGTGGGTTTGAGGATGATTTATTAAAAGGAGGGAAATTGACTATCTGCACGTTAGGGGGTGGTGGTACTTCACCAGTTACTATTTATTTTAAACAGAGTTGTGCTCAAATTCCTTGTGCTGCACAGCAGCGTAAGATGGCTCCAGCTACAGAAGGCAGTCCTGCTTCTGAGCTGCCATGATCTTGAGTATTGCTCCAAAGGGCACAGCTTGTTCTTCTCAAAGCTGGATTCAAATTCGACAGCAGGCCGGGGCACTTATCATGTTTACAGAGTTGCTGTTATCTCCAATTATACGCAGGAATACCAACATTAAGGGCAGGTGCAAAACTTTATTTTTTATGTCTTACATTACATCAACGATAGTGCTCACTATACAGTTAATACCATCAATATCTTCCCAACAGATGCGAGAGTTAGGTGGATGTGCTCACCAGCGTCCCATATATTTTTTCTCCTCACCTGGACCTTTGAGGATGAGACAGGAGGTCTGAAGAGTTCTGGCGGGTGGTGGATGACATGTGCTCTTTCCCCACAAAGCTGTTTCCTTTGATAAAAATACAATCTCTGAATTGATTAGTGAAAAGAAAATCACACCAAAAGAAAAGTCCTTTAACTAATATCAGATCCACATTTTTACATTATGTTATGGTGGCACTTCCACACCAGCAGCAAAAACATGTGGAGGTAGCACCTTCCCAAGATTTGGCTGCAATAGGATGATTCCATTGATTTACTTTGCCAAAATGGTGATCAACGTTGCCCATTGCTGTAAGCAAGGCTGCCCGATCATGCTAAATTTGAGTGGAGCGTACACTGGAAGTAACATTGCAGCCTTGTTGGTAATGGAGTGTAAGCTGCAAGAGTCCCATGTAAACAGGGTTAATATTATTTGTAATTTTCTTGAACGGTCTTTTATTTGGGACAGAAATCCATTGGCTAATAATACTACTTTAAAGGTTGTCTTCTGCACTATAACTACAGCATGTAAAAAAACAGAGGCCACTGGGTGCTTAGGCCCAAGCAGTTAGGTGGCTAATATATTCTGGTGGTGAGAAAGTGTGGTAACCTTTGACTTGGCAGAACTTATGGGATTGGTTGCGGAAGCTCTTGTCAGTCGTTCATTGGCTGAGTGACCTCACAGAGAATAAGTGCTCTTGGCACAGTATTTAGCTTCATGTCTTCCATTAGTGGGTGGGTTCAAGTCACTTGATTAGAGAGATCTTTACTGGGTGATTTAGGGAGCTGATGCCCGAGACTAAAGCCACCAGAAGGCCCCGGCAACGTGTCTGAAATCAGTGTGAGTAAGCAGACTCTTAACCCAGCCATGATTAGCCTGGTTGGTCTGGACTCTGCAGCCTCGTCTGCCCAGGGACCTGCCACTTACAGCCATGAAGCCATACACGTCACAAGTGTGTCACCTTCCGTGGCCCTTGCTACTGTCCCCTCACGCTACTCCTGAGTTCCACATCTCCTCACCAGGCCTCTTTCTCAGTCACTGCCACAAAGCATCCCTTGTATGGCCAAGACTTAGGCTAAGCACTGTGACTCCCACTTGGGTGCACCCGCTCCTGCCACTGCGACTTGAGACCTGCACCACTGTCCAGGGTGGTGAGCGTGATGCAAAAGTCTCACCTCTCAAGTGGAGCTATCTAGCAGTACACTATCACAACCTTTGCAGTTTCTGCATGTGGGAAAGCTTGCCCTACCACTGCGTAGGCTGGATTGGTTCTGGTTAAGACAGGGTTCTGCTGCAGCCACCTGTGGTATACCTCTCTGGGCTTTTGTGTTTATCTTGGGGAGGGCTGTTGGTGCACATATGTGTACGTGTGTTAGTGTGTGTTGTAGTGTGTGTGCATCTTGCATTGCTGCTGCCCATGCTATGCCTTTTGTAGGTTTTTTGAGGGAATCTTTTGCTGCTGATACCCACGTGGGCTCTGCTCTTGGTGCCTTACTGAAGCTAAAGAAAACCTTGTCACTCTGCAAAAGCCAAAACAGTTAGCATTGTCGCTGCTTATTTACTGAGATGCAGGAATGAATGCATGACGTCATTCCAAAGGAGGGATGCACTTTGGAAAGTAAACTAACAATACTGTATACGAAGCACAAGATTATATTTCGAACGATGAAGACGCAATAACATAACATAACATAAAATGTGTATTTGTAAAGCGCACGTTCACCCCAGCAACGGGGCATCTTGGCGCTGAATAATAGATGTTTATTGTTACCCAACTCAATGGTACTCATTTTATCGACCTCAAATGGATGAAAGGCTGAGTGGACCCGCCGGGATTCGGACCTGTGACCATTAGGTCGGACACAGGCCCCTGCAGTGGATGCATTAGTCCACTGAGCCACCAGACCCGGCAATATCAGTATTTCTTCATGATTTTTCACTTCTCTTTCTAGAATGAATTACTTTTGAATAAATAATTAGTTTTTATAAAAGCACTTTTAGAAACGCCACTTGAATGATTCTTTGTCCTTCTCTGCTCTGTGTCTCTGTGTCCGCACAGCATTTCATATTTATACTAGATTTGTGACCTCGGTTTTTAAAAAAATTTTTTAAAGACATTATATAAACGCATTCATCTGCGATTAGCCGGCAGTACCATTTATAATCAGAGCTGAAGCGCAGTAGGCCATCTTACAGTCACATCACACTGTACGGCCACATTGCTTTACTAAGTGATGTAGTGTGCTTGTTGTGTTTCAGAACACAGCAGGTGGCAAACCATGGTCCACAGATCTCTACTGATTAATGTGAAACACAACACCTCCGCAGATCTGAAACAAATCCACCATGAATACTGAACCGGCAATTGGTCATGTCCTAGACAGCATTTTCTTTTTAAAACAGAGCACTTTTTTCATTAAGGGAAGTGAACATGATTATCCTGGACCACCAGCACTGGACCACCTTCAGACTCCTTGATTGAATCTGAAAATAAATTTGCCGTTCAGTGTTCTCAGCAGGGACCTGTAATGGAGCGAAGCAGAAAGTGCTGCCTGTCCCGACTCTGGTGGATTAGGTTTATGTGTTTTGACTAAAATTTCATTTTGAAGAAGTGCTGAGGCCTTCTGAAGGATTGACGTGCATCATAATCAGAAAGTACAACCCAGCTAAGTGGCAAAACAGGCCATGCTTTGGAAATTTGCTGACACGCCATTTTACTAACATCTCCACTGTTTAAACGTCATTATCTTTGTTGGAATGTTCCTGGAACAATTTGCCCAACTAGGATGATTTCGCTAAGTTCGGTAACATTCTGTGTTTCTGCTGCAGCTAACTTGTCAAATGTGCTCGCATTTAAGACCCTATTTTAACGCAATTAAATGAAAACTAAGAGCCCAATTCACAAACATTTTTCTGTGAGTAGTTGTACCATACTCAAGGCTTGGAAGAGAATAATTTATGACATTTCAGAGTAAGCCATACTTACTAAAAAAAACTTTGTAAGATTACAAAACTTTTTTTTCAGTGAGTAAGCACGATTTACTCTGGTTAATATTTGAGTCACACCTTTGCAGAACCTCCAGGAATTTGTTCTTTTTTGGTTAGCATATAAAGTTCCTAGAAATCTGGACCTCTGGAAAACAAACTGCGTTTTTATGAAAGTCCACATGAAAATCTCAAAAAGCAACAAAATAAACTTGGTGCAGCCATGCTTTTATTGGCCCTGTACTGCACAGGGCTAGTATAAGGAGGGTGGATATGTGATGTATGGCCTATGACCACACTACAAGCATCATGTGGAGGCGGAGCGCACCTCTCAGAACCCCATGCAATCAGCACAGCCAGCAGGAAAATAAATGCTGGGACTCAGCTTGTGTGTTAGTGCTCTGGTCTTCTTTGGCAGTCTTTTTCCTGAGCCCTGCAACAACCCTGTGGCACCCCTTCTTCTGACCCTATCCCTCAGTGGAACTGGTGGCCCTACCCATTTCTCCTTTCTGTAACACCCATTATTTTATTTTATTTGCAATTTTATATGGCACAAACTCGACCCAAAGGTATTGGAGCGTGATTTACATGAACACCAGTTACATTACACAAGGACACATTAATTTTATGGTAGGCACGGGGAGATTAAGTGATTTGCCCAAAATCATAGGATGTTGAGCCAACACCGAGACTCGAACCTGGTTCCGCCTACACCAAAGTCGTCAGCTCTGGTCCACTGCACCCACTAATCTGCCTCCTCTCCCCTGTCCCATCACACCAGCCCCCACATCCACCATTGGCACCAATACTCCTGCCTCTTTACTCCACACTCTGGCACCGATTCTCCAGCCCCTTCCGCTGGCTCCTGTCCCTACCTCCTTCGTGACAACCTGTTTTCATCCCCCTGCCCCGGAGGCACCTGCTCAGACATCATTACCAAGTGAAATACATGCTGCTGGATAGCTGTCACTGCAGCCCCCTCCAAACTCTTGCCACCATAAATTAAATATAGCAGAATGGTGGCAGGAACTATAGTAACAACTCCCTCCAGCACCGTGCATTGTAGTCTGGGGCTCCGAGGCTAGGAAGCAACATGTCCTGGTGCCAAAGAGAGCAGAGCTTTTAATGAAAATCTGAACTCTCTTTGGCACCAAGCATCCCTCTTCGCCGCTCTCTCCTGCTGTGAGAGGAGGTGCTATTTCGCTGGCTCTGCATCTGGGCCCAGGTATTATTAAGACAGAGACCTTTGTGTGTGTCATACAAATAGGGCAAACTATCTTCTTTTGGGCCACAGGTGTTATGTTTTAAGGTCGCAAAATTGGGCAAACTGACCATCATATCCCAGCAGGTGTGCCTGCTTCTGAAGTAATAAACAACGTGGGTGGTGAGATGCACACCTTTCAACATCATCCCAATTTATTAGAAAGCTTGACTACTTCAGAACTATGAAAGCGTGCATACTCGATTCGCGCTCCGCCCAATAGCGCTATATTGTAACAGAACACATAGGAACTGATTTTGATGTGTAACAACAATGCTAATGGTCACTAATTATTACATTTTAGATACCCCTGATGAAGGGATTATTCCCGAAATGCATTGGGTAATTTTAATAAAGACGTGACATTTGGAAACCATCACGACTCCGGTGTTTATGTGAACTACTCCGCATTGGAATGAGTATAATGAATTGAAAATAGTTGAACATACAGGTGAAAAAGAAATCGAGTTAAATATGGATTAAAAGAAGAATAAAGAAGTAAACATTTGATTGATTGGATTCATTCAACGACGCGGCTGTGCAACTTGAATTGGCACCGAATAAGGTTCCTATGTGTTCTGCATCTGAAGTAAGACACAACTACTCACAGAAAACTCACAGTTGTGAATCAGGCCTGAATATTCCGGTGTAATGAAAGGAATAAGGCACATCTACATACTGTGAATCAGGCCCTATGATTGGATCTCACTCCATCTTTGACTTTGCTGTGGACCAGTGGAAACTATGTAACTAAAATGGATCCCACCTGTGCAGAGTTGATATCACTGGCCACTCAGACATAAATGAATAAAACAAAACTCTAAATGCATTTCTGCAAGCTAGAGGCCAATTTGGGCCTGTTGCATTTAAAGAAACCTCTACATATTATTGCTGTGCTTTTGGCATTAGCCGTGTTTTTGTTGTAAACTTTATTTTCGTGTCCTCACTGCCAACACTTCAGTCTCTACCGATGTGCTCAATACTACAACATGAACACCAAAAACCAACAACTGAAGGGAGTTTAAAACTTATCTGAATAGAAGCAGCTGTTTCACCAGTTTCTTCTGTGTCCCTTAGTAGCTGGCACCTTCCCACTTGTTTAGCTGCACTTCCTTTTACCTGCAGTATTTCAGTAGCAACACTGGCTCTCAATTTCCTATATGGGGAATGTCTTCTGCCATCTTGAATGCACACGTTAATCTTCTCTAAAGAAGATATCCGGTGTTCAGTACTGGAATGAAGGGGGACCCACCGGATCCTCGATCCAGCAGCTATTATTCAGTCGGATCAGTGATCCGACTTGCCCCAGTGCAATATGCTGAATTGGTCCCGGTGTAATTTGTCAACACGGGGAGGCATTTCAGCAGCGCCTGCACGTTGTCTGCTTTCTGTTTGCAGGGAGTGAGGGGGCTTTTTAATTGTCTCTCCCAGCTTGTGCCTAAAACAAAGGGCAAATTTAAAGGGCCATTAGCTCTCTTTTTGTTCTACTATAATCCTGGCTGGAAGATATCTGCAACCTAACACCTAGATGATAATTCAATGGGGAAACAAAGGCACACAGCTTTTTATCACTTCACGAGTACTTAAGAGAAACTATGATTTGGAGGCAGGTATTTGACTTTGTGCAACCCCTACATGTAAGAGACATGCATGCATTGTAAGAATGTCCGCTGTATCAGTAAGTACGAGTATTTACACGGTTAACAATTTAAATAGTGCCTGCAATTTTTTTTAACTTAGTATCTTTATAGCGCTACTCATCGCACTGTAAGGTGTCACAGCCTTTTATATCATACGCACTCATTATACATTGACTATCAATCATAAAAGTGTGCAGTATAAATCAATGTACAGGCTATTACTAAGACAACGTGGGTTTCAAGTGGTAGAAATTACACATCGTTTTTACTTGTAGGGATTATATGTTAAGATTGTATAGCTGGGTTTAACAAAAAGTCTGGATTTAAAATGTAACACAGTGCTCGGGAGTGTCCTTTATTATCACCCAAAAAACCTTTTTAGCAGTCTTATAAGAAATTGCGAGAAAAAAATAAGGTTCTAAATCCTTGTCTTGCTATTTGCATGCAAGTCCTTGTTGCCAGTTCATAGCTCACTGTGCTATATTAGAAATACTGCAATTTATGAACTGCAATAAAAAAAAAAATCACTGTGTCAAAAACAGTGACTCACTTACCTTTCTATTTAGCATGATAATCTGTCATCTACATGTTACCAGATGTGCTTTACGGGAGACACAATAACCCTCAATGCTACTTTATGAGTCAAAACTGTGACTAAACAAAACACAGATCTCTACAGCAAGTGCTTTAACTACCAGAGTTAATTTACCATTATTAGTATTCCCTGAGGTTAACTGGGAACACAAAGCTCTCTGCAACAGGTGTTTTAACCCCATAGGTTAATTTAAAATGCAGACTTTGCAACCAATTAAGCCAGAACAGAGTTTCTGTCATGTTTTTCCTTGGTGCCAATTTATTTGTAACAGAGTTAAAAAAAAAATAATTTGTAAGTTGATTGTCAGACTGCTTTTCATGACTCTGCCCCTTGTGACTTCACCCCCTTTTGTTGCCCATTTTGACCCCCAATTTTTGGGTTTCCAGAGTAAACGTTTTCCAATTCCAGCATTTGTGGTGTGCCACATTTATTTACCAGTCCACCTGTGTGGATCTGGAGCATGCCGCCAAATAATGTTGTAAATGATGCACTAATGTCCCCGCATGCAATAACCTGTCATCACCAAAATTTACACTTCAAAAAAGAGTAGTCCACCTCTAGAATCTCACCCATTTTTTTGTGTTTTAGCTTTTTCTGTGCCTCTGCTGTGAGACGCTATCCTAGGTGTTCCAGTAGGGGAGAAGCATTCTGCGCCTCTTGGGCTCCAGGTTTTGAAATAAGCACTTAGGTGTAGTGTCCTCATGAAGGGTCTTCATTTCTTGGGTGTTCCTTACACAGGATCCTACTTCCTTAAATGGTGCTGCCAGGAAGCCACACACACCACACCTGAAAGAGAAAAAAAATTTCACGGTTTCCTACCAGAAAAAAAAACCATCTTTCCAGTTTAGTCTGCTTAAAAATTAATTGAGGATACTCGATTGAGCTGCTGGACACATAAACTGGAGAACTGTTACTGAGAGATGTTTTATTTTATTAAACCTGAGGATAGTAAATACAAATTTTATGAAGCTGTGATGTTGTAACTGTACTTTGTCTATTGAATCTATTATGTCTGTTTATAGGCTTTATCTGAAACAATGTTTCACTGACTGACTAATGCAATCTTACTTGTTTTTTAAATGCACCTCTTCTTCGGCATTTCTTGCTGGCGTGAGTTTGTCTGCAAAGCTGGGCAGTTCTATGACCCAGCCTTGTTTTCTCTGCATTCCCTGCTCATATCGTACATCTTCTACGTGCTTGGCTAGTCATCTCTTGGGGATTATTTAAAGACCCATGGTACATATTTTCTTGGGTCTAAAGCTCCTTACGTATAGGACACCTCAGTCCTGCAATGAATGCTGTGGACCTTCCAGGCTCTCTCTGGCCAAGGTTATTTCTTTACTGCCTTCTATGCTTCCTCCAGATCTGGTTTCCACGCAGAACTGCACTACAATGTACACCCAGACACCGGATGATCTCGCAAAGCAGGCTCATGGTAAACACATCTTGGCAGAGGCGGTCGTCTTCCTGTTCCACCAGAGCTTAATTTGAGCCAGTGGTTTTGTGTGCTCGGAGCTGGCACTTAATTGCTGGCACCAGTACTTAATTGCATGAACCTGCACTTATGACAGCCGCCACATGGTGGTACTGTTTGTGTAATTTAAAGATGAGCAGAAAAACAGTTGTTTGTTAATTCAGTTAACATTAAAAACGACTAATATCTGCCACCCAACCTATTCTTAAAGCTTTGGCGGCCTCCAATAGTTTGAATCGTCACACTTCAGAGTGATGGTTTGTAGTATGTACAGCGGCAATGTGTGGTGCAAACTGCGGTGGCCTCCTGACGAGGGCCCCAGCACTTATTTTTTTTCTCTACGAATTAAGCACTGTGTACCACCAAGTCCTGCCTCCCAGGGCACAGAAAAAAGAGGATGGCGAGGACTTACCCTCACTTGACCCTGTTTGTGGGAGATAATTGGCAATAGAAGTGCCCTACTCAGGCAGGTGCATTTGATCGTTTGCCAGGCTATATAGTGTGTGCCACCTGGAAATGGAAAAGAAATGCAAAGTAAACATTCTCCGAAGAAATACAATGTAACCACATAGCTACAGTTCCATGGGAGTGTGTGCATGTGACAACAAAGCATTGCTGTATAGTAAGTTTTATTTAAAAAAAAAAAAAAAAGTACACATAGTGGGGAATATTGTAATGCAAAGAACAAATGACTGGCAAGAATAACAAGAAAAGGCGCTCCAGACTGTTTGCGCCACATTAGACAAATAACCGTCAATACTGATTTGTGTGCCATTATTTCAGTTTGCTGATACCTCACTGCCCCCCGGTGGCCGCATCTGTGACTGCAGCTTCTGCACTCACATTCTTCTAAGCCCACTTACAAATGATTGGCCGCACCTTGTGTGAACCCGTTTAAAAAGCACGTCAAAGCATCGATACAGACTCTCGCCTCCTGGTGCGCATAATGCTAAAAACGTGGCACAAATTTTGCATAATAATTTGATTTAACAGTCACTTGGCTGTCGCCGTCCATTTATCAAACTTAAAGCTGATGAAAAATAGCATATGAAAAAGACAATCATAATAGTATAGGCAGAGCAGTGCAAAATAATGCTTTTAGCTTTCCGGACTTTTGACATTAAAAAACTGAAAAACGCTCAAATCACAAGACGAAACTGAAAGCTTAAACCATAGCACAGTTTGGGGTCTCCAATTTTTAGCTACAGTGTCTGCAAAGCTGCAGAGGGTGACAGCGGCGATCCATCGTTTCGCTAAAAGCTCGCAGGCAGCGGGCACTTTCTACAGCTATGGCATTGGCATACAGGACCTTCTGCAAACCCCGTATTCACACCTGTATTTACACTCTGTCCACAAAACAATATAATGTCTGGCTGTTTTTACAATAGCCTGCGATCAGCTTGCTTGTGGTAGCAACCTTATTGTGCTAACAGTCGTATCACTCTGAAGCCACTGTGCAGGTTATGTGCAATGCAGTGCTTAATTTGAGCTGGTGGTTAACTGTGGGGGCCCCCAACACTCATTTTTAGGGACGGACCCTAATCGGATATTTCCTGAGAGCCTGACAAGGACAAAAAAACATATAAAGGGGAAAGGAGAAGGAAGAGAAAGGTGGAAAAACCGTCACAAAGGGAGAAAGCAGGAACCTGCAAGAGAGAAATATATGACTCTGTCTGGTAGTGTGTTAAAGAGGCTTGAGGTGGATGGAAGGCTGCACAGCCTTGGTATTTGGCATGCTGACATTTAATAGTGCCTGCTGCGGTCTTCTGAGCAGAGCTTTGAGCACCGACATTCATTGTTTTACAAATTAAGCACTGGTGCAATGCATGTTTGACCGACTTTTGGTTTGCCGGCCTCATTTAGAAGCTGCAAAAGCACTGTGTTTCGAAGCATAGAGCCATCACTAACTCTGACTGACATCTGAAATACTGTCACTGGTGTATACCTGCTGGCTGACACAGAATGTCCGCTCTATTTAGGGAAGGCCTTCTGATGCTGTCATAAGTTTGTTCCTTTCTGGCATAGCATGGGGGCAGAAAGAAAGAAACACATTTCCCTCACATACAGGGAAGTAATTTACTGTGCATCAGGAACTTTGTTTTTACTTTGCCTAAAACAAAAACCTCCTTTAGAAAACAAAAAAAATATGCAGATTGTTGTACCATGGCAAGGCGGAATGGCTGTATTGTATTGTATTTTTGCCATAAGGGCCTTGCTGTGTCCCTGTGAGCACTTTCAGCTATACTCAGCTCTCGATTTTGAGGATGGGCTGTGGCTGGCATGTCAGAGGCATAGCCCACCTATCAAACTTTAAATCTGGAGTTAACTCTTAAACACCAGATGGCAGCAGAGATTCACAATACTATGTAGCGAACCATCTCTTCTCTTTTTACAACATTTATTTCCTCTTCTGCTGTCTCTTTAAAACAAGCATCGGCAATGCAATAGGTCTCGCATTTGCAAGAGTTTGAGCTATTGGCATTGTAAATGACAATGCCTTTTATTTATGTGTTTTGAAAACCTGCAAGCAGTGCGCAAACAGACAATTTGTACTTATAGTCCCTGCATACGAGAAGCAAAACTGGTAGTAAAAGAGGTGCAGTTACTGTCAGCTTCAAAACACATAAATAAAAGGCATTTTCATTTACAATGCCAATAGCTCAAACTCTTGCAAATGTGAGACCTATTGCCTTGCAAATGCTTGTTGAGCCACAGGAAGGCAGGGACCATGACACCAGGCTATGCCTTTCAAAAGCAGGAAGGAGGAGGAGGCAGCTGCAACAGAAACAGACCTTGGTCTTGAATGCACAGCAAAAGTGGCGAGATAAGCGCAAGATTTACAGCCCTGTTTACAACAGAGCTCTATAAACCACAGCACTGGTCTCCAGTGCTCCAACTTCAAGAAAGAAATAGTGCTCACAAGCTCTGAGTAACAACACATGTAACAGGGGCAGTCCTTGAAAATGGACAGAGCTTTTAAAGCCCATATCCTGAAAACAGCATGTCTCACAGAGACAGCGTAAGCGCTGCCTAGGTGAGACCCAAAGAAGCTGTCTTGAAAAAACTCAGCTATCTTTCTACGGGGAATTACTTTTTTAGCAAAGGCACAAATAAAAATGTGTCAACATTTGTAGCAACATACACTCAATTGAGTAAACAGATAAAAAAACTCATCACCATGATCTAGAAATGAGTGTACACACTTGATAATGTACCACAATTCGATCCTTTTCACTCACATCCTCGCTATCACCAGCATCAAAGTTTCTGAATTTTCACTCCCTCTTCTTAACAACCTTTCTGAACGGCTATAGCATCATATCACAAAAACAGGCATTCAGCATGGTGATAGTAAGGGGTGGTAGTGGCCTATCATATACATTTCTTTTGATAGCAGTGCTGTGGCACAAGCTAACATCTCTAGAATACTAGCTTGAGAAATGTATCTCTGAAGCAGGGTCATCCTATGCTAGAGAGAGATCACAAGAAGTATTGTCACCAATCTCCTGTAGCTGCAGCCATGCATGTTGAACATCTTAAAACCCTCATTCCTTCTAAGGAATCTTAATATCTAGGCAGCTATTTAACGTATATACACAAGCAGTGAATAATGGCATGGACAATGCTGGCTTTTCTCAATTTTTCATCCATCTTCCCCCAAAACAGGTAGGAAACGTTTTGCCTCAAGCTCTGAACCTAGCCATTATGGCCTATCTCTTGCTATCATGGTCCAACCATGTCCTCATTAATTTGCCATCCTGGATAAGTTCTCCTCAAGAAGGTCCAGGCAACATGCAATCCAGAAGTCTCTAGGTCAAGAAACATTAGCAATGTCAATATGGTCACCTTTCTGTAAGATCAGCTGGACACAACTCCACCTAATGTTTGCTTTGCATTGGTAACATTGGCTCTATTGGAAACTAGCTTGCCGATCATGCTGGAGCAAGTGTCACCATGCACCAAATGCAATTCCATTCATATAAAGTTACTAAAATGTAAAATATTATTTAAAACAAAATCAATGTAATGGCCACATCCATGCCTCATGAGTTATACTGTATGTTATATTTCAAAGCAGATAACTTGACGAAAGAAAGTTTTTGGGCATAAAACAAACTCCTAGCCATTCCATCCCCATTAAAGTTGATACTCACCCTACAATTATGCTTTGATCTAAGATCACAGTTTTGAGTTAAATTATATACACTCTGGGCCAACATAATTCTCACTAACACCCCACAGCCTCCTCTCACCATTGCAGAGGGCCCTTTCCCTGAAATATTCTGTGAATTCCGCAATGTTCAAGACTCTGGGGTATTCAAGATTATTGCAGTACTAAAGACCATTCCCAACCCAACAGAATCCAGCAATTGTGAGGTCATAAATTTACATCAACCAGCCTCCATGCCTCTAATCACAAATGGCATCAATGCCTCACCTGAACAAGGTTTTGTTTGCATGGATGTCAAACTTGTACTAAAAAACTCCATGCTTGAAGATGCCCCATGCTGATCCTAAATCCTTAACCAGCTACAAACCAATCTATAGTCTGTCATCTTTATCCTCAGGGCAGTGCTTAATTTGAGCCGGTGGTTTCCGGCGCTCGGCAACGGCTCTTAATTGTCAACTTATGGCTCTTGTCACAGTTTGCCACATGGTGGCACTGCGCATCTAATTTAGAGATGAGCAGAACAATGGTTGTTTATTAATACAATATACATTAAAAATAAATGATATCTACCTCCGCAACAATTCCTTTAGCATTGGGGACCTGGAATAATATGAACTGTCGTGCTTGCAGGCGTGAAAGATGGTTAGTATTTGTTTTGGTACCGTCATTAGCAGCGATGACAAGGACAATGGGTGGTGCAAGCTGCAGTGGCCTCCTGGTCAGTGCCCTGGCACTTATTATTTTACAAATTAAGCACTGCCTCGACCCGAACTGGTTGTAAACGTGGGTAATAAGAAGCTCTTCAATTGCTTTCTATTATTATTCTGCCCACAATGAGGTTATGAGCCCACTTGGATAACCATTTTTGAAGAATTGCTCACTGACCCTCACAGTCGCTCAGGGTGTTTGATACAATTGGAGCACTTGGGCTTGTATCCCTGTTTTCTATTCATTTTCCTCACTTTAGCATTGGTTGAGCTGGATCTACAGATGGTAGTGGTGGCTGGTATTTAAAAGCGGTGGGGGGGCGGGTCACAGGGGGTAGGGGGAAAGAATGAAAAAAAAATGAAACACTTACCTGTGTGCCGCTGCCTCTCAGTCCTCTTCGCCTGCTTCCAGGACTCCAGGGCAGGAAGCCCCCGGCTCCCCATACCCAATCACAACGCTGCAATTGTGAGTGGTGTGAGCGCCATGGTTCGTTGCTCAGCGAGGTCATGGGAGCCTAGGCATGTTCTCCACCAAGGCTGCAATGCTGCCTCATGTAAAGTGCGCATGAGGTTTTGGCTGGCCCGAGACGGCCGGCCAAAGCGTCATGCACACTTGGAGCGGGCAAACCATTCCTCCCCAGCCCTGCTCTGTGAGCAGAGCAGCCCCGCTCCTACCCCGCTGAGCAAGGATGGAAAAATAAAATGATAATAACAATGAGTTATTATCATTTTATTTTTTCCTTTTTGACCTGCTCAGTGGGGCGACGCTCCTCCCCCTTTGTGGAGGAGACTCCCCTGCTCTGTGGTGCTGCTGACCAAAGTGCCACAGTTAATGCATGAAGACATGGACGATATCACCTATGGCCCCTTGCTTCGTGGTAGCAGCTGCTTGAACTACCACTAGCTTGTCACGTGTGGGAGGAGCTTCCCTCCAACGTTTGTGCAGGGTCGGGGCTCGAATGTAATCATATCTTTTCATTTCAGTAGCTTTTGCAGATATTCATAGGACTCTGGAAAGAGAGTTACATTGATATTGAACTCTCCTTCATCCGTAATCTTGCATTGGTGGTGGTTGGAGACTGGTGCCATGGTTAAACGCGTCCTTGGAGCACAGAAACAACAGTCACCTTCTGAATTGCATAGGACACTGTGTACATTATTTTGCTTTAGCAAATGGCTGGAGGTATATTAGCAAGAGTGATATTCATTTCCAACCATTTTGCTGTTTTCCGGCAAGGGATCAATACATGCATAAAAGTCATTGGTTCTGCCGCCGCAGGAAATCATTAAAATCTCAAGTTTAAATTCGGATTATTAAACAAAGAAGAGGGGTTCATTGTGAGCTGAGCTGGTAATGTAGTCCCAACAGAGATAAGTAGATATTGACATCAACCTTTTGCTGAGAATCACTGAATCATCTCTTTGTGAAATGCTTGTTTTTTGGTAATCAGTATCGCATATGGTCCTCTTGCTTCCCTCTTTGCCATTGCAGTGTGTCATCCACGCGTGCCTCCATTTGTGTGTGTCTGGTGGGGATTGAGTGACATTAGGCAGTGCTCCATGAATTTGCCTCCTCTTAACCTTTAATCAAACTTCTGCTATTACACGCAAATCCAATAAATGTTGATTTGAACGGTATATAAAAGTCGGCAGATAGCTAGAACAGGTAAGAAAATGTTTTTTACATTAGAAACTAATCAATCATTTAATTTCAAACAGGTCTAGTCGCTGTTTGGTATCACTTCAGGCATGCTGTCAAATTACCTATTTGCTCCTTTCAACTTGCCCCTTTTTCAGCTCATCTCACTCCTTCTCTTGTTACCCTCTATCTCCCATTGGTCCTAATCCCTGTCTTTACTGGCCATCTTGACATTGACATTACGCTAACCTCACGGCTCTACCTCTTGCCTCACTCCACTTGATAATGGGCTGCTGTGAAGCATCTGCTTTTATTTACACCATCTAATATTGTTTCTTTGTGACAGTGAAAATGGAGCAGCGCTAGTGTTTTGAGGCAGATGGGCTCTTTGCTTCGGACTGCTTTGTAAGCTCAGCACCTCTAGGACTGCAATTATTTCCCTTTATGGAGGTTAAATGTGATGCTATGAACTAGTGGCGAACCACAAAATTATGCCCCCCCCTGCAGAATGGGCTCAATGGGGGTCCTCTGCATACCTGCCAACTTGAAGAACAATCTCACAGTTCGAGGAGGGATCGGGGTCTTGAAGGGGGCGGGGCCTCGTGCAGAGAAGAACCTACAAGGCACTTTTGAACCCTACCCCAAAGCCTCCTCCTCCCCGCAAACAAAAGAAAAGCTTGCTGAGGCTGGTGCTGATGTCCGGGGGTGTTTTCACACCCCTTAATGGACGTTGGCTGTTCAAAGCCTCAGAAAACGAGCTGAAAAACCATTGTTTTCAGTAGTTTTCAGCTTATTCTCCCTGCCACCATGTGATATCAGCTCCTCACCAGGTGACTGTGCGATGGGAGCCCATATCGTTTGTCACACTGTGGCACTGTGTGAGTTGGTAGGTATGCCTCTGAATGGTTGGGCCCCACTACACTTCAGGGTCCTGCTCGGTAAAGCAGAGTGACTTTCCCAAGCGTTTAACTGTTTCTTATTTCATACTATGGGACACATTCTGCAAGGCGTGCAATGACATGGCTTAGAGGGTGAGGAGGTTCCCTCCAAAACAAGAAACCCTGCCCCCCGCACCGCAGGGGCTACGTGAACCTGTCTTACACCCCTGCCATGAACTCGACTTCCAAACCTATGGGAGACCTCATTGGCACCATTCAACACAAGCATTTGTTTGTAGCTCCTCAGCATCTCCCCCTTTACGCCCAGCATAGATGTAGTTCAACTTAAAATCCGGTTATAGTGTGAACGCTGACTAGCAGGTTCCCGCCAACAGCTTGCTGGCGCTGCAAGTGCGTTAAAATCGCCACTGGGTCTGCTGGAAGGGGCTGTACTTCTGGGAGCCATTTATAAAGTGATTCATTAGCTTGACTGTAAAAATAAATATTAGTCCGCGAACGGGTCCTTCCAAAGTTCAGAGTACCCAGACGGACTCTACTAAGAAGGAGGACTGCAGCTGTTCTCAGATTGAAAAGTGTCAGGGTGCAGGTGTTTGTTGTGCATTAAGTATGATTTGTGATCCTAACGAGACCCACAAAAATGATGGTCATGTGTTTAACCGCAGGGTGCTGTTGTTAAATCTTCACTTCCCTAAAACGTTCTGCAACATTGTCTTTGATGAGCATGAACTGTGTTGCTCTAGAGCTGAACAATCCAACTCTGAATATTCTGTCTGTCAAGGGCAGATTCACAGAAATTCTTTTGTATTTTGGGCGCAATTTCTCAAAAAATAGCATGAGTGAAGAGTTGTGCTGTGCTTGTCGGTGATCTGTGTACACTGTTCATCTGCGCCATATTCACTAAAAGAGCCTACATGTTGTAAGGGTAGCTGTTTAATAAGGCATTTTGGAGCAGTCAGTCTACTGCTGAATATTCAGGAGCGGGCTGAGTGGTCACCTCATGCATATTCATTGGCTCCTCCACACAGTTGCAAGCAGAAGGACCTCCCCTGCGGAGCAAGGTGCTGAAATTCTGGTGACGGCCAGCATTTGGTGTTACCCGTTTCAACAAGATCAAACAAAAGGTTGTACATCAACGTTAATGCTTGGCAATTGTGATGCTGGACAAGGGTGCATGTTACCGCCTGGACTTCTGGAAGGCCACCAATGCCACATGCATTTTAAAGTTGACGACGGGGAGGATGCTGGCAATGACGGCACATTTCTTCATGACTGGGGGATAGTACAAAGGTGGGTGCTCCACCGTTGTGGTGCAATAACCCAACAAGCATGTGCTTTTTTTTGCAAATGCACAAATGTAATTTTTTGCGTGTTTGTGGATGTATGTGCTGCAATACGGATTTGAAAATGGCTTTGTGAATATGATGCCCTTTCTGCGTTTTAAGAGCAGACTTAAAAAATGAATGTATGAAATCAAAGTCACTTTGAAGCAAAAAACTGAAATAAAACAACTGTATCTTGTAGCTAAATGCAAGACTCAAACAGATCAGTGGTATGGTATAGGTATATCGGCGCCACTTAGGAAAAATCACACATTTATCAGTTATGAACAGTATCAGAGTACGGTGCTGTAAGGTGAGGAGAACCACCAACCTCCCCTAAATTGTGGCCGAGGCCAACACAACAGATAAACACAATCCTCAGCACACGTATGTAAGGTAAAAAACAAGTAACGCAAAATAGTATGCACAGATTGTAAAAACAGTCTTTGCAATCCTTCTTTCTTTGTTCCTTTTCCCTTTATTCTTTTTCTTCCGTTATTACATAAAATTCCTTGTCAGCCAACACGTGTTTTGTCGCAAACATTGGGAAATCATCCCGCGACTTTCTCAAGGCTCCAATATCTCCGGTAAGAATTTCTCATGTGGTGATAATTCCATCCCATATTCGACAAAAAAACGAAGGGGCATATTAGCAAGACCCACGTTAAAATTATCGCCGTTTTAGCGGCAGGAAACTGCCGCTAAAATGGCGATAATGGGCTTGCTAAAATGCGCTAAAGAATTCCAATAGAAGCCCAGGTTAGATGTGCAGGACATTTAACCTGGGCTTCTATTGGAATTCTATAACGCATATTAGCAAGCCCATTATCGCCGTTTTAGCGGCAGTTTCCTGCCGCTAAAACGGCGATAATTTTAACGAGGTTCTTGCTAATATGCCCCGAAATCCGTTGCCAGATTCTATTATTCCGGCTCCAAACTTGTTTCGGATCTTTAAATAAAGTACTCGAGGACATGGCAGTGTAACTTACTGACGGATCACGCCTTAAGCGAGCTTGCATATTGGATTTAATTAAAGATCCGAAACAAGTTTGGAGCCGGAATAATAGAAATGTGCTGTCATTGCTCTCATCCTGTGCATACTATTTTGCGTTACTTGTTTTTTACCTTACATACGTGTGCTGAGGATTGTGTTTATCTTGTAGCTAAATGCATATGAAAAGATTCATAACAGTATGTGGCGCTTTGATTGCTAAATGATTTGTCCCGTTGTGTGGAAATAGAAAAGCTATTGGTCATAAACATCTTGCTGTTTAACGTCCTTCAAAACAATCCAATATCCTCTCTAAATAGTAATATTGTTTAAAAATCAACACAGCAGAAAATAGAATGCTAAAGAGCCCCAGGCCTATCACCTATCAATGTTTGCAGGGAAGGGCTGAGCGTTGTCCTACTCCAGGAGGGTGGGGCTTCATTTGCATGTAGGTACGTCCTATGCAAATGACGTTCTACCCTTTGGCTCTACCACCCTAAATGGCAAGTCAGCATCATGGAGTCAGGAGACTTGATGAGAAATTTTTGGAATTAGTTCTGCTTCTTGCTGGTGAAATTCCTGTTGTTTTTCCATCACTTAACAGCAGGTTCCACACTGTCCCTGGTGAGGGGGCACAATGTGCCCCTTCCCAAATGAGACATGGTACAGTCCCTTCTAATGAGCAGATCTATTTCAGTTCAGACCTTCCTTGGCACGCCCACAGGAAGTGGTGCACTTGGTCGAAAAAACGGGCTACTGAGGCTCTTTAAATGCTCATGTGATTGGTTTGGAATTCCCCTTTCCCACTTCATCCTGTTAGCTTTTATTGCCCAGTTGAAAATATACAGCCTCTCTAGCTACTGGTAAATTGTATAAGATATATGCATACAGTATGAGTGAAAAAGGTATCCATTCACCAGAGATAATTTCTACAGTCTAACAACTGAGCACTTCACTGAGTCAATAAAAATATAACTCAACTCCATATCATTTGGTGATGTTAAGAACATGTTTCGATTCTAATTTTAGTGTTTTCTCATTTTCATCTTTAGTGCTTTATAATACATTTTGCAGCACACATTTAAGACTCACTGGTATTTTCTTTGACAAACCAAGGATTCCATTCCCCGAGCCATTTTCTTTTATTTTTAAACCGGCAGGACAATTTGCTGTAGGACGGAATCCATTTTGCATTGAGAGAGGCTTATTATAACCTGTCTCAAGCCCTTTGATTCTTCTTGGGCAAAGGACTAATTAGAAGTTGGGTTTGGTGGTGATACTGCTTGTTCCATGTCCCCAGCCATGAATTTAACCCAAACACTTATATTACCACAAAATGTGTGACATCGTTTGTTCTCAGTTTCTTTTCTAAACAACTCTGGCTTGCATTTCCTCAGAGTAGAGTTGAAAATTCCTGCCAAACCTTGTGTGCACGCTGCAGATGGAAGTCCCCTCAGCGCTGAGACTAAGCTAAGACAACAGTTCAAAACTATTTCATGTGTTACGTAATTTGGATTTCAGAGTGGGGCTTTTGGAAGTGAAACAGAAATATAATCTCAACCCAGGTGTCTTTCATACTGTTTGTTTAATTTTATAGACATCCTCTATTTCACCTCCCTCTCCCGACGTCCCCTCTGTATTGTACTGGCCCTACTCACTACGGGGCTTATTCAAAAAGGTAGACATACACATGAGTAAATCTGCACGTGTAAGTTTAGTCTTAAACTCTGTAGTAAATTTAGTACTTTTGGCAATTAACCATTTACGAGTGTAAATTTATCACAAAGGGGCCGATTCCGATTCGGGCCGGAAATCTCTCCGACCGAGTTGGACTCGGAGAGATTTCCGACCGAACCGGACTCTGGCAGCCCGACCGAACGAGTACGATGCGCACGTATGCCATCGGACTCGAGTCGGTCGGACTCCCATTGAAGTCAATGGGAGCCGGTCGTACAACACGTACGCGGGCTCCCATTGACTCCAATGGGTGCGAGGCGGACAAGGGCGCCCCCTACAGCGTGTGCGCGGCGAAGCGACTCGCGCCATACACGCACAGGTAGGGGGACCCATGGGTCCCCCTGTGTGCGACTCGCGCGGCTACGCGTACAGGGGGTCCGACACGGACCCCCAAAGTACGACTCCGACTGCTCTTTCGAGCCGGAGTGCGCGGCTCGGTCGGACTGCTCGCGGCGCGCATCGTACTTACCCGGCCGGGGAACGTCTCCATTGCGCGGTGCGAGTCGAGTCCGAGTGAGTCGGTCGGTGCGGTTCGACCCGGGAACGAGTCGGTCGGAGCGGTCGGGACGCCCGGACGAGTCGGTCGGCGAGTCCGCATCGTACTCGCTCGCCCGGACGCGCGTACTGAATCGGTCGGGAAATAGGGCTCCGAATCGGATCCGGTTAAGCCGAATCCGATTCGGAGCCCTACCGGCCGAGATCGGAATCGGCCCCAAAGTGTGTTAAATGTCTCCATCCTCTTAAACCAAGGGGTGGAGCCTAATTTATGAGTTTAAAGTTGCTACTTGTAACTTTTCACACATAGACTGAGATCTCTGCCACCGGGGCAGAGATCTCCCTATTGTAAACTATAGGGAAATATTTAAAAAAGTAAAAAAGTTTATTAAATGAAAAAACAATTATTACAAATATTTTATGTTAAATATGAATGTAAGTATATTTATTAGATGTATTTTTAATGTAGAACAAAATTAAAAAGCTACAGCACTATGAACTTAATTTGAATTGAATATTTGATTATTTTAAATTTATTGAGTTAAAATACCATTATTTTGTAAAGATTTATTTAAAAAACACATAAAGTAAAATGGCTGTAATTCTTCATTTCATAACAACAATTATCAATATGTATGTATAGAATTAATTTGAATTATTTAAAAATATACAGTTAATTTTATTTTTAAATTCAAATAGTTTATCAAAATATTTTAAGATAAATAAATAATAAATATTTGTAGTGATTTTTTAACTATATATATATATATATATTTAGAAGGCCAAATCACTGTCAGTCCTTACTCCCAGCACCCATCCTCAGTCCAAGTTACAACATTGTGTGTCACTAATGTCGATGGGCAAGGTGGATATCCACTGGTACAAATCCATTGGCCCCCAAGTCTCCGCTCCAACTCGTGCCACCCACTCCTGCTTCCACTTTGAGGAGAGTTCACACGACACTGAGGGGGATATATACAATAGAAGTGGCGGAGCGTGTTGTTAGCCTCCTGGGCTTAACGACACGCTCCGCCACTTCGGAAACGCAAGGCTGCACCATATTTACAAGAATGTGGTGCGGCCTTGCGTTTCCCCCTGCGATGGGGCTAAGTTTAACAACTTAGCGCCAATGCAGGCACCCTTGCACCAGAGTAAAAGGGTGTCTGTGTGCAGGGGAGGATTGGTCATGTGTAGGAAGGTGTCCCTTCCTGCTCATAAACAATCCTAGAATGCCATTTTGTAACTTTCATGTGTGCTGCTTCATGCAGCACACATGAAAGTCACAAAATGGCATTTTTTAAAAAGGTTTGTTTATGTACAGGAAGGGACACCTTCCTGTACATAAACAAACCATGGCATTTTGCTTTTTCCATGTCTGCTGCACAAGGCAGCGCACATGGAAAAAGCAAAAACGAGGAGAAATAATGCATTTCTTCTGGTTTCGCCAACTTAAGACCAGGGTTTTCCTGGTCTTAATTTTGGCGCTGCCTCCTATGTACACCACCCTTGTACATAGGGGGCAGCGTCAAATACAATGGGTGTTGCGGTGGAACGCCCACCACAACACCCACTGCATGCCCCTTTCATGCTAAACATAGCGTGAAAGGATGCCTTATGTACAAGGCAGCGTTAAGCCACGTTAAGTGGCTTAACGCTGCCTTGTACATAAGGCAAGGCCCCTATCGCCACAGGAACGTCCCAAAAAGTGACGTTCCCGTGGCGATAGGGGCTTGTACATATGCCCCAGAGAGTCTTCGTACTCACTGCTCGCAAGCATCACCTCACCTTGCCCCGTCAGTGTTAGTGATGCTCAACGTTGTAACTTGGACTGAGGATGGGTGCTGGGAGTAAGAACTGGCGGCGTTGTGGCCTTCGGTATTGACTCAATTTGGAGGTACATAGCTGCAGTGAATCACTAGATGGTAACTGACTGGTGGCCATGGTAGCTTTTAAAGAGAAAGTATCCATTACAGAACTGTACATTATTTTCAGTGTTTTCCGCCTGGTCTAAGTTTACTTGCCAGTCACCTATGGACCGTTAGGTATAATAATAAGTATTTGGTGCATTTGAGTCACATAAAAGGATTGTTAATTTATTTTATTGCACATAAAACATGTGACAGTCGGCTGTGTAACCTTTATTCCCACCTGCAGGGAGGCCAATAATGTACATGATGTGCCCACTTGGGTTATTTTACTTAAATAAATCGTCTTGGGATGTATTTGGCTGCCCCGCAGGGGATCAGTGCAGCCTTAATCTGTTTTAGCTATATAAAATGGTATGATTTTTTTTTTCCTACTGGGCCCGACGTCTTTGAAGCACTAAAGCTTGTAACAATCACTTCAAAATGGTAGAATACTTGAATGTATTGATAAGTTCTTTGTTCATGCTTATGCTCAATGTGAATAATGATTGATCTAAAATTATTTAAATGTAGACCCACGTGAGGAGGTCACTATTGTGAACAAGGCAGTGTGACGAAATGAGTAGATAACTTCAGTCATTAAATATTACGGCTACTACTAACACTGGTGTGCTGTCCTCTTAATTCATTTTTTGAGGGATGACTTGCATATATATATATATGTATATATGTATATATATATATATAGATAAATAGATAGATAGATAGATAGATAGCTAGATAGGTAGAGAGATAGACAGATAGATAGATAGATAGATAGATAAATAGATAGATAGATAGATAGATAGATAGATAGATAGATAGATAGATAGATAGATAGATAGATAGATAGATAGATAGATAGATAGATAGATAGATAGATAGATAGATAGATAGATAGATAGATTGATTTTCCACTTAGGTCCCAGGTGGGGGATTGTGGTGCTTTTTTTTTACTCGTGGTGGTGCGATTCAGCTGGCAGGGCCACACGGTCCACATTCCTTTCAATTGTCGCTGAGGGGCTACAAAGAAGAATCTCACTCCCAAGTGAATTTGAAGCTGCTTCATTTAATGATAAAAAATATGGAGAGTACAACACTCGACGGGTTTCGGTTCCCGTGGACCTTGATCACAGGATAAAAGTGCTTAGTCCATCACCACTGTTTGTGTCCCATAGTTTCTTCATCAGTTTCGCCTTCTTTCCCATTTTTTTCTGGAAAATGGCGTTTGTTTGATTACAATGGGGAATTTTCATAGAGTGTCCATTGTGCTTAGTGCAAATTGCTGAAAGAGTGCTGAATGAATAAAAGTTCAAGTGCTTGTGCAAACTTGTTTCCAACTGTTCATAATTTTCAATGTACAAGGTGCTGTCGTACTTTATTATTTCATTGTTTCACAGTATTTTTGCCTGCAATAAAAATCTGGCCCCCATTATCTGGTCTTAAATTTGTTTTTGACAATCCTTTGATAACAATTTATGCTGTTTTTGTTAATACTACTCCGATGCTCTGCTCCATTTACTCATAATGGAGTGCAACAGGACATCTTTCTGGTGGTTGTTGTTTTAAAACCATGCGCTTTTCTCATTATTCTTTTTCTCATTTAATGGGTTTAAGCCACCTTGTGTTTCATGCCCTCCAGTGGGCTGATACATCTCTTGTTTTTATTGCTTGCATGTTTTTTATTCTGTTGCCTTACCATTAGTGTGTTTGCTGAGCTTGCTTATGATTGCCATGTTGTGTTGTTTTGATTGCTCATTTCTATCTTATTTGCCTTCGTGTCGGGTTTTGCCCATATGCTATGACGTGCCCTCTAGTGGGCTGATGTGTTTCCTTTCTCCATTGCTTTCGTTTGATACCATTTTATATTTTATAATTCCTGCTCCAATGAATTATTCAGTTGATTCACATCAGAGTGCAGGAACTCAGCTTGCTGATAATTTTGAGATTGTGCATTATCCTTTTTATCATTTTTATCTCTTTATAGATTTAAGCCATCATATGCTTCATGCCCTCCAGTGGGCTGATACAGCTCTTATTTTTGTCCGTCGCATATTCATTGCATTTTTGGCTTTTAATTCTGTTCATTTATGTCCCACTGTACTTGCTGAGCTTGCTTGTGATTGTTATTTTATGTTGTTGCAATTACTCATCTTTATTGAGTTTGCTTTTTTGTCAACTGTAAACCATATGGCAAATCGTGTCCTTCGGTGGGTTATACTCCTGACTTATTGCGCTTCTTCAGTCCACATATTTTTGGGACACCATTTCTTATTTTATATTCCACTGTTGTGTCATCTGTATTTTTATTTACCACCTGTGTGTTGTTCTTATGTGGCTTTTCTTTTTTAGCTTCTTTTTCTTGACTTCTCTTTTCTTTCTTTCTTTCGAATTTTCTACATTTGTTCCCGGTTGATCTTTCAGCTTTGTGTTTATTTCCCAAAATTTTATTTGGATTAAGTTTTCATTTTCATTTTCTTGTTGGTTCTCTAATTTCAGATTCTTCAGAGATAGCATGTTTTTATGCGGCTGATTGTTTCGCTAATTATTTCCAGTTCTTATCACTTTTTTATGTTTTGGAAGGATTCGATGTGCCCTTCAATCTTGGCTATTGTTTAGGGAAAATCATTGTTGTTTATTTTTATTTATTCGATTTTTTTATTTTCAATTCAGTTCGTTCTTCTCCTCATACCTTTCCGTTCTTTGGTTCAGATATTCTTCAAATACTTCTCTTTGATTGCAGTACCCCTTATGTGTCAATTATCTATAAGTGCATATAAAGTTCCTTGTCTTGATTTAAACCTCTTGTTGTTGGGAGTGCAGTAAAACTATATATCTGGATTCCTTCTGACAGGGAAGTTTTTCCCTGTTACCACCTCTTTCTGCTTGAGTTATCTGATCTGTCGCATAATACCGTAAATCTTCCCATTTAGATTTGTGTTTTTGTTCCATATGTTTAGCCACGGCATTGCTCCTATTTCTGTTCGTCGTGGCTTGAACATGTTCCTCTTTTGATTTCTCATGTTGTGCTTCCTATGTATTTCCGTTTGCATGGGCATTCTATTTTTTCTATTATGTACTTTTTCTGTATATATATATATATATATATATATATCAGAAACGATTTGCTAAGACCGGTTTGAAATGCTTCAGGTATATATATATATATATATATATATATATATATATATATATATATATATATATATATATATATTATCCCAGTAGATAGTTATAGTTAGGACCTATTATCCATAGGAAATCCATGACATTCTATTTGAAATAATGTTGGCGCCGGTTGACGAATCTTCGCGAAAGTTTCCAACTTGTTGGGGCGCTCCGCTCCGCTCCTACCCTGAAAGTCTCGGGTTGATTCGTCAAGCGGGGGCCAAGAAAAAGGGGGTCCCAAACGCGTTTTCCCCATTCATTTTTCCATAGGAACCTTTAGTCGCAGCTACAGCCCGAACTGCTGAACGGAATTACACCAAATTTGGCAAAGAGGTAGCCCTTGGTTCAGACTGGTGCCTTTTGCTTAAATGGTGTAAATCCGTTCAGTAGTTCCTGAGAAAATCAAAAGTAAAGTCACATATATATCTATGGCCGAGTAGGGTCCGCGTACCCTCAGCGCACCCTGCGCGCACCGTCCCGATCACGAGCTGCATGCTAATTGGCTGTCAGCTGGCTGTCAACACTCCAAACCAGGAAGTGTTGGCAGCCATTTTGTCCCTCGGTAGAACCGAGGCACAAAAACAAGTGCGCAAAGCGAACAAAGGGGGCAGGGTAGAAACACCCTGACCCCCTAGGCCTGCTCAGGGGGTCCCACAAGGACCCCCTGGGCAGAAAAAAGCATTTTTTTTTTAAAAATCGGCAGGATGCGCTTAGGGTGCGCGGATCCCGCCGATTAAAAAAAAAAGCACAAGAAACAAGTGCGCAAAACGCACAAAGGGGGCAGGGTAGAAACACCCTGACCCCTAGGTCTGCTCAGGGGTCCCACAAGGACCCCTGGGCAGAAAAAGCATTTTTTTTCCAAAATCGGCGGGATGCGCATAGGGTGCGCGGATCCCACGGATTAAAAAAAAAACACAAGAAACAAGTGCGCAAAACGCACAAAGGGGGCAGGGTAGAAACACCTGACCCCTAGGTCTGCTCAGGGGTCCCACAAGGACCCCCTGGGCAGAAAAAAAAAAAAAAAGACCGGCATCGTGCCGAGGCCCCGCCCCTCCCTGCAGCAATCTGCAAACTCGCCCCCTGGGGCGTTTTAAGAAGGGAAGTAATTCCCTTGAATACTGGGGGTCCCTGGGGGCCAACTAGCCCACCAGGAACCTCCGGTATGCGCCAGGGGGCTGCGTTGCAGAGAGGTGTACAGAGGCCACGCCCCTTTTACACCTCTCTGCAACACAGCTCTGTGGCACTTTTTGGAGGTACATGGTGGGCTAGTTGGACTCCAGGGACCCTCAGTATTCAAGGGGACTTAATCCCCCAACTTAAAACGCGCCATGGGGCACGTTTGCACAGTGGTAAAGGGAGGGGGCGGGGCTTCAGGTGACATGTGTGCAAACAGGCACCGTGGCGCATTTTAAGATGGGGAATGAAATCCCCTTCAATCCTGAGGGTCCCTGGGGGCGAACTAGCCCACCAGGTACGTCCAGAAAGCGCCACAGAGCTGCGTTGCAGAGAGGTGCAAAAAGGGGCGTGGCCTCTGAACACCTCTCTGCAACGCAGCTCCCTGGCGCATACTGGAGGTACAGGGTGGGCTAGTTGGACCCCAGGGAACCTCATGATTCAAGGGGACTTAATCCCCCAACTTAAAACGCGCCACGGGGCGCGTTTGCACAGATGTCACCTCAGGCCCCGCCCCCTCCCTTCACCCTTGTGCAAATATTCCTCTAAAATAAGCCGAACTACGAATTCCGATTTACTCACCTGTTATCAGGAGAGACCTCAGTCCTGCATCTTTCAGCCCAGTACTGATCCTGAAAAGTAATTTTAACCGTACTTACCAGTAACTTGAATTTCCTTCCATAGGATATCATTGACTGGTTTCACTTGGAAATTCTTCTAAGTGTGGAGTTTTGGAACTTTATAATATTCCTCTAAAATCAGCCGAAATACGAATTCCGATTTACTCACCTGTTATCAGGAGAGACCTCAGTGCTGCATCTTTCAGCCCAGTACTGATCCTGAAAAGTAATTTTAACCGTACTTACCAGTAACTTGAATTTCCTTCCATAGGATATCATTGTCTGCTTTTTGCTGAAAAAGTTTCTAAGTGTCGATTTTTGAAACATTCTAATATTCCTCTAAAATCAGCCGAACTACGAATTCCGATTTACTCACCTGTTATCAGGAGAGACCTCAGTGCTGCATCTTTCAGCCCAGTACTGATCCTGAAAAGTAATTTTAACCGTACTTACCAGTAACTTGAATTTCCTTCCATAGGATATCATTGACTGGTTTCACTTGGAAATTCTTCTAAGTGTGGAGTTTTGGAACTTTATAATATTCCTCTAAAATCAGCCGAACTACGAATTCCGATTTACTCACCTGTTATCAGGAGAGACCTCAGTGCTGCATCTTTCAGCCCAGTACTGATCCTGAAAAGTAATTTTAACCGTACTTACCATTAACTTGAATTTCCTTCCATAGGATATCATTGACTGGTTTCACTTGGAAATTCTTCTAAGTGTGGCGTTTTGGAACTTTATAATATTCCTCTAAAATCAGCCGAAATGCGAATTCCGATTTACTCACCTGTTATCAGGAGAGACCTCAGTGCTGCATCTTTCAGCCCAGTACTGATCCTGAAAAGTAATTTTAACTGTACTTACCAGTAACTTATATTTCCTTCCGTAGGAATCCATTGTCTGGTTTTCAGCAGAAAAGTTTCAAAGTGTTGATTTTCACAAACTACAAATATTCCTTAAAAATCGCCTGTATGACTTAAACGCATTCTTTCAACTGTTTACAGGAGATGCACCAGTGCTGGATCCAGGATCCACCACTGAGTAAGAAAAAGTAACAATAACACTACTTACCTGCTAAGTGAATTTCCTCCCATAGGATAACATTGGTGATTCTATGTGAAAAAGTTTCTAAGTGTCAACTTTTAAAATACAATAATATTCCTTAAAAATCACTACTGTAACCAAAACGCTTTTACTCAACTGTTTACAGGAGATGTCCCAGGACTGAATCTAGGATCCAGTCCTGTGGTTAGAAAAGTAATCCATAAAGTAACTAATTGCATTTAGCTAGAAATTCACATTGAGCTCAATGTTGCATTGTGTTTGAAATTGTGTTGCCCATTGCAACAACTGTAACTACTGTACTTAAAAGTCTATTGCCTATTTGCAAAGTATTTAAACTAAAGTAATTCATTCTGAGAAAGTATATTTTGTAATGTAATGTATAATGTAATTACAATGTAATTTAAAAAATAAAACATCTAAAAATAAATAGTTTAAAAAATGTAGTAAATCAGTATAAAAAAAAAATATATAACAATTAATACATTTAAAAATTGTCATTTACAAAACTTTTGAAATTCACTGAAAAAAACTATAGGTTTCAGACATATTATAGTTAGGAATTAGCATTTAAAAAACCTTTGAAATTCACTGAAAAAACCATAGGTTTCAGGCTTGTTATAGTTAGGAATTAGCATTTTAAAAACCTTTGAAATTCACTGAAAAAACCATAGGTTTCAGGCCTGTTATAGTTAGGGTTTAGCATTTAAAAAACCTTTGAAATTCACTGAAAAAACCATAGGTTTTAGGGAAAGTTATAGTTAGTTGGACATTGCACTCGTACAAAACCCGTGAAATTCCCCGTTATAGTTAGTTCAGCTAACTATAACTCGCGCCCCGCAATGCACTGCTGATGACGTCACATATTACATCACTCATGACATGGTCAGTGACATCACTGATGACATCACTGATGACATCTCAAATGACATCACTGATGACATCATCCATGTGAGAATTTAATGCATCTTCTCACACCCTAATATAACTTTTGATACACCCACTCTAAATTACAGACTGCCATTCTCAAAACCATACACACTCCAATACCAATAAGTACATACCCACTCACTGATTCTTAGGTCTACACACACACATCTACTCACTCACCCGTACAGTCACTCATACTTACAGTCACTCAGTACAGGACTATCATATGCACTCATACACCTATATAAACACTCACACAACGCAACTCATCCATAGAGGTACTCACACACCTAGTCAGTCATGCTAATAATTAATCACACTCCCATTTACTCACCTATACAGTTATACACACTAGCTCACTTACTCATAAAAATACTAGCACATTCTTACGCTCCTATGCAATCACTGATGCAAGCACACACTCATCCATATAGCCACTCTCACAATCACACACTCTCACTTATAGCCATTTATATACTCCAACACACATATATACTGCCTTTCACATATGTAGTTACTCACACATGTACCA
Source organism: Calotriton arnoldi (assembly GCA_963921515.1). Classification (NCBI taxonomy): domain Eukaryota; kingdom Metazoa; phylum Chordata; class Amphibia; order Caudata; family Salamandridae; genus Calotriton; species Calotriton arnoldi. The sequence goes on along the minus strand of CAWUFW010002248.1, from coordinate 358,780 downwards.
CTGAGATATACATTCAATCACTAACACACCCATACACACACTCACCCACACATACAGTCCATCACAGACGCACTCTTGAAACCATGCACCCAGTGAATCACTCACTCACACATCTATGCACAGAGTCACACAGACCCCACCCACACAAACACTGAGGCACCCATACAGATACTCAGAGAACCAATCCATAACCCATATAGACACTCATTTAGCTAGTCAGAAACCCATGCAGCTGCTTACACAGCAACAGACAGACGGATACAGACATTCACACAGTTTAGTCACTCACCCATGCATCCAGGAAGATACGTTTAATCACTCACTTATAGACTCAGTCACGCACCTACTAAATCATCCATTCAGACGCTTATACACCCACTCATTCTTCAATACGCCTTTCCCTATATATATTAAACATATTTAAACTTTACAGAAACACACAATCACTGGATGATGTGATCAGTGATGTCATCAGTGATGTCACTGACGATGTCATGAGTGATGTAATATGTGACGTCATCAGCAGTGCATTGCGAGGCGCGAGTTATAGTTAGCTGAACTAACTATAACGGGGAATTTCACGGGTTTTGTACGAGTGCAATGTCCAACTAACTATAACTTTCCCTAAAACCTATGGTTTTTTCAGTGATATATATATATATATATATATATATATATATATATATATATATATATATATATATATTGCTCGTAAATCTTCTCACATCGATGTCGGCCACATCTTCCGGTTGGGGGGAGTGCAGGTCAGCGAGTCTGAGACCAACTTACAACATAAAGAGTAAATCCTGAAATGTGCAAGATTCAAAAGCCTGCACACAGCGTGTCGGTTTTCATGGAATCTTTTAATGGCTTTCTTTCGGTGTTCAGGGAATCTTTTAATGGCAACGCGTTTCAACCCTGCCAGGTCTTCCTCACGGCCTCATTACAAAAACATTGTGCTCAATCTCCCTTAAATAGTACATCCTGTGCTGAACATAGAAAAAATACTAAACATGAATGGTGGGAGAGAAAGCATCATATGCACCAGCTCTGCCAATGTAAATCTTTACATTCAGACATATAGGCAAATTCAAATCAGAAAATAAAATACATTTGTACAATTCATTGACAATTTTTGTCATGATTATTCCTGCTAGTGTATAAAATTATATGTCATGCGCAGACTACAAATTTTGTAGAAAGTAGCAGCCAAGTGGCTGAATATATACAGTACTTTTCTCTGATTGGCCTATGTTAAATCACATGTCATGCGATAATAGCCCAGTGGCTAAAGACAGAGAAAATTGTCCCACCTAAACAAATTAATAACACCAAACTCTGCTAAAGCATCAGAGTAAGTGATATCCCTCGTGACATTTAAAAACAAACAAACACATACATTTGAAAATAAAAAATCGCACAATCTCCTATTTCCTAGTACACAGAGCCTAAAAAGACAAAACTCCTGGGTGCTACAAGACATAAAGGATTCCTGTTACCAAGAAATCATATAGGGATCCCCCATCCATACTCGAGTGATGCTACTAGCCTGTAGACAATTTTCCAATTCAGTTGAATTTTCTTCAAATTTCCCAATTTTATAATTTCTTCAATTTTGTGCATTAAATAGGATTCATAGCAGACACTGGAGGCGTCATATTGAGACAGCAAAAAGATGAGGAAAGAACGAAAAAAGGAGAGAAGAGGATAGAAAGGAAAAAATTGGAGAGAAGAGAATAAAAAGGAAACAATCCTAATGTGCATGAATCCAACATACTCAAGTTAGTTTCAATCATAAAGTCCACTCTTGGCCTTTGGACAAAGCAATGTGATTAAGGTACTTCCCCATCAGCCTACGTGGATATGCGGTTTTTGCTAAAAACTTTGGCCCCATTTGACGAATTTTCACAAAACTTTCCCCAAAAATGTAAGGTAAAAAATAATTGTATATTTTGTCAGTTGGGTCCGCGAGAGTCTCGAGAGCCTCTGGCGGGAACGCCAATTTAAATATAGAGCATTCTGGATTGGCCCTGGGAGCCCAAGGAGCTATATCTTTGGGCCATCTCGCTTTCGCAGGAGTCAGGCTCCTGTGAAAGTGAGCACTCTGACTGGCTGCCATTAACATGAGAACAATTTTACTGGTAGCCATTACACGACTCGGGACATAGTGCCCTGTTCTGAAGTTATAAAAAAAGAGAGATATATGAGGGCAGGGTAGGGATACCCTGACCTCCTAGGACCCTGACCCCCTAGTACCTATGGGAGGGACACAGAGGGACCCCCTTGGGGCCAAACAAGAAAATAAAAGGCAAAATTTGTAGTGATCCTGAGGGATAAAAAACAAACACAAAATGGCAGCCGAGTTGCATTTATTAACTATAAGCCCTGGGGCGCCTACCCCCAGGGCTGTGCTCATAAAGGGAAGGGGGCTGAGTGGCTCCCTCCCTAAGCAGTGAGAGGACTAGGGAAGCCCTCACCCAAGTCTGAAATTTTGTAAAATGGGGAGAGGGGTCACTTGGCCTCCCTCCCTGAGCAAATAATGGCCTTGGGGATCTCATCCCCCAGGGCTGGCTCAGATGCTATGTCCCAGGGAGCTCACCCCTGGCACATAGCAGTTTCCCTGTCTGCAGCAGCGTGGGCAGGGAAACCTGTGTTTGGATTTGCTTGTCAGGAGAATTTTTAAAACTCCCTTCAAGTGGAAGAAAATACCTAGTCTGCTCCCAGCGGATGGGAGCTATAAAATGCTACTGCCCACTGGGAGCGGAATTTCTATCTGTTTCCCTGCCCACAGTGAAGCAGGCAAGGAAACAAATGAAAATATTGCTCCCACTCTCAGGGAGCAACATTAGTAGATGCTCCCTGTGGGTGGGAACAATGCCGGCTCTCGTTGTATGCGGGGAACCAGTTGGGCCGTAGGGGGTCTTGGGCCTCCCCCACAGCCCCCAATGATACTATGGTGGGTGCCCTGGGCCGGAACCAAGGCATCCACCTTTAAAGGGTGAGGGCCCTGGTAGATGCGGTCCCTGTGGCAAAAATTGGCCCAGGGAGGGGGCCGCTGGACCCCCTATCCTAGCAAAATGTTGCCGGGCACCGGGGATTGGGTTCTGGGGGCCACAATCCACCCTGGGAGAGGGCCATGCGCACCCCCTACCCCTAAAAATAATGCCGGGCCCCAGAGGATGGGGTCCCCTGAGCCAAAATCATCCTGGGGAGGGAACGCCAGGCTTCGGAAGATGGGGTTCCAGGGGCCAAAGTAGGTCTGGGGCTGGAAGTCTTGCATGGCCCCTCCCCTTTATTCAAAAGAGTGGCCCTGGGGATGAGGTCTCCAGGGCCTAACTAGGCTCAGGAAAGGGGCCACTCTTCCTCAACCACCTCCAATGTAGTACTAAGTAGTTCCCATTTTCCTGCTACTCCCCTGCCCCTTTCCCATTTACTACGAAAACATAGGTGTATGTGTGTGGAAATCTTTTCAGCCAGGGCAACATCTATGCACAGAAAAGATAGGACAGGCGGAAGCATAGACTTTTGCATGTAGGTTTGGGACTAGCATTTTGAAATACTTGACTAGTACCATTATGGTACTACTAAACATACTACAAATTGCAGTTAGTGAATAGGCCTCAATGTGTGTTTATAACTTTCCAATGTATCAGCCTAATCCATGACATTGCTGTTTTCTTTCGAGTCAGGTTTGTGTCACTCATGCCCATTTCTTACATATTTAACTGGCAAAACAATGCTTACAATTCTTGAATGCAAACTTTATGTGTTACCCATAGGATCTTTACTAAAATCTGGCACTTCTTAGAGAAGCAATGCATTCAATGCATGTTTTAAAGAGGGAACAGGTTTGCTTCAGCAGTCTTCCTCACCTCAATAACTTAACCACGTCGATCTAAACTATTTACATGTAATGAATTAGGTGTTTGAGGCTTACAGCCTGGTCTGTATTGAAGCCATCATCGAACAACAATGTCAAAGGCTTCCTTTTTTATCACTAGAGCGTAGTGAAATAAAATGTATGCAAAGATTTCATATGGATGGTCAAAGGATATGTTTATGTTTCTGATGTATCCCATCAGCTTTTCATTCACAATTCTTAATTTTAAGAAGAGATAATATCCTGTATTTCTTGCATTGAAGGTCAAGTTTCACTTTCATTTTGGTGATAGATGGAAACAGTTGAGAACAGGAATACGTTTGTCTGAATTCTTTCTTAGCACAGATTCAGTAAGCCTTAAATTACACTCTTCCTGTTGGCCAGCATTGTTTGTTATTACGGACATCTGAGATACATGTACTCACTCAGAACTACACTTATGGGGAGATTTGTGCTCACTCATTTAGAATCAAGCTCTCCAGATGTTTGTTAGAGATGCGTCCATTCTGAAGATTGGGACATTTAACTTTGCATGATCCCTACATAATGTTGTCTTGAATAGTGAATAATATTGTTCTGCACCCTGAATATAGAAGCCAAAATATTGATGGAGGCAAATATCGAGGCCAAATTATTGAATCTAAAATATCCGAAGGAATGTAAATATAGATTTTCAATACCTCACTGCACATATATGTACCTTGACGATATATATCTTCAAGGTACATTGATGTGGAGTTAGAAATAGCAAATTTATACTTTCTTTATATGCACTTACCTTTTACTACTTTGGTCTTCGGTATTTTGTCCACGATATTCTTGTATTATGATATTCAAAGCCTCGATATTCAGTAGTACAGTCAAGAATGACTGTCATTGACACTGCACTTTATCCCAGTGTGCTTTTTTTGTTTTTTTTGCAGTACCTTTTTGAGCGCCATTCATTCTTGTGAATTCGTGATTTTTTTCCCCATTTATAATGTAGTGTAGCATTCCTGTAGCGCTTTCTATCCCAATGTGCTTTGAAGATCAGGGGTGAGTGGTTCTGATTCTGAGGTGAATTGATGAGAGTATGGTGTTGCTAGCAGTGCCATCTATTAGCAGTGGTGGCTGGTGAGATTTGTAAGTGGTGCGGCGTAAAAGTTGGCCATGGCTTTGACATAGTAAGTGAGCAAAGCAAGCGAGCCTGACTATCATTAGTGTGTTTGGGCGGAAGTGGGGAGTTCAACTGGAAAAACAAAAGAGTAGGAAATGCCACATTTTTTTTATTAATTTTAACAAAGAACTTTGTGAGAACTCGAGAAAGTTTATAAAGCAATTATAAACGTGTGATCTCCAAATATTAAAAAACATTAAATATCATACCATATCTTAGCGCATTAAATATGGCCAACATTTATAGAAGTAAGATAAATTGACTTCAAAATTCACTGAAATGTATTTTATCTACACGTAGGAGCATTTCACTGTAGCACATCAGATTATTTTAAACCTGAGAAACAGTCCTGCCCCTCCTTATGACAATGGGAAGTAAGCTGGTTCCATGAGTTGAGGTGACACAGCAGACATAGCCAGGTGGTGTCTTTCAAGTTATTTATTAAAGTCTTTAACATCCAAGGTAATAAAGATAACAGGTAAAGCAGCCCCACCAGGAGCAGCCTGCTAGCTGCTCAGCCCATCTTCCCAACTGTCTCACACACACCCAGGCACCCAAGCATTCCACTCATGTCAACATTCCACACAGAACTCTCACACTGGCTGAGCAGCTAGTTACAAGGTAAAGGGGAACACTAATAACATTACATGAAGATACTACATTATCTTCTCCCTTTAAAATTGAAAATAAATCAAACCATACAAAAAAATCTAAACAACTATACACAAAATGTACACAAGTAATCAATAGTCTAAAACCCAGGGGTAAAAGGTAAAAACCATACCACGAGAGGGAAACAGACTGTAAGGAAGAAAGAAAGGTGAAAAGATAAATACAAACTATCACCATCCTCCTCCTTTAATAAAAATAAACGCCGACAATCTCACCAGAAGCAGCGAACTGACTTTTCCAGAGTGTACACCAGATCCTCCTGATGCCTGACATTTCCCGCGTCGACCAGCATATCCTCCAATTACATAGAGTGAAGAAAGAGTACTTTTGATTTACCGGTGCTCCGGAAAGCCATCCAGCAACAGATGAAGCATATCAGGCCACAGCGACGTTACCCATCACAAAGAAAGCTTAAAAAAAAACTTTATTAAAAAAAACAAAGAACGTGGTTGGCAGAAAACGTTCCGTAAATCTGTAAACCACAGAACACTAAGGGGCATATTCACAAGGACTTATCGCCGAGTTATCGGCACTTTAGCGCAGCAAAAGTGGCAATAGAATTACCGCCCCTTTCGCAAGCTGGTGCTAACTGCCTACATCACCACATAACCCGCGATAGCTGCTGCAAAAAACATCACCACCGTTGACCCCGCCTACTAACACTAATGAGATGCAGAATAGGCGTGTCCGTGCAAAAACACACGAAAAGACAACACCGCGCGATTCTCTACGGACAGCCAGATCTGCAATGCGAGGCAAAAACAGGCAATAAGTCGCGGTAGCAGCAGGGATTTAACACCTGCCTTTTGCTGGTGCTAAGCAGGACGACTACCTGCACCACAAAAGGGAGCCCAGCCCACAGCCACACCTGAAGAACAACAGATGCCATGGAGCCACTGCCCATGCAGCTCGGAGACCCCTGAGGCCCACAACACCAAGCGCCACCTCCCCCAGGACCCCCCCACACTCCTGGCCCCCCCCGGCCCACCCACCCCCGACGAAAATGTGCCACAGCAACTTACGAAATCACGAGAAAAATAAGAGCCTGATGTCGCACAAATACAACAACAAACCTACATGTGTGGTCAGAATAAGGAGAAACAAACATACAACTTAGAAATCACACAACAGAACTTTTTTAATACACAACACAAAACAACAATTCTGAAGAGTCCCTGCGGATCCACTCCGGACAATCTGGAAATCACAGCCTGCAAGAAAAAATCAGAGATAAGAAGGCGTGTCATGCGCTCATCAAAGGAAAGAGAGAGAGAGAAAGAAAGAAAGGGAGCGAGTGAAAGAAAGGGAGAGAGAGAAAGAAAGGGAGAGACAGAAAGAAAGGGCGAGAGAGAAAGAAAGAAAGAAAGAAAGGGAGCGAGAGAAAGAAAGGGAGAGAGAGAAAGAAAGAGAGAGAAAGAAAGAAAGGGAGCGAGAGAAAGAAAGAAAGAAAGGGAGAGAGAGAAAGAAAGGGAGCGACAGAAAGAAAGGGAGAGAGAGAAAGAAAGGGAGAGAGAGAAAGAAAGAAAGGGAGAGAGAGAAAGAAAGGGAGAGAGACCGCTGCCCTTGCGCACCCCGGCCCCACTGCTCACCTTCCGCCACCGGTGTGTCTCCAACCACGTGCCGGTGCACGCTCCGAGCCCGGGACACGCGACCTTGGCAGCCTCCACATCACGCGGACGCGGCCCACTAGGTCACACACCTGAATCTAGGCCTTGAGTTCGGAATGAGAGAGTCCATTACAGTGCACACGTCATCATTGCAGGCTGCACACCTGCTCAGCTCCATAGGTGCCACTAACTCTGTGAACCTTGAGGCAACGCCACGTGGAGGTAGGCCCGCGTCGCACGCAGGCTACGGCCAACACTGCAATACACCAGGTCCCCTATCTGAAACGAGTACACAACAAATAATTGCAGAGTCCAAATCATTGCACACGGCATCATCGCCCCTGTGCACACATGCTGCTGCACCACAGCCCCTCCCACTGCCCAGCGGTGAATTTCCGCCCCTGCGCACCCAGGACCCACTGCTCACCTGCTGCCACCGGTGTGTCCCCAACAGGGCACACCACGTGCCGGTGCCAAGTTCAAGGTCGGGCCCACAGCCTAGGCAGTCCCCACATCATACGGCACCCCTCCGCGGTCCAGCAGGTCACACACTTGATACTGGGTCTTGAGTCAGAAATGACAGAGACCATATCAGTGCACACGTCATCATCGCAGGCTGCACACCCGCTCAGCTTCATAGGTGCGACTAACCCTGTGCAACTCAAGCCAGCGCCACGTGGTGGTAGGCCTGTGGCGGCCGCCGGGGGCGACTAACCCTGTGCGCCACAAGTCATGGACCCTCCATGATTGAGCCCCGTTGTGCATACGTCGTCAGGTCACCTCCGGCAGTGGGGAATGTGACGTTGCAGGCCCCTTTTATTGGCGGTGTCACATGGCCCGTAACGCATCTGCTGGATGGGTGTGGTGTGTGTGCAAACCTGCCCTCAGGGAGTGGCCGTGGCATGCTGGTAACTAGAACAGTGACCAGCAGATCCCAAGCGTGGAATCCTGGGACATGTAGCTATGTCGTCCCCCCTCGGAGCGTAAGAGCAGTGGTCTGGCCTGGCATACGCCGGACCTGCGTCGGGCGTGCAAGAATGATCCCGGGGCTGTGTGCGCTGGTTCAGTCCTTGTCCGGACAAGGAAGTGACGAATGCGTGTGTCCCTGATGTCGTGACTACGCCGCACGGAACGCAATCGGTAATGTAGCACCCTGTGACTCATGTCCCACGACGTGTGCAACATGGACGTCAGGGGGAATTACTGACCCAACACACATCCACACTCACATACTTGAATGATCGAAGACATGACACAAATGTGCATTAGTGAATGATTTATTGTCATCCAGTGGAGTGTTGCAGCTGGAGCAGTACAGGGCCATGCAGACCCCACTTCACATCATTGGCACGTGGCGGGCCAGCCAGAGTCCTTCAGGGCATGACAAGTACATCGGAAGAGGAAGAGTCCAGACCGCAGTCTGATCGCTGTGTCATCGGTCATCTAACAGAATATGGCAGTCCATGTCGAGGTCCAAGTTGAGAGTCAATGAGTGCATCGGGGGGCAGTGGAAGGTCATGATGCCAAGGGCAGAACCAAGATGAAACAGGCCAATGTGGGAGGAATGCTACTGCCGCCTCATGATCAAGAAGTCTGGATCATTCACATCCTCGTCCTCTGATGTGTGCTCTGCCTCACCTGTGGGTGCTGCAGTTCCGGCTGCAGCACTGTGTGACACTGACACATCAGGGGCCGGAGGTGGATTGTCGGCCGCACCGTGTGGCAGTGACACATCAGGTGCAGGAGTAGAAATGTCTGCCGCACTGTGAGGCAGTGACACACCAGGGGGCGCAGATGGGGATGGTGTAGGGGCAGCAGCATCCATCTGCGCCAGGCCTTGTGGCAGCAATGCCATGACGAGGATCTGCAGGGCATGGTATATCCCAGCTACATTTTGCTGATGTGCAGCAGTGACAGCCAACCTTTCCGCCTCCATTCGCACCATGTCCTCCATAAGCCTCCGCATATGTGCCAAGTCACTGCTGAGATCGCTGGAGCCACTCTGACTTGACAGGTGTTTTTGTCTCCGAGTCAGGACTCCAGCGATGTTGGCCAGGGCTCATTGGAGGCCATGGAGCGGACTGTGGGTGTCCGTCAGGGACTGTAAGTGGTCCCCGAAGGGACGTAGACACCCATGGATGGCATCAAGTTTGGCTGCCAGGAGGTCGAACCCCACCCGCACCTGATCAGCCAGCTTCTCCTGGGCCTCTAACACACGGGTTTGGAAGGCCAGGTGTGTTCCATGGGGGTCTTGGGAGACAGCCGGTGTGGCAGGTGCTGCCTGCTGTGTGGTCTGTGCAGGGGGTGGGGTCTCCTCGATGCAGCTGGGCTGCCCTGATCCTGGAGGTGGAGAGCTGATGCGGCTGATGAGCTCTTTGAGGGCTTCGGTGTCGTTGATGGGGTTGTCATCCTTGTCATCAGTGTAGAGTTGTTGGGTCTGCTCTGCAGGTGTTGATGGTCCCTCTGCAATGTTAAGGGGAGATGCTGCATTACATCGTGTTGACATGTTTGTACAGGCATTGTACAAGTTCACATACAGACTGCATGACGAGGTACATTGTGGCTGTGTAGGTGGAGATGCCTGTTGGATGCGGGACAGTTGACATATCAACACCATCAGGGATGTGAGGTTGTACTTGTGCAGTTTCATCTCACATACCCCTGCTATGCTAAATGTAATTGGCCAGTATCTTCACACAAGCGGCAGCGGTTTCGCCCTCTGTCCTGTTGTTCACGTGTTGCAGTTTGTCCCACACTGTTGTCTATGCTGCTGTGCTTTGACTGTCATATGTGTGTGCTGCAGTTTAGTGAGGGTCGCACCTGCAGCTCTGAGTCTGCTGCCTCTTGTCCCTTACAGGCGGTGTGCCTTTGACTTCTGTGTCCATGCAGTGTTGAAACGTTACCAGTCTTGGGTGGATGTGTGTCTTGGTGGGAGTGGGGACTCTGGGGCATGGTTTGTCCGCAGCTGTGTTGTTGACGTCAGGGGTTGATTGTGCAGGTGGATGTGTCAGAGTGTGACCTGCTCCTTTACGGATGTGGTCCACACTCAGCCACCTCAGTGTCGTTGAGTGCACCATGTCATGGTAACCGGACTGCAGGCATGGTATTCGTCATGCAGTGTCACTTACGGTAGTATTTTACACCTTTGTCCATACTTGTCCTTCTCCTCGTTCATCACATGCAATGCCTCTAGAATGTTACAGTGTGATGATGCTCAGTGGAATGTTGGGTGTCTCTCAAGAAAGGCACAGTTGAGATGGGCTGAGCTGCCTGCTGGCTGCTCCTGGTGGGGCTTGTACATTATTACTTCTGGACTCAACTACTTATCTTCAATAAACCAACCTGAAACTTCTCAACGTGTCCAGCTTCATTACTACACTTACGTTGTCAGTGTGGCTCACGGACCAGCAGCTTGGCTGGGTTCAGCAGATGTGCATGGGTTGTATGTGAGCTGTGTGATCTGTGGGGTGGGCCCACTCTGGGCAGATGGTCGAGGGTGACGTACTTGGTGTTCCTATGTGTGCTGCAGTATGGCAAGGGGATCAGGGACATGATCCGTAGTCATTGTGGGTGTGCAGTGTGGTCTGCTTATTTGTGCATGTGTGCCATTGTGCCCATCTCCCCCCGTCCCCCCAGTCCCTGGTCGCTACTCACCCTGTTGCTGTTGGGTCCGGTCCTGTAGAGCAGTGTCCGGGCCCCCAACTCCTGCCACCATATCCACACTGATGACTGTCGACACCATCTCGTCCAGCTCCTCCTGCGGCGCAGGACTCCCACCTCCAGTCTGCATTGCTGCTTTGAGGTTGTTGGCGAGTTTGACCTTGGTTTTGCGCTTGATATCCGTCCATCGCCTCTTGACCTCGTCCATTGAAGTCCTCTGCACTCCGACAGCATTCACCTTGTCCAAGATGGACTGCCATATTCCATTTCTTGTGCCCAGTGACACGGTGGAGGTGATGAACAGTTGTTGATGGTGTCCTATCACCTCCGTAACCAGGATCTGATTCTCCTGCGGACTGAACCGCGGCTTCCTCTTCTTCTTGTCCTTCCCTGTCCCCGAGGGCCCTGGCTGGGGCTCCAGGGGGCTTGTGGGGTTCCGATCGTCCCCTGTGCCAGCTCCGCCTGACTCCATCATGCTTCGCTGTTGGTCTTTTTTTGTTTGGTGTTTTTTTAATCTGTTTTTGTGGTGATTTTTCCCGCCTGACGTGTGTGTATTGCAGGCCTTGCGTGCCTTATCGCGGATTGTCTCTTCGCGATTGGGCCCATTGCACCTTTTTTCGCGTTAAGGTTTGAATTTTTATCGCAGTCGCGCTAGTTGTTTCGCGGACATTTTCCGCGTTCGCGTGCGTATATCACACGGTATCGCCGTGTTGGGAATGCCACGTTGACACGACGTTATTTTCTCGCGATGGGCTGCGATGTGAGAAGTTGCGGTAAGCTATTTTGGCAATGTTTATCGCACGTTCTTGTGAATATACCCCTGAGTGGCTCCGGTGATGCCTCCAAACAAAAGATGGCGGCACGCTGTCACGCCCGGACAGGGTGGCTCACGACTTGTGCGTGCATCCAAACTTGCCGCACACCAAAACAGGATCATCACAAGAAGAACGAGAACAAGATCGTCATAAATGAAGACACCAAGATCCTCGTGCAGGTAAGAGTGCGCGGGCTTCCCGCGACTCGTGCCGCAGTTTTTAAACCAACTACAGCGGTTTAACTGCCCATAATCCAGGGAGGGCCTCAAATGTTATTTTTTTTTTTTTAAATAATAAAAATTATCTCACCCAAAATCTTACTCCTCTGCCAATATCAGGTTAGAACTTGAAACGAGGGTCATCGTAGACGAGAACAGGGCAAACTTTACATGAAAACAAACCATACTTGGCAGAAAGCTTGTTTACGCTAAATTAAGTTGTGTAGGCACACATTTCACAGCACAGGGTGTGAATATTTGCATTGTGCCTGCAGACGTATCTCCATAAACTCCCAACACTATAAAATAAGGTCAATTAATATTCTGTTTCACTGGATGTAGCACACAAAACTTCTTCCTTTAAAGTGCCACACTGTACATAGATGAACAAGAAGACGCAAACAATTCTTTTCTCTTTACAATCCATAAGATATGATGATTGTGAGCAGAGCACGCCTTGGCTGGGGCTGTCCGGTATAATGGACACTGGTGGGGCTGCGAGGCGTTTTGCTTCAGTTTCTCTTTTTTTCTTGACGCTGCGTTTCTTTTGAATCAAGTGGATCTTTTCCCTTCTGTGTCCACACATCCTCAGTAGACTCTTTAGTACCATTTCATCCATTAAATATACATGCCCCGTTTTTGTCGTCAAAAGAAAACCTTTACATGCTCCTTGCGCTCTCAAGGCTTGAGGTTTCTTTATGTTCCATCCAACATGAAGACATCCTTGGCTTGTCATCTAAAAACGTCCTTGAGGTACCTTGTAAAACGTGGATAAGTCTCCAAATCGTCGCCAAATGAAGTAAGCTGGTTCCATGAGTTGAGGTGACACAGCAGACGTAGCCAGGTGGTGTCTTTCAAGTTATTTATTAAAGTCTTTAACATCCAAGGTAATAAAGATAACAGGTAATGCAGCCCCACCAGGAGCAGCCTGCTAGCTGCTCAGCCCATCTTCCCAACTGTCTCACACACACCCAGGCACCCAAGCATTCCACTCATGTCAACATTCCACACAGAACTCTCACACTGGCTGAGCAGCTAGTTACAAGGTAAAGGGGAACACTAATAACATTACATGAAGATACTACACAATGCCATTAGTTAAATAAGAGACAAGTCAGCTGTCATGTATACGGTATACGTGTCTTAGATTTCTATTGTAGGAGGAGCAACTTTATAGGCTATTAAATCAAACACAAGACAGCTTTTGGGCACACTGCACATCCTTAACTCAAGTCTTTGAAACTGCACTTGTATGTGATAATAAACAAAAAAGATGTCAGTGAAATAATGTATTTGCTTAGGATCACACAATTTGGTCAAGCAGGGAACCAGGATTGGGATTGATGGCACTGTGCAATTCAGCAAGTAGATTGGTATCTTTTACTATGCCTGGTCTTCCGTCCCTCTTCAGCAAAGCATTACATTTCAGCACACCCTCTGACTGTAATACAATACTATTTCCCTCACTTAACAAATCACTAGTTCCTTCCTTCAACACAACCCAGTTTCCTCCTGCAACACAACTATACTATCCATCTGCAGCACACATCTCCTCTGCAGTTTAGCTCACCATTTCCAGGTCTGCCACTTTATCACTGCCCCTCTGTCAATGCATCTCAGCACGTCTTGAATTTTCATGCCTTTTAACTACAGATGAATTAATTTAATGCCCCTGCATCGGGAGCTGCTTTTGGACTTTAAGGCTGGCAAACATGGAATCCGACCTTTTCTGCCACAACTACCCATGGTCTCTTGATTTTTGTATATATTTGTATAATGTGTAATACCTGAAAATTAAACTCTGCTTCACCGTGATATTTGTACACAGTTTTCTGTCCCAGATTTTGACCCTTGAAACTCCTATAGTATTGGAATTCTCTTGTTTCTTGTGTTTGGGGTACTTCGAAAGTATAGGCTGCGGACAGTGGCAGATTTTTTCAGGACGTCAATATATGATCATTGACGTAGCCCCATTCTCCTGTGTTCAAGGGAAACATATTGGAGATGTGTTGTCTTTCTATTCATGTAAGCAGAGCCTTGAGTGATGCTGGCTGAGATTACAAACAGTACAGCTGCTTATATTTTTATACAGTGTTATATAGTGCAAACTCGCCCCAAGGGCAGTGGTGCGCTTTACATGATTACCAGTTACTTTACCGAAAGGCCAGAATATTTTTTTCCCTTTTTAAGGCACAAGGAGATTACGTGATTTGGCGAGAATCACAGGATGTTGTAATTCTGCACTTTGTACTGTAAAATATTGCTACTCACTACAGGCAGCCACAAACCCTTCTTCTAGTGTTGGTGACTCGGGGCACTACAGCAAATATGTTTACTGAGCCATCAGAACCGCCCTACATCATTCACAAAATGGGCCCTTTTTATGGGAAAGGAGCTATTTGTTTAATCGACCTAAGTCAATGCATGGAGTTTTCAGTAGCTTAACGCTTTCACTGTGGAGCAGGTACACAAGCCAAGCAACTAGAAAGAGCTCAAATCCCTTGTACAGTTAGGCAAAATACTTATCTATGAGTTTATGACATGATTTCTGTACCCTGACTCACAGGTTGAGATTCCGGAGTAACTTTCATACAAGTATGACAAACCAAAACCATTTAAGCAGACTAGCAGGGAGGGGATTGTTGTAAATAAAAACAACTGATTTATCAATAAATGTTATTTTTAACTCACTGTTAAGCATGAGGTGTGACGGAGGCCGGTTTCAATACAATGCAGCGGTGCCGAGTCCTGAGCACAGGCCTGGATCGACGCAGACACGCTTCAGGCTTGTTAGCAAGTACTTAGAGGGGCCTGCTATGCCGATGCACACTAGAGGATGGCGATAGCTCTTCTCCACTCTCCTCATGCACAGTGCTGTAACTGGCGCTGTGCATTAGGGAAAAAGGTGAAAAGCATTGTGACTGCACGTCACATTTAAGAAACATGACCAGTGGGAGGTCAACTACCATAATTGCACAGGAGGAGCGGCCCTTTCGTGACACTGCTATGTTTTATATATTCTTATTTAGCAACACATTTAGTGCTTGGGTTTGAAGGTAAATTATCCAGCCAGGGGACAGTGATGCACTTAAAAAAGTCACAAGGCCCAAATCCTCCTGAGAGCATAGAGAATTCAGAGAATAAAAATCAAAATACTGCTGTGTGCTCACTAGCAATTTTAATTTTCAATGCCGCAGCAGCTGAGGCTGTTGTTTTCCTGCTAATTTTAAAAGAGACGCCTCCACACGAAAGTTGTTTTCTTTGTTTCATTTGTCTGTTACTTGAAGTGCAGCAAGCTTTTTTCTTCAGCCAACCACTAATAGAAGCTGGTTTCTTAGTGGTGTATTCCTATGCCGTGTCGTCATGGTACACACGCCATCAGCCCAAGCCGAGGCCACTGGTGAAGAGACAATATCGCGCTGTGTATACTAAGGCTCTGATTATGAGTGACCCTTGATCCTAACCGAGGGTTCTAGAAAAAAAAAACACTGAGTGCTCTTTGAGTCTCGGCGTTCATGTAATGCGCGCCAATATCTTTAGGTCGAGTTTGCTAAGTACAAACTCTCCTGCGTGAACACCACATGGCTGCTTAACTGCACGTAAAGAAAAAAATCCATAAAAGGTTATGTATATTAATTACAGCTTAGCTTAAAGGGAAAATAGGCACCCACCAACCTGTATTCTTTTGGGCCTACGCTGTGACAATCCCAATGAGACATGGCTCAGCTTCGGCTGCATAACGCTTTCAAAAGTGAAAGCACACCACACATGAGGAAAGGAATGAAGAGTGCAGACAGCTGCACCCCTCCTACACCCCGGCCCCTCTCGTGATGACTGGTAATTGTTGCCACCCACTACTCGTTCTGCCTCTCAGCCTGCCCCGCCCTCTGCCATTGAAACGAATGGAGTTCTGCAAACTCCTGCCAGGGCCATTTTGTAAACGCCCGAAAAGCAGATTTATCCCCGGCATTCTAACTCGGCACACCCCCTGCCATGATGTCACTACTGTAGCTTGTGCCTGCAGGTCGAAAGATGACCTCGCCCTGGCAGGTACATGCGCAGCAGGACGTTTGCAGTTTATTACAGCTGCAGCTTTGAAAGTAATAGAGCAGCCAGCAAGTAGAAATTTCTTTTCAGTTGCTTGGCTTTTTTAAATTCATTTCTTGCCTCTCCCCTCAGAATGGCAGGGCAACGCCCCTTTGGCCCACTAACACCAGCCGCCCCTGTCTATTAGTCGCCTCTGACACCCAGAGAGTGATCGCCAGACTCGTCACAGCGCCTTATTTGCAGATTTGTGGGTGAAAGCGAAGCAGTGTGCGACAAGACGCTCATGCAGCATCTACAAACCAGTAGTGGTTGTACCCTTAGAGGTGCTTGAGTTTTGGTTTATACAGAAATATACACACGAGAAAATAATTATTTACATGGGCAATCACTTTAAATCTCTAATGACTTCATTCGTATGAATGTTTAAGCTACACTGGCTTCTTCTAGAGCACAGCGCATTTTATGTAGAGTCTTTCTTCATGTGAAATATCAGAGGCTGAGACGTGGGAAGAGACATTGGCAGTGTGTACTGGACCCACACGAACCTCGCTGACAAAGCCTGCATTGTCTTCGTGCATTAGTTCAAGCGCACAGGTCGTCTAGTTTTACAGCCATTTTTCATATGGCATAAATACATGGAGCTTATAAGATTTCCCGAGTTCGTTTTAGTTACATTTCTTAGAGCAAGAAGAAAATACTAGTAGTAGCACACTGTTAACTGCGGATCATTTTGGGCTTGGATATGTCTATTCAGTCTGTGAACATATTTCCCTGATTTTTCTTTTTCCCTGTCCCTTCAGATTCCACAGACATCTAGCCTGAACTAACTACAGATACAATACGGAGTCATATGTGGAAACAAGTCAACTTGTCCCTTTTCACTTAAGTTTTCTGAATCAATTAGTCGGAGGCTATATTTCCTCATGTGACCTAAAGGGAAAACAAAGAGCCATCAGTCTCTATGGATGAACGAAGAGATGAGCTCTATTGTGGCATTACAAAACGTATATGTTAGAGCTCATCCTTTAACCTCTTCCTCCCTGAGATATTCATTCCAGTGCTCCCTATTTTTTTAATCCATCGGTGTTTTGTATTTATTAACATCTCATTCATTTTCTATCACTGGAACAATAATTTCTCTGAAAGCCTAGAGGTGGAGGAAGACATATCACATTCCCAGTGACCTTTAATGACATCACACAAACGCTGACCACGATGATGTGGCATTGTACGTTTTTTAACCAATCTGCATTATCATGAGGTTGGTTTATGTTCCGAAGCAGTGATTGATGAAAGACATAAATAACGAGCCCCTATGACCAGCAACAGCTAAAACCATCCGCATGTCGTCTACTCTATCCCAGCTTTCAAAAGATGGCATGTCATATCAGTTAAATCACAGGAGTTGCAAAATAATCCATATGTGTTGCATATAATCCGGCTGATCTTCAGGAATAAGAGCTTACCTTGGGATTTCACCTGATGGACTGCCAAACTCTGACTCACACTCACACCAACAGAACCTAGGCCTCATCCTGTACACCAACCTCACCATGAAGTCCCAGGTCAATGCCGTCACTTCCACATGCTTCCACATCCTCCTCAGGTTACATAAAATCTTCAAGTGACTCCCACTGTACACCAGATGTACCATTACACACGCCCTAATCACAAACAGATTGGACTACGGTAACGCATTCTATGCCGGCATCCCACCCCATCTTCTGCACGGACTTCAAACCATCCCAAAATGCCCCCCCATGACTCATCCTCGACCTCTCTTACTGATCCCATACAACACTACTCCTCAGTGTGTTTCACTGGCTCCCCATTCAAAAGCGCTACCAGCTCACACACACATTCACGTCACTACACAACACAGGACCCGCATAGCTCAATCACCTGCTTCACTTCCACCAGACTACTTCGCTCAGTATCACTCTTATTCACACACATACCCCGCATCCACAGAAGCAGAACTGGGGGTCGATCAGTCTCATATCAAGCTGCCAAATCCTGGAATGACCTGCCCCAACATTTCAGGGCCTCCTCCTCACTTGAATTCTGCAAGAAGCTATAGACCTGGCTTTTCAATTAGTCTTTTTGCGGGACCATTGAGACTGCCTGTACTCAGGCCCAGCCTCACCACATGCCTACTCTTACCTACTCAGCACCTGGATGCCCTCATGGGTGACAAGCAGCGTTCTACAAATTTACCTTACATTACATTACATTACAACAACTCAAGGAAAGCAGTTGAAACCAATAGTAATCCCTTAATGAAATACAAGTGACAATTGACAAAGACAAATGACAAGTGACAATTACTCGAATTGGGCTGTGCCCAAAATACTATCGTGTTTCCATCAGTTCCAAGATATGGTACCAGCCCCTTTACTGCCTGCAACTTAGGCTGCCATTAGGAGTACTCTGGGGACAGGGTGTTCTGGAGTACTGCAATACCTAATTCAAAGGTGCCTTGTATTTCAATACCCGGATCACTGAGTAAGAAACATTGGACATGATTTTAGTAGGACTGAGGCAGGGAGTGGAGGCTCAGCGGGGCCCCCGCCTGTCTCACTGCCACAGCATAGGGGGAGCATACAATACTCCCTCAAGCCAAATCAGAACCTACACTTCCCATCATAAATCCACTATAATTGTAATGTGGCTCTTTTTTCTGAATATTATATAAATGTGTGGATTACTTCACACATTTTATATTTGTAGCCATGAAAACGGTCCCTCTGCCACACCCCTTCCGTGCCAGACGATGCCATACCCTGCCTGCATGTCAACAGCTTCAGAGGAGTACAATAGAAGAGTCCCTTCATTGTGCTCACGAGATCACGCCCAATAGTTGATCAACTGGATCTCAGCATGTTCACCTTTCTGCCTGGCACACTCCGTCAGCGACCGCCCTGCTTGAACTGGGCCCTCTCCTTAGCAGTACTGTTGGGAAACCACCATCAGCTGGTAGGATAACTCGCAGAGCAACACATAGGCTCTAATCCATAGCTGTATAGTGGGCAGTTGTACATCAGTGCCATCACATTGTATCACAAGATATGAGATGAAATAATCTTCTTTATAAAACTGTAGGGATGCTCTCTTTTCAAGCTGCAGCAGAAGGTACATTGTTACTCACAGATTGGGTTCAAGCTAGTGCTTCATTGCACACGTCGATTAGATTACATGCACCATACAGGGTACTAATAATTTCTCCACACTTTCTGACAATGTTCCTACAGTTTGTTGAACCAACAGAGTGCTCATTGGAAGCCACCTTGTTTTATTTCTCTCACAGAAACCACATCTCCTAAATGCTTTGTTTCATTACGTCTTTGCATTATTTCTTACAGTTTTATAAAGCGCGAACTCGACTCAAAGGTATGGGAGCACTTTGCATGAGCACTCGTTACATTACACAAGAACGCATTCACTTAATGTTTCATGCTTACAAACACTACAGTTTACTCACACTATATGTAAGCTGTACGTCTCTTATATTGTTCTATCAATAACCCCCACCCTCTGTTTAAGCATCTGCCACTGGCGGGTGAGATTGACGTATCTCTCAGCTCTGCTCAGTTATTGCCCACTTACGTTACTGCAAACATTCTAATGCTGTCTTGTGACCTGTCCATAAAATGGTAAACTGTGACCCAGGGGCTTAGCTTCCACTGAGAAGCAGGTGCAGTGGCACCTTGTCCCAGAGGCCTGAGGGGCCCACTGATACCTGATTATTGCTGCATTTCACAGTTCACACAGCGAGCCAGGAGCCCATTTCCTTTCTTGCACTAGGGCACATGACACACTGGCTGCGCCACTGCCGTGAACAGCAACTCTACACATACGTCATCATTGAGCTGCTGCCAGTTAAGATGGTTTACTCGACAAGCACCAGATCTTGACTTCAACCTGAAAGTGAAGCAAAAACACTTCAAAGTAGAGCCCCATATTTTAGCCTTTAGGACCCCCACGGAAGATTACAAGAAAACAGGAACCATAATGTTATTAGTATATGAATCTGGCCCTGTGTCAGGCAACATGGAACTGACCTCTATGGTGCTTCCGGCCAGTGGCGTCACTAGGGTTGGTGTCACCCAGTGCGGTAACTCCCGAGTCCGGGGGTGCGGACCGCACCGGGGCGGGTGACACCATCACATGGGGTGACACCATGAGCCTCTGCTTTAAAGCAGAGGCTCACGGTGTCACCCCATGTGATGGTGTCACCCGGTGCGGTCCGCACCCCCCGCACCCCCCTAGTGACGCCACTGCTTCCGGCAGAGAGAAGCAAAATGGCCTTGTTAACAGCAAAGATGACACAACTGCCAAGGAACAAGGCTGCAAAATGCAATTTTGACTAAGCGGATCAAAACGTTTGCCCCTGCTGGCGTCATAGTACAAAATGACAATCCTCCCACACCCAAAATGCCATGAGGGTTCCCTAAAGTTTAACTTAAGCTGTCTACCCTACTGCAATACGAAGGCCATTGGAAAATCCGGACCAATAAGGGGTGAGTGGGCCTGCGTTATTCTTCTATCTACCATGCTAGTCTGCCTGGCCTATTTTACCCTTTGGCTATAACTTCCACAAACCTCCATCTTATTATTCCGTCTGCCCTCTCGCTGTTATATATTGTGGGTGGCTACTTTTGCTTCCGCAAGCCTGAGTTAGGCAAGCAGAGAATATCTTTCCCAGCATGCTCCATGCTACTTGCCTTGTGTAATAGGTTGTGGATGATCAGACCACCACGTCAGCATAGTTTGAATGCTGTCCAAGAAAACATCTTTCCAGAACAAGTGTGCACACTGCATCTACAGGAAGCATAATTCTGATTTGCGGAAGTGCCACTGGGGCTGAACTCAGAGAGCGGCAGCCATGTGAGAGCAGGAATGCGAGACTTCCACCAGCCTCCATGTTTATTATTCCATCACCAGACCTCCGAGGAGACGCATGCAGCTAAACCGCATCAGAAGTGAGTGATAGCTTCGGCCATGTTTACTCTGCCTAAGCGCTTTCAGGTTTGCGCTCCTTCATTGTTTTTAATGGAGAGGGATGCTATATTTTTCTGAGGGCTTCCAGAGCATGTCCTTTGATTTCTTTCATGGGGCTCGGGGTGGATGTGGAGCTTCCTAGTCCCCGTGGTGCGCTTCTGCATATGCCAGTGAATCCCACCCAACCTTGACATTCAGCTGCATTGCATCTCCATGTCTCAGGGGCTCTATCCTTGCAAAGAAGAAAGACAACACAATTAGTCTTTCTTCTGTATTCTATAGCAAAATGCGTTCAATGTCTTCCACTTGCTTCAATGTACCCGAAGTAGCACCGAGCACTGAAATCTTGATATTCTGCGACCCTACCCTGCTCCTAGGCAAACATGGCGGACATTGATGTCCGGTAAAATTTGCTCTAATGAAACAAAAGTACAAAAAATGTCATACGATGTATTAATTTGGTGCATGCAGGGAGATGTAGAAGGAATGTTTTTTTTTAGGTTAGCATACTCTGTGTCCCTAAATTCCAGTTGTCAGTCAGCGCAATAAATCTTCTTGATATGTGTGCTCTTGATAGATGCAAAAAAATAGGATCTTAAATAAATACTTTGCATACCTTCTAAATTGTATAGCACCATTATGGAACCAGGCGCATGCAAAAATAAATACAAATGTTGAGCTACCACAGGCTGCTCTTCCTGTAATGGACAGTACCGAATAGAGATGTCACTCTTTTAATAAAACTGTGCCAGCACCTCTTTGCAGACTCCCATCTTTTTACTGAATCAGTTACAGCACTTTGCAGGACTGTGAAACTATGGATGGTAAAGTGCCAACACGTTTATACTGGAAGCAGATATTTTGTAGCTTATTAATTGCCACCCATTTTTAGCACTCATAAAGACCAAATGTGTGCAATTGTGATATCTCTTTAAACGATTCATGTTAAAGTATGAAAGCAGAAGAAATGGATTGTTGGTAGCCCCATTTTTTCGCCACCAATCTGCATCTGTCTATATGTTGTATTTGTTCAATGAACGTTTAAAATATAGAAACTCAGAGCCCCACCCCTTCATTTCTCACTCACGCGGGATACTTTAATGTAGTACAACGCATCAAAAGTGCTCCAGCCTTTGAACTGAGCATTGTTTCATACTCATAAACATCATATAGTTATGGTCACAAGCAGGTCTTAATAGAGACCATTGGTCTTTCTTCATGACGATGGCTCTGGGTGCTTCAGAGTGGCCCACAGTCATGTGTGCAGATGTGGCTACCTTTCGGTGTCCCATTTTTCCCTCATTATGGTGGCACACTGCACGGGCACACTGTTGGAAAACCACGATTTCCCTAACCAGTGGTCCGGTTAGAGGACTGTTGTCATAAGAATTATATGGCCACTCAACCCAATGTCATTCCTATTGTTTGAAAGTAAACTGTGGGCACCTTTCACAGAAAAGCGCAGGTCTCTATATGAGAGGCAGCGGACTGCTGTTTAAATATATTTGTTGAAGTAGAACCTTTGGTGCTATACATAGTACAGTATATCTTATGGGATACAGTTTAGACTAGATTAGAGGAACCAGGAAAAGAGGATTTAGTGTTCCTGTATGATTGGGACAGTAAAATACAGCATTCTGTGGAGTTTTTGTTTACATATTTTCTTTACTGTTTACAGGCTGAAATATATTGACATGTTTACTAAAGCAAACCACATGGGCCTCAACATATGAGCCTGGTGAGATGCTGGCACCTAGCAGAATAAACTTATTTACTAAATTAAAGACTTTTGCTCAGGACAGGGACTCAACACATTGCTAGCAAACGTCACACTCGCACACAGGCACCATATTCCACACTAGGGGACATATTTATCAAGGGGTTGCGTCACTTTTGCCCCATGCAACAGGGTGCAAAAGTGACGCAACCCTTAAGATGTGATTTATCAAGCCACACAAGGCCCCCTTGCGTGGCATGAGTAATCTAGAGTAAGACAATGCAGCACAAAGTCCCTGTGTTGTGTTACTCCGCCCCAGGGACGCATTCAGTGGATGGTGCATGGGTGCACCCAAGCAACACTCATGGATTTTGGCGCACTCCCAGATTTGGTAGACCTGGTAATGCGTCAAAATGCTACGCCTCCCCAAGTGAGGCGTAACGAGGAGAAATCTTTATTTTTCCTCGTTTTTCCTCTTTCTAAGTGTGCTGCATTCTTCAGCACACATAGAAAGAGGAAAATGCCTCAAAGGATTGTTTTTGTGCCGGAAGGTGTCCCTTCCTGCATAAAAACCATCCTGCTTACAACGCAGACGGCCTTTCACCATGGTGCAAGAGTGCATGCATTGGCGCTAGGCAGCATGTTGTGCGCCGCACTGGGAAAAGGAAGGAATGCACCGTATAATGTTAAATATGGCGCATTCCTGTCCTTTGCTTGTCATGCAGGGCAGACCAGCAAGGTGACTTGCTGTGCTGTGCTGCGCTACGTGACATATTGATAAATATGCCCCTAGGCCTTTGTCTGAGTGGGGTAGCAGAAGCCTGTTGGGCGTTGGGTCATTGTTTCTATAAACAATTGACAGAATTTGCTGTTTGCCGTTCTTTCCTTTTCTCTGAAATTTCTAGGAATGGACGACCTTCATTTCTGAAGTACGATGTCCACATGGCACTCTTACCCTATAAGGTCTCAAGACACAAGTGAGAGGGATTCTTTACCGATGCATTTTCCTGAATTCTTTCACGGGGCTTTGCTATGAATTTTCAGTCTTGCAGGTCATAAATTTAAGCAATCTTACTCGCCTGAGTTCCCTTAGGGAAAAGGGGCGCACTATGCTCTGTGTGTAAGAGACCGTCTTCAAAGACCTGACGTTTCCAGGTGTTCACATCACATTCGGGGATGTTTTCGTTTTCCATTGAACCCAAGCCTCATTTTTTAATATTTCCATTTGATTAATGCGCACCTCCGCTCTCGGGAAGCCATAAAAGTCGGGTGATGAACGTGAGCTTTTCTTGATTTCCGTGAGTTTATGGACCGCCTCGGCATCTAAATAAAAGACAGCACAGATGCCCAGAGGAAGGTGTGGAACATCTGCACCTCGCGCTACTCAGACTCTCGCGAGGGCAGCGGGCTCTTATTTATACCACACACTGTCTTTGTTCTCTTCCGGTGCTTGGACACTGTTCACGCTTTAATTCTAGAAAGGTCCGCAGCTCCGGAAGTGCTCCCCTGAGAAAGATCTGCTGTTGGCTCGCGAACACGTGGAGACCACGTTGGCCAGACAGACCTGTGCTGCGGAGGGATTTCTGCTTTTTCAGAGAGGCTTCATTATCACGACAGAACTTCCTGTAAAATGTACACAACCCTAGCGCTGTTCAGCATATACTTCAGCATATGTAACTGCGTGCATTTTCACGTCGGTCAGCCTCTCCTCCCCATTTATTGACCATTCCAGTTAATTTAGCAATGATGCTTGGCAATGTTGCTCTGTAATTTGCACAGAATAACCAGTGCAAAATGATGTTGCAAAATTGTGTCGCACTGCAGCAAAATTCTCAGTGGTGCAATTTGCTCTCTGTTCCACATGCCTCAATGGGGAGGTCTTTTTCTTATTCGTGCATTCTGAGCATAGGGGACCAGTACACCCAACTTTTTTGAGTCCTGGTAGTCATTGAATATGGCAAAACGCCACTCATAAAATTCTTGGATATTATGTTTTTTAAGTTGTGAAATCTGGCTGACTGGTATACTCTAGAAGAATCTGACCCATGGATCAGTTAATGACCTTATAACGGGACCAAGAGAAAGTATTCTGATATGTTTCTAAAAACCTATAAAGTAATAGCAGATATCCAAACTAATTGGTAATAAGTATCAATTCAGCCAGTTCAGCTGTTGGCTTTGTCTTTAACCGCTTGCCCTGCCTGCACTTATTGAAGGTTTTTGTTGATACATTGAAAATGATGTGACAGTTTGTGTTTGTACTCATCTAGCGTCTGCTACAGAATATTAAACCTCATTGCAACTACTGATTTGTCTACAATATTAGCAAAAAGTTATGTTTTTATATTTTGCGTTTCTGACCTCATTTTTTCCATTTATTTGTGTTGTATGTCAGAGATGTTAATATTACCCAATTTAATGATACTCGTTGGTAGAATGAAAGCTTGAATTAGGCCTGTACGGATTCAAACTGGCGACCTGCTAGTTAGAAACAGATACCAGTGTTATCCCGTATTTCATCTTATGGATGCAATCAGACCAGGGAAGAGGTTTGCATGAGTATCACTGCTCTGTACTGACAGACCCCAGTATATGGCTTACTGGCTCCTAAACATTGTACTGTACATCACCAGCAAAAAGTGGTCTTGCCGTTGGACCATCCCGTTTTTAAGCATTTGAGCATACTTATATTGTAGTGGGTTTGACAGTACACTATGGGGCAAATTTACGAGTTTTGTGGTACAGGGCTGCGCCGCCATGTGTCACAGGGAAAGGGCAGGAATGCTCCAGATTTATCCAAAACAGTGCATTCCTGTCCTTTGTCCCTGCGCTGGTGCCGATTTGGCAGCCTAGCGCCAACACAGGCACCATTGTACCATGGTGCAATGTTGCCTGTGTTGTAGACAGGACTGTTTTTTGTGCAGGAAGGGGTACCTTCCTGCACAAATACATTCTGCAGCACACTTAGAAAGAGGAAACAATGAGGAGAAATAAAGATATTTCTCCTCGTTACGCCGCTCCTGGAGAAGTGTAGGTTTTTGGCACATCCCCAGGTTTACAGGTTCTTGTAAATTGGAGATGCATCAAACTCCATGGATTTTGCATGGGAACACCCACGCAACACCCATGGAAATACCTCCCTGGTGCAGAGTAATGCAGCACAGTGTTTGTGCTGCGTTACATTATTCGAGATTTATAAAGCCACGCAGGGCCATCCGAGGTGGCCTTACATGGCTTGATAACATTTTTCATTTGTGTCGCTCTTGCACCACATTGCATGGTGTGAGAGCAACAAAAACGGGCTCGTAAATAGGCCCCTATGTTCCCTGACTTGGTATTCTATTGTATTCTATACTGGGTGACTTATATAGTGCACAGCTGCCCCAGAAGGCCTCCGGGCGCTGACTTCTTTTCTTGTATATTTGTTTCTTACTTTTGAAGCTTAGTGTCCATCATAGGGAAGAGACCCTACGAAATAACTTCCAGTCTGGCATTTGTTTACTGCAAACCACTGCCATTTGACACCTTTTGGTGTGGAGGGGTAAAGTGGGAACTGGAAAGGTAAGCAAGGCATTAATGTGACCCAGTATGACTGGGGAGCAGCGGCATTGCAAGGGTGCTGTAGGCCTTAATGCAGACAAGGACAGTGGGCACCTTTACACACTGTTTTGGTAGTAGAAGACACTCATACCTGGAGTGCAATGGGCCTCTCACACTCTTGGGCCCCTGTGCCACTGAACGAATTGCACCATTGTTAATTATGCCCCTGAATCTAAGTTCAGTTCCTTCAAGACAGCACTAAAAGGATCTAATGATGCAGAAAAGGCTTAGAAGTGAGAAACCTCGAGCCAAATGTCAGCTAATATGTGAAATCATCTTCACATTTAGGGACGTGGAAATTTCACGATACTATGAACTTAAACTTTTAAAATGTTTTATTTACTTCTGTATGTGGCAATACATGTCATGTGAAGTCACATCTCACCCTATTATCCAAGAAAATAGGGGACTCAGGGCTTTTTAAAGAGGTCCAGCGTACCAGCCCTATCAATGTATTGAACAAAAAGAGGTACGCAGTTCCTCAACGTGTACATGTAAGACCTACAGAGTGCAGGTCGGCGTGCAGGTAGTGCCCAGGCACCCAAGAGGGGGGGAAATCCTCCTTTCGGAACTAGGGCCCTCACACACCCAGCAAGCTTGGTGTCATGCTTCATCATATGGGCCTGCTCCTCGTCGGGTCGGCGCTGCAATACCCGACGGGCACCCATAAAAGGGGCTCTTTGCCGGAGATCTTTTGTTCCTGCCGTATGGGTGCCATGGGTGTGAGGGGCCTAGTGTATGTGTAGATGTGTTGAATAGTGAAATTAAAACAAGTAGGGAATCCTTAGAGCAATTTTAATCTGGGAGGATCCCTGCCTGATTAAAAATAGTAAGGAGAGGCGACTGTCAAGCTATCAAGAGTCAAGAGGCAAGGCGCTACTCCTGGATGGTCGACATGTTTCACGCCTATCAGTCCTAAGGATCAGGCGGCGTTTCTTCAGGACCGTGAAATATGACTATCTACAACAAGTGGGGTGTAATATGTGCCACTAAATAAAGATTAATACAATAAGGTGGTCTGGTAAAGGTTTACCTGCCACCACAAGGAAGTGCGGGGTATTACCCGCAGGCAATGGGGCAAACCTGCATAGAAGAACATGAGATAACACATAATTATTTATGATAATGCCCAAAAGGTGCTGACCGCATGTCAATTAATGTGGGGTTAATGACCCCTTACAATTTGTTCATTACACTGTGCATGCGGTCGAGGGGTAAAAACAAGTAGCAACACACAATAGGAGACAAAGATGGCAGCAGAGATAAAATATTGTTGTGACTTCATAAATTACATCAAGAATATGCTACCAATAGTGCCATTGTGAGGGGTGGTGAACTTAGACTCTAAGACTCACCTATGATTGGTGAAGATTACGCCCCATCTGCTTCAGCACAACTTATGACATCTATATTAGGATGTCTATTTAACATTGGAAAAAGGCATATGCGAGAAATGTTAAAACCTTGTGAAACAGGTCCTGTATTGTCTGCTCACAGAAAAGCAGTCCCACCTCTCTGGGACCGCGTTCGGTAAGGAGTGAGATAGGGTAGTGTGCCGGGGCAGTTACAGAGCATACCCCTGAACTCCCTCCTAAACCCCGTGCCAAGGCGAAAGGGGGGGCGCGGGTCCGCGGCCCCACCTACCAGTCCCAAAAACTCAAGAAGGTCCCACCACTGGTTCCGTGTGTGACACCGGCCCGCACCTCCACTCACCACAGGCCTGGGTAAAAAAGAGTAAAGGGCCACTAAAGTACTCAGTCACTTAAGGCCCCAGACCCCACAGCCGTCAATGCAGCCCGCTTACCTCAGCCTCGTCGCCGCAGAGTGCTGGGTGTCTCTCTGAAGCTTGAAAATTCTCACCCGCTTCTGTTGGAAGCCGCGCAGCTCACCTACCCCTTCGTGCTGAAGCCGGGATGGTGCTGGGCGGCCAAACAATGCCGCTTATAAACATCAAACCGTTCGCCGTACGAGGGTGGCGGGAAGCTGATCGGAACCAGCTGTGGGTAGGGCGTCTCATGTGACCTGTCGATGTATGCTGGTGAGAGTGGGAAAAGCATGTCGGCCATCTTGGAGTGGATAGTAGTTCATTGCCAGTAGTGAAACCCACAGGGAAATCGTAAGGTTTTAAGAGGCTGTATTCATTCAAGTGACCATAATAGTGGTCAGTAAACCATGGTAAGGTCTAGTAGGGAGGAACATAGGTATCAGGACTCTATAAGAAATTTGAAATTTGAAATCTCATCATGAGTCAATTTGTTACGTGGGCAATTGTACCACGAGTGTAATCGAATGAATGGTCGGTATGGTGTCATTGTGAAGTTAACGATTCAAGAGTACACTCCCGGGTCAATGAGTGTCAGTTAGTATCATCTGCTAGACAGGGGACACATTAGAGTGTATAAGACCCTGAAACCCCCTATAATGTCGAAAACAATGCCGGTAGAGGTCATATACAGCTAATGATTCAAAGATGCACTGTCAGGTCAGTGAAGTCATGGGTCGGGTAGAAAGATGCATCGGAGTATGTATGAATCTGAAACCCCCTTAAAGTGTTGTAAAAAATGGAAGGAGTGGTCAAAGGACCTAAGCCTAGATGGTGAGAGTTCATCGTCATCAATAGTTCCAAGACAGAGAACCCCATGGTATTTCATCATTTAGTCCCTGGTGGTCTAAGCCTAGGTGATGCACCCATCGTTGCTCAATCCTAAATAGTGCTGATTGCGTAATGCGTGGGTGTGCCTCCAGAATCAACCATCGCAAACTCTCAGGGAGGTGGTTGCGTTCCTTAAAATGGGTATATAGTTTGGTGGTGGTTTTCTGACAGCGGATATTACTTTTGTGTTCCGAGATCCTATTCTTGACCGCCCTCATGGTCATACCCACATATTTTTTGTCACAGGGGCACATCAGCAGATATACACATTGGGATGTATTGCAATTTGTGTGAGTGCTTATCCTCCAGGTGAAGGAATCTGTTAGTGCAATCTCCTTTGTTGGTTTGGTTTGCGGGCAAGCGGCACAGGAGCCACAGGGATAGTGGCCCTGTACCGGGGGAAGGTTCCATAGGGTTCTTTGCACACTTATGCTTGCTGGTTTGGGTCTTGTGTGCACGAGCATGTCTTTCAGATTACTCGTGCGTTTGAACGCAAATCTGGGTTTGGGGATCTCAAGGGACCCTGTGTTGAGGATCCCCCAGTGTTTATTGATGACTTTCTTAAGTCGGTTAGATCCTGGTGTAAACGAAGTCACACATGTCAAAATATCACTGGGTTCCTTTTGTTTTACTTCTAGCAAGGCTTCCCTGTTGTTATTCCTTGCTCTTTTTAATGATTTTTCAACATGATGAGGGGGTTAATGTCTCTTGACCAGGTTCTCAGCTATTGACTCTGCCTCAGTTTTGTAGTCGTTGATGGTGCTACAATTTCTCCTAATACGGAGAAATTGCCCAAAGGGCAAGTTGTCCCTCAACGCTCGTGGGTGGTGGCTGTGGTATGACAACAGACTATTCCTGCCCGTAGGTTTTTTGTACAGGGAAGTCTGCAAGTGTCCATCATGAATGCTGATCTTAAGGTCAAGGAATGGTATACAAGTTGCTGAAATGGTCTTAGTGAACTTGAGGTATTCATTCTTCGTGTTGACCCAGTTGTATTTAGGTCACCCTTCCAGAAAACAAGAATATCATCGATATATCTTTTCCACAGTCTCAAGTTGTTCAGGTAGGGGTTACTCTGGTGGTAAATAACCTCCTCTTCGAAGGCCGCCATGTAGAGGCAGGCTACACTTGGAGCAAAGGTACTCCCCATGGAAGTACCTTGAGACTGATGGAAAAGTTGGTTCTTGAATTCGAAGAAGTTTTCCGTTAATGCTAGAGTCGCGCATTGCATGATAAGGGTGACTGGCGTGGGTGACGACCAATCGACCTGTTTCAGTGCTGTTTCTATAACAGTGAGTGTAGCTGTTTGTGGTATGTTGGTATAGAGCTGCTCCACGTCCAATGTTACCAGCAGGTCAATGTCTCGTGTGTTTCTTATTTCTCCCATTATACGTAGTATGTCAGTCGTGTCCCTCACATATGAGGGAGTCTGTTTCACCAGAGGTTGGAGAAAGTGATCACAAAAAATCGATAGTGGTTCAAGGATTGAGCCTATTCCTGAGACAATTGGTCTCCCAGGGATTGGTGTGGTTCCCTTGTGAATTTTGGGGAGGGTGTAAAAGTAGGGCGTGCGTGGTTCCTTAGTTATGAGGAAGTCAGCTTCTCTTTTACTCAACCACCCATTGTTTTCTGCCTCAAATACCATTGTTGAGATCTCGGTGGTAAGTCTAGTAGTCGGATTGACTGTGATGGGGTTGTAGAATTTCATGTTACTCAGTTGGCGGAGGCACTCCTGATCATAATCCGTGGTGGATTGTATGACAGTTGCCCCACCCTTATCTGCCTGTTTAATGGTGATGCTTGTATCATCAGCAAGGGACTTGGCCGCTAGTCTCTCGTTCTTCGATAAGTTGTTAAAAGGGGGCTCCACAGTGGTAGTTTGGAGATCTTTGAGAACCGCCTGCTCAAATGTAAGAACTTCCATGGGAACCATACTGCTGTTGGGGGTGAAAGTAGATGGATTCCTTAACCCTGAGTCTTGTAGGGCAGGTGTAGGTTTGTCTTGGAAAAATGCCCTAATGCGGATTTTTCTGAAGAAATTCTGCACTTCACTCAGGTCCCTGAATTTATCCATTTTGGGAGTGGGGACAAAGCCCAGTCCCTTTTCCAGTACTTTCAATTCGGTCTCGGACAAGGAACAATGTGATAAATTGACCACTAGGGTCTCTTGTTCTGTGTTTTGCTCCGTGTATCCATTGAGCTCTGCTGGTTGTCCTGCCATTGGACCGTTTTCTGTCCGCCTCTTCTGTTGCGCCCTTTTCCTCTGCCCCAACCTCTGCCTAAAAAAGGTGGGTTGCTAGAGGGAAAGTATTGTTGTGGGCCCTGAGGATATACCTGAAAGGGCCAGAAAGGTTGGGGTGGACCCTGGAAGTTAGGTAGGTTGTAATTAGGAAAATTAGGGCGGTTTCCTCTTCTCTGTTTGTTACCACCCCAACTACCTGTGCTCGAGTCACTACTAGATGACCCCCTTCTGGTGGTATCCGTACTTCGTCTGAGGAATAGCTATTCTTTGTGGAGGTATAGTCTGTTCTCAAATAGGGATATACTTTTTCTTTCTCAAATTTTTGTATATCCTTTTGCAATTTGTTAACCTTTTGTTTCATGAGATACTCTTTTTGTTCTGCTATCTCATTGTTGAGTTCGTTAAGTTTGGATTTGAACTGAGTTATCTGGACCGTGGTCTTCAGAGCTCCCTCTGCGACTTGTATCCTAACGAGGAGGGCATCGGCTATTCTCTTTGCTGTGTTTATAATCAAGGTGTGCCAGTCCCTGGTGCATTTCCATGCCACCAGGGACCACTCTTTCTTGAACACCTGATCTTCCAGGAAGAGTCTTGGAAAGTTTTTTACCATAAGGCCGTTGGGGGCGATGTTAGCTCGTAAATATTCTGTCATCATCGCCCCATGTAAAGTTATTTTCAGCCACTCCCGCTTCATTGACATCAATGATGTCCAATCTTCCGATAGGGAACCTGTGGCTGAACTGTTCTCTGTGCCCAAAATGAAGGGGGTTGATCTAAGAATTTCTGCTGCCATATCGTCCCCAAAGCTGAGTCCCTGGTTTTCCTCCATGTTGATGGAGTAAACAGGTGGCTCACTCTAGAGAGGGTTCGTTGCTACAGAGGTAGGTGTAATGGGCCAGAGACCGCTATTAGCGTTTCTGGTATCCTAAGTGGTAAGTCCCACGGGGAGGCCCGTGCGTACAATTATCCAAGAAAATAGGGGACTCAGGGCTTTTTAAAGAGGTCCAGCGTACCAGCCCTATCAATGTATTGAACAAAAAGAGGTACGCAGTTCCTCAACGTGTACATGTAAGACCTACAGAGTGCAGGTCGGCATGCAGGTAGTGCCCCAGGCACCCAAGAGGGGGGGAAATCCTCCTTTCGGAACTAGGGTCCTCACCCACCCAGCAAGCTAGGTGTCATGCTTCATCATATGGGCCTGCTCCTCGTCGGGTCGGAGCTGCAATACCCGACGGGCACCCATAAAAGGGGCTCTTTGCCGGAGATCTTTTGTTCCTGCCGTATGGGTGCCGTGGGTGTGAGGGGCCTAGTGTATGTGTAGATGTGTTGAATAGTGAAATTAAAACAAGTAGGGAATCCTTAGAGCAATTTTAATCTGGGAGGATCCCTGCCTGATTAAAAATAGAAAGGAGAGGCGACTGTCAAGCTATCAAGAGTCAAGAGGCGCTCTACTCCTGGATGGTCGACATGTTTCACACCTATCAGTCCTAAGGATCAGGCGGCGTTTCTTCAGGACCGTGAAATATGACTATCTACAACAAGTGGGGCACTACCTGCACGCCGACCTGCACTCTGTAGGTCTTACATGTACACGTTGAGGAACTGCGTACAGCTTTTTGTTCAATACATCTCACCCTATACCATCACCAACATTTGAGGTGTTCCCTCTCCATTACCACCATGAAAACGGTCTCACTTCAACCATGTCAGGAAGAAATATACAAATATTTTGAGGGTTAGGATGTCCCACAGGTTAGGAAATACCCACAAACTAGGACGTTTCTTCATGTTGATCACCTTTGACAAGTGTCTCTGTCCAGACCCAGTGAGCAGATTTGCTAGCATGAAAACGTCTGCCATATTCGTGAAATAGTCCATGCGTGCACAATCACTTTCCAGGAAACATTCACCTTGTGCGATTCACCTTATTTCATTTGCACTAGCAAAGAGTAAAGAAAAACAAAAATAATTAATCCTAACATACTACTTTTTCTGATTAACTGAGACAGTATCAGCATTCAATACAAGGTGCTAATATGCAGTAGAGAGCTTAATGTTTTAACTATGTTTAGATGACGAATACTTTTAATTGACTCCTGGAAGTAAAATGTTTTGTGTTATGATCTGTTATGTTATGTTGTGCTGATCTGAGTTAGGTTGCCATGGAGTCTTTATGCAGCATAAGCCTGCTATTTCCAACAGCATCTTAGCGCTGTGCGGCTTTTGATACAATGTTGATGGTTTATGCCCTTAGACAAATGGATGGTGTATCTCATTTCTGTGTGTTCATATCTCTACATTATTTTGTGCTGTAATGTTGTGAGAGTGTAGACTGCTTGTGAAGAAGTTGAACCCCCCGCAGATCAGGTGTAAAGTGAAGGGGTTTAATGAAGTACAGCAGTGAACGGGAAACGTCCCATTCACCAGCTCAGCCAGCAGCTAAATGACTTCCAACCCATTCCTAAGCACTCTAACATTCTATTATATATCGCATTGTTAGGATACCTTGTGTCATACATTCTGTTTATTAACTAGATGACAACCCCTCATATTAGCAATACCAAGATACCACACTGCTCTTGTTCTAGTATGTTGTTTAATTGATGGTACCTTTAGGTATACTTTCACCAGGTCTAGTGCTAAGTAGATTTATGCATCTTTTTCATGGAATTATGTTTCATCCCCATGGACACCAGTTCATATCCCAGCAGGTCCGCCTACTCTTTTATTCTCAGAAGCTGATGATAATATTATTATTTAGCCAGATAAAAATAAACATCATCTCTGAATGACCACTTGGGGGGACAGGCACTTTCAAATACGCTTGTCATTAAGTTGGGTGACTTTCCACACAGGCTTATTTTTTGGGGTTGCCTTCTTTGTTGTAGGCATTGAGGGTCATCCTCTTTGGTCAATAACACTGCACATGAGTCTGTGTGCAAGCTTTTATGTGAATACAAGGAAGTGATTTAACACATTTCTACCATTTTGGATGGAAACATATGCTCAAGTGAAGGTGTTCACCTTTGCTAGATCTGAAGTGGTCATGGACCTGCCTTTAGTAGTGGTACTAGCTGTCTTTTTAACTATAACGCACTCACAGTTTGTGTAGTATGCCACAGGACTCAGCCGTCAACCTTCCTCCTTCCCTTCGAAGACGTGAAGTTTCATGGTAAAAAGCCTGAGGGTGGCTATCTGGGAAAAAGGGGAAGGAACGAGAGAGAACAGAGAAGAGCATGGTGCATCAGCTCGGGTCTGTGTCTTCCCACAAGATACTGACTCAAGAGGTAGGGGTGGATAGGTGCCTGGTAAACTGCAATACACACAGATATTCAGATATCCTAGACACAGGAAAAGAATGAAGTGCAAATTCACCCTCCTTGACCCAGTCTTATCAACTGTTTGAGGAGAGGTGATATGACATGCTCCCTGTGTGTCGTCTAACAGTTCCCACAGGTCAGTGTGTAAGATCAGAATGTGTGTCGTGCTGATCCTGGCATTATCAATGCTGTTCTTTCAATTTTCAATTAATTATGTCTTCTGTCGGTTTCAGTCGATGGTATAGTTTGGCATATATGGTAATACCTCACTGTATACTGATGGTTGGTGGCCACAGTGTACAACGGTGTGATGTGCTATGTCAGCGGATCCCTCTTGTGGTGATTGATAATGAAGTTTGATGAGTTATGGTTTGTGTAGTTTTGTGTGATATGCTTGGATGTTGAGTAGTATAGGTAGATATGGTGCTGAATAGTGTGTTTCCCTGTAGTGTTAACATAATATAAAATGGTTATTTGTAGAGCACAATGTTCAGTCCTTCAGATGTCTCTTGCAGATATTTACAAATGTTCGTTGTCACCCAACTCGATCAAACTCATTTCATTGACTTTCGAAGGATGATGATAAGCTGAGTTGACCCTCTCGGGTTCAGAGTTTCAGACCCGTGACCGTGGGTCTAAAGCAGATAAAAGAAGTGGATGTATTAGACCGTCGAACCACCCGACCAAGCCACTGCTCGGGGTACTGTCTTCCAAACTCACCCTTATTAACATTCAGCTATTCCTGGCTTGTCTCCACTTGAATGTCTGTTTCAATGATGTTTTAAGTTATTATTTCCTGAGCTGTTTGCCAAGCGTCTCATCGGTTTCTCCAGAAAAGTAATTTTTTGATATTCTAATAGTTCTACAGTTTTCCTACTGTTTTTTCATGTTGCTCCGAATTTACTTTAATTGGTTAAGGGATTATTTCAGTCTATATTGGGATTCCATTCTGACCCTTAAACACATTTCAGGTCTTGTTTTTTTGTAATATAATCTGGCTTGTGCAGTTTATCTCAAGCTTCCCAAACCACTTTTCAGATTAATGTCAAAAATACAAACCTCAGCATTTCCTTCGGGCTTCTCCTAAGGCATGTTAATGCAGTTATATGTCATTGAGTTTCACCTTCTAATTAAATGTAACCCTTGCGTTCTATTAATATATGCGTGATCACGGCCATATATTACTGAAAATTTGCAGAGCAAAATGTCATAACCCGCGGCACATTCACGCTTCAGGAAGCAGATGAAACCTGCCCAGACATTGTCTATTTTTACTTTATTCCTCATTAGACCTGTCTCCATAAAATTGGCCCCTTTTATTGCTGAGCTATTTTAAAACCCACTTTAAAAATAGATACTTGACAATTATATTCACAGTCACAGCTGTAAGATATTCAAACAGTTAGCAAATGAAGAATAGAGAACCAAGGCCCTTGAAATCACCAGCACAAACCTTCAATCCCTTTGCAGCAAGGAAATCAAAACCCAGGCAAAACATAGCAACTGTAATCAACCCTATGATCTGTACACCAAAGAGGAAGCTTTGCCCATTCAGCGTTATTATCCCCAAAGAAGTGATGGATATGTCCAAAGCAGTAAAAAGCAGATCTAATTTCCAGGTAGGCCATCAATAAGATTAATGTACTTTCTTACTTACAACACCTACTGTAAAAAAATTAACATTCATTTCTCCAACAAGTGCTACTGTCGGTCCTTATCAGGCCCAGCTGGTTCAAAGCACTTTGAAACTGTGGCTTCTGTTGGTTGAATTGATTGACAATCATCATGACCTTGTGAAAGCCACTGGATGATGTGTGAGAGTGAGTGAGACGTAAGCAAAGAGGAAAAGAAAGTAAGAGAAAGTGTGATTGATGGATATTCATATGTATCATTCTCTTTATGCCTCTCTCTACATATGCAAACTACTTAAAATTCCGTAGCGCGCGCTGCATCGCATTTGGCAATGCAGCGCGCGCAACGAAATTCGTTTTATTTATATGTTTACTTACCTCTATTCTGCCGTATTCCGTAGTTTACTACCCCCCACCCTGCCCCTCCCCCGCCCACGTCACCGCCCGGCAGCATTCCCACCACCGGCCGCTACTGCCCTTCACTGCCTTCGTTCACCTGTGATTTACTGTGAATGTATGTGCCAACACACCTTTGGTTAACATTGAGCTGTGGAAGGTTACAATTAATTATTTCATTCATTCATTCATTTGCACAGTCTTCATACCAATCATACCCTTTCTTTCTCTCTCTAGAAGCCTCCCCATGCCTCCCCATGTCTGCTGTTAACCTCAGTGAGAAGGAGGTACCAGGAGAGCCCCAGGTCTTTTATAACCAGCATCCAAGGGCTCCAGCCGACCGGGAAATGCCTGGTGGATTGAAAGGCCTGTCCTGCCCTAGGACTGGCCCTACTGGATCTTGGTCTTCTTCCTGGTGGGCTGGCAGGGTGAAACCAGTTTTGTTATTTGGGGCCATGCCAACCATGTTTCCTGCCTGTAGCACTTCACCACATAACAGAAAAACAAAGCAAAACAAACAGTTTTGAAAGCATGCAAGTGCTTCAAAACTATTTGTTTTTACATTTGTTTGGTTCCTATCTTCCGCAGGGTCATCAAGAGCACCGCTGACCTTCAGGGATTTAGGCAGGGCTTTAAGTGGGATGGAAAAACTGGGGGGTCTCTCAAAGGGGCGTGGTCAATGTAATTAGGGGCGTGGCTTAAAAACACATAAGCTAAAAATCTGTGTTTAGCACAGTGTGCCGCCCGACTTGTATTTTGCTGTTCCTGTCATTGCGTCCAGAAATAGGATACAACAAGTCACATCATACCTACAAGTCAGGACTATTGGCTTTGTCAATGGTTGTTAGTTGCAAAATATAAATAAGCAGCAACTATGGCTTGAATATAATATTGAAAAATCTTCCACTTAAAGCCCTGGTGACACCACGACAATGTTGCTGCTCCTGAGTTTTAAAAAGAGAAGGGAAATCCAGAGAGAAAATGACTCTTTTAAACGATTTCCCTTCCTCTACAACGCTCACCACGCGCACATCGATGTGGCCTGCTGTCACTGCAGTCCGGAAAAAAAAACGGACCGCCTGTGCCAGGGCACAAAACAGAGCCCGATAGAGACCCGTTTCAAGGCCCCCTTAAAAAAACTGCCGGTGCTCAGACCCGGTGAGACCCGGCCCACTTAAAGCCTTGGATTTAGGCAAGGGGTGAGGGTTCTGCTGTTGGCTGGCTCAGAGAGAAGAGGAGGCACTGTGATAAAAGTAATTTGTCATGATCATAAAATGTGGTCACGTGGAAGCCGAAATTGACTCAGGGTTTCCTGTTTTCACACTGTGCAATTCGGCCACTACATGGTTGTCTCATTCTCTCTCCCATTTCAGATCAAACCTTAATGCTTTGTGTTAAATCTTTGAGGTGCTGCATTAGAACTGTGATAAATACATCCAGGTTATTCATGTTTCACAAGGATTGGCGGTGGTAATGTTTGTTTGGGGAGTGTGATGTTTAAATGCAGAGCCTAAAATTAAATCTAGAGCACCAACCCTTGGCGAATGCATTAAGGTCATATGCTCCATGTAGCTAAAATTCTTTATTCATTGTCATGCATTCTTGAATTGATTCATCTACCAGCTTCTTCCCCACCCAGCTATCCATTAATTCATTGAGCAGTGTCTCCAATCTCCATCCCTCAATGCCATGACTAGACAAGGTTCTATACTGAAAATGTGTTCTAAACGGACCATATGTTCATTTTTTAGAGCTTTTTTGAGAGAGAACAACCCCATCCAAACCCTTCCAGCCCCCCCCCCGCCCCCCGCCCCCCGCCCATGCTAGGGTCAGGCTCAGGGCCGGACTGGCTACCGGGCGTTTTGCTGTGCAGCCAAGCTGGGGCTGATTTCGCGTGGTAGGGGCTGATTTCGTTGATGGGGACCTGCGTGTGCTTTTGAATAAACATTTCAAAACGAATGTTTTTAAGCGCACGCAGGTCCCTATCAACGAAATCAGCCCCCAGCTCGGCAGCACAGTAAAACGCCCGGTAGCCAGTCCGGCCCTGGTCAGGCTTGTATGATGCGTCGCTCACTACGTGCAGTATGAGAACCGGTCTGTCAAAATTTGGCAGGGCTGTTTTTGGTTCCCAGTCCTGCCCTGTCGTTGAGCGCTTTTTTATCTGTTATCAATGCATTTGTTTATTTCGCAATTTTGACTCGGTGACATCAGTGAAGGGCAACATGCATTTCAAGACTGCACAAAAAGACTTCCTGGCCATCCAAATAAGACTTGTGAGGTTGTCTGCTAATAGGTCATTTCATTTACCCATTCAGCATGTTCTTGTATGCCAGCAGCCATTCAGCAACACCCAATGATCGTATTAGGTACATCAGTTATTAAATGGTGAATAACATACACAGGCACACTGGAATTATGCATGTTCCACATAATTATGAATTTGCGACATTTACCACATAATCCATCATCTTCTGTGTACTCTGCAGATTTCAGCAAAATAAACTATTTCCAACTCAAGTGGACCAAAGGTTACTAAAAAAGCAGCAGGTTTTGTTGTAGCGCAGAGGAAGGCCCTTCGCAAATGTTGTCTGGTCACCTTTCTGTTGCTTATTTGGGTGACAAAGTTGTACTAATGTGGTGAACCCTGTGCCTGGGTTACTAATACGTGTTCATGTTCTGTTTTGTCAGCAACATGCCAATAATTCACATGAGACACTTGATCTGTTTTCTACGTTACCAGAACATTCGTACAATCGGTTGAAATTGTATTTCCATTACTTCCCAATCTGTGTCCACGTAGGGTTTCAGGTACACATCGAACTCAGGAAAAAGAGACAAACTCGTCCACTTTAGGATTCCGTGGCCAGGCGCTGCAAAAATCAGTAACCACTGATTTACGGAATTAAGAAACGCAATACTTGCCATTACGCCTTAACAGTCACGCCTGAATAATTCTCATCGGAAAAGATTAATTATACCTATTATCTCTGATTCACCACTATCCACATTAGCACAGGTGTTCCCACAGATAAATTCGAGTGTTAATCTCGGTGATGGGTGTGCTGCAGTCTTAATTTGCTTTATTTGTTGTCCTTGAGTAAGGTACATGTTTTCCTGGCGTAGTTCAGTCGCAATATATCGGTTTTTGTTCACCCATGTGCATCCATCCTAATGATGTAACAATGTTGGTTTTGATGAATTGTCTGTATTTATAAAGAGACCTGCAGTTCTCGATTTCGACCACAAGAGGGAAGCATGCTTCTACTTAGAAACACACGTTCACACACGCAGTCCGCAAAATTAAACACGGTGTAATATCGCAATGGAACGACTAGTTAATTATGTTAGTAAAACTGAACTATAAATGAGAGCCAAAGAACAAAGGCTGGAAGATGAGGTTTGCTTTAAAAGTTGTAATGCGGCCATAAACAGGTCCTATTCTCCATCCACACCTGGGGTTCTCTGCTCCTCAAAATGTATTTTTAAGCTTTGATTAGAGGGTGAAGACCAGCTAGTATTATGAATACTTCACACAACCCCCCTCAAAACATGTAGGGGCATATTCTCAAGAACGTGTGATAACCATCGCAAAAGTAACTTAACGCAACCTTCAACATCACAGTCTATCGCGGGAAATTTACGCCGTGTTAACCAAGTATTCACAACACGGCGGTACCATGCGATAGTCCCCAGATAACGCATTAACCGACCGCGTTAAAATCAATGCCACACCGCAAAAATGCAAAACACGAACGCAAAAAAAGCTGCGATGAGGCCAAGCGCGATACAAAAAGCAGCGAAAACCAGCTACAGGCATGCAATTCACACGCGTCAGGAGGGAACAATCACCATAAAAGCAGACCAAACAAATGTTGAGATGACAACGTACGAGCACAACCCCACAGCTGTGACGCAGAACAAATGACCATTGTCCAAATCAGATAGGCAGTTCCCCAGAAACAGCCAAAATGTACATTGACATGCATTCAGTATGTAACCTGCGCCAATGCGGAAACAAACATGGAACACACTGTGAAACCGCATCTCCTCTTCACATTGCAGAGGGACAAACAACACCCCCTGCACACCTACGTGCCATGTCCATGACCAAACAATAATGAAAGTATGGACCAATGTAGGGGCAGTGACTCCCCCCACGTACATGTCGCCCATGTCAAGGGACTTGAGTCACAGGGTGCATCCCTGCATCATGGCGGCACATATCAGAGCCCAAAAGAAGCTCTCTTGCCACTTGTAGGCCACAAATGACAGCCAAAATGGAATGAATTGGGAGACATGTGAAACGCCGAAGAGTGGGATACCGTAACAACTGTGACACACAGAACTGGCATTTCGAATACGTGACACCCTAAACAGCCTCACTGCACAGAGGTGACACACCCACCATCCATTAACAAATTCCCAAATTGTCAGCACAACATGTCGCACCCACACGTGTCTGAGTGAAGAGCCTGTACAGATGAGTGACATGCATGCAGGGAATGTGTTTCGGAATGCATTTATTAGCACATGCTGTGCCTGTGGTCAGTCAACGTACTGTGCCATTACTGCTAAGGACCCTCACAATGTGACGTCAACCAGAGAAGAAATTGTCAATGATGTAGTCCCTACGGGCAATTCCTGCTGTGGCTGCAGTGGGGTGTGGTCCACCTGCCTCATCTTCATCATCATCGTCCGGTGCATCTGGCACTCGTATCCATGGGGCTCTGCTGCGTACACATATGTTGTGCAACACACAACATGCAACGATCATCTTGCACACGAGGCCTGGGCTGTACAGGAGCCTTCCACCTGTGACGTCCAGGTGCCTGAAACGTGACTTCAACATGCCAAATGTGCGCTCCACGATGCCCCTGGTGCGTTTGTGGGCCAAATTGTACTGCCTCTGGGGCTGTGTGTTCGGGGCTCTGAGGGGTGTCATCATCCAAGCGCAGAGTGCATATCCTTGGTCACCTGTGACAGTGCAGAGAGACATGAGTCAAGACTACGTACTGCATGATGTGTTGGCAGGCTCACTGGTTCATTGGTGTGTGATATGTGTGACTTAGTGATTCCCGTATGACATCTACTGCGTGTTGCTGATGAGCGGCATCACTGGTTATCACGTAGCCTCACTGCTGCACCTCACCCCCGAGCACATTCACTATTGTGCGCAGCGCGATTGCATCACATGCACCCCTACGGCACACCATTGTCATGCCTGTCTGCGCATGTCCACAAGCCTGACTACGACACAGTGATGATGCTGCGCAGAATGTGGCCGGCCACGTGTGTGTCGGCCCATTGCAAGGACAGGGCTGACACAGATGTAGAGCACCTGCCTGGCTGAACCCGACATCCAGTTGAGGGTACATCTTTGGCTCATGCAGCGATAATAGCGACACACACAACACTTGGCATGTGTGATCCCTGACCCCTAGCGGGCATGCCGTCCCCCATGTACCCCTTCGGCCGAGCACGCACACCGGGGGCATGCCACATGGCAACATTGTCGATTGCGGGACGGGTGGCGCAGACACAACAACAGAGACACACGCATCAGCCACATCCCTGGCAAGGCCTACACTGCACCACACCCAGATCCACGTGTGGAGTAGCCACACCCCTACGCAGTACCGACGATCGCCTGTCCACCCCGCTTACGCTCACAGGGAGGTACGACACAGTTTCATGTCCCAGGTCTACACCACTGCCTGCGGTGACATGGATGCGCACGCTGTACACAGCACAATGTCATGTGGAATGACCCCGGTCCCTCATGCATACATAATAACCACACGGACACACTGAGTGAGTTCGTGGACTGGCCACGGGCACGTGCGCCCGGCCCCTTTTATTGCCAGGCTCACATCTCCAGTGACGCCTGTGCTGGATGGGTCTTGGGTAGTGTAAGCCACCACTCAGGGATTGGTTGGTGGTGGCAAAGACCACAACAGTGAGCAGACAATCAGCAGTACAAGGTACGTACATCATGGGTCCCTGACTTGAGCAGCACAGAGTTTGTGGCCCCAGATGCACAGCGGCCGGCACAGGCACACCGCCACGGGACGGTGACTTGCGGTGCACTGAGGCAGTGCCACGCGAGCTGAGCGTGTACTCGTCTATGTCCAAGGGGAATTTCGCGGAGGGTTGCGGAGGACAATGGAAGGTGTCCTTCCAGGGCATGATGCAGAGGGCAGAAGCAAGCAGGAACAGGCAGATGGCGGAGTTGAATGCTACAGACCCCACTTTTCCACCTTGTCAGTATCAGCTACATGTAGATGAAGACAGCCTCCAGCCCATGGGCTCAGACGCCACCGACGTCCAAACAGAGATTGCCCATGGATTTCAGGGCACACACTCAGTGGCGCCAGAGCTGGAAGGGGATGCTTTCTGCGATGAGGCCTGTACAATGACATGGACTCTGCTATGTAGAGAGCAAGACTCAGTTCAAATCGTGTGAC
Source organism: Calotriton arnoldi (assembly GCA_963921515.1). Lineage (NCBI taxonomy): Eukaryota > Metazoa > Chordata > Amphibia > Caudata > Salamandridae > Calotriton > Calotriton arnoldi. Next base: position 315,701 of record CAWUFW010002248.1, on the reverse strand, counting down.
CTATTCCACTGCAGTGTGTGCCGGAGGCAGCGGTCAGCAGGGACCGACAGCCACGTGTGGTAGGCATGCGCTGCACAGAGTCAGTGGCACCAGTGCAGTTGTTGGTAGTGTCCCATCACCTCCGTAAAGGTGAGCCTTTTCTCCTTCGGACTGAAGCGCGTCTTCCTCTTACTCCTCTCCTTGCGTACTGTGACATGAACACTGCCATGAAGAAATCAAGACTCAGTTCCAAAAGTGCGACCTAGTTGGCCGCAGTGTCGGCCGGAGGCAGCGGTCAGCGCGGGCCAACCACTGTCCAGTCATCTCCTCCTGGATCTCTCACACACGACGTTGGAATGGCATTTGTATTAGATTTGTGGCTGACATAGGTGGTGGCACCAGAGCTGAGCAGGTGTGCAGCCGGCGAGGAGGCCGTGTCCTGCCTGTGACAGACTGCATTGGATTGGTGTGAGGCCTGCAGGACCGCAGTGCAGGCCGAAGGCCGGAGTCAGCAAGGGCCCACAGACACATTTGGTGGGAGTCCTATGCACAGACTTGGTGGCACCACATCGGAGGGTGTATAGTGACATGGACTCAGCCTTAAATCATGTACTCTGCCATGGTGTAATCAAGGCTCAGTTCCAAATGTGTGTCCTACTTGTCTGCTGTGTATGCCGGTGGAGTACGTCAACGTGAAAGGAGTTCCGCGGGCCTGTGCCGCGGAGGCCGTGATGGTCCGAGGAGTCTGCCAAGGTTGGGGGCCTCGGGCTTGGAGCTTGCACCGGCATGTGGTGGGCCCTCTTTGACACACGCCGGTGTCAGCAGGTGAGCAGTGATGCCTGGATGCGCAGGGGCGGCCATGACGGCTTCGGGGACCAGCGGCCCGGGGTGCAGCAGGTGCACAGGATCCCAGGCAACCCCGCTCTCGGCGTAGGCCTCGTGGCGGGGTGTGAGGCGCCACCCTGGCAGGGACGTTGGGCATTCCGGAAGAGGACCACGCCCAGGGCTACGTGCTTTTTATTCACAACCATACGCTGACCTGGCGTATGCCGGGCCAGCCCACTCCTCACGCTTACAGGGGGGGATGTAACAAGCGACATTTCCTTGATCTCCCCCACTGGCTGGGGTGACATGGTTGCGTCCACTGTCCACTACACCAAACACCAGCGCGGTATGTCGACATGGATATGTGTGTGGTCTGCATACTGCAGTCTGTCCAACACATCCACGCCACACTTGGCATTGTGTGCAGTCCCATTCATCTGTCACATCGCCTCCTTCGCACATGCCTGGTTCCCTCCTCTTCCCACATTCTGCTAATGTGTGGCTGAGGTGCCATGCCGTTGATGGCTCATGTACATGGCTAGGCCAGGTTCCCACGGTGAGTTGTGCTTTCGTGTCTGGTGGGTGGGCATGTTGTTTGGCATGTTGTATGTGGGTTATGACGTGTGCATTCCCAGAGTTGTGAGTTGTATGATTGTGGAGTTGAGGTGTGTGGTGTGTTCATTTGGTACTTACCAATGAGCACTGCATTTCCGTAGGTGCCATCCTGGAAGCGCCGGTTGATGATGGACTGTCGGAAGATGTATGAATCATGCACACTGCCTGGGTAGTTGGCGACGACATTGGTGAAGAGTCCCCGGTGGTCCACTATTGCCTGCACATTGATGGAATGCGTTTGCTTTCTGTTGCGGTCATTGTGTGCAGTGTCGGCAGGGGGCACAAGTAGGACATGTGTGAGTCGATTGCCCCCAACACGTGCGGGAATCCAGCTATGGCCTAGAATCCTTGCTTGGTCTCCAGCTGTTCCTGCGCAGTGTGGGGAAGTATAGGTACTGGGGTACCAAGCTGATGATGGCATCCAAGACAGGTGTGAGGAACTTTGATAGGGCTGGCTGTGAGACTCCTCCGACTCTGGCGGTTGTTGGTTGGAATGTCCCAGAGGCCAACAGGAGCAGCACAGCCAGCAGCTTTGTCTGCGGAGGGATGTTGGTTGTCCGCTGTGTTGGTACAGTCAGCCTGTGGGCAATGATGTTCAGGATGCGGAGGATGGTTGTCCTTTGAGCCTGTAGTGGGCAATGACATACTCTGGGTGTCATGTCTGTGAGGCTGGTGCGTTTTCTGAAGGTCCGCGGTCTGTGTCTGCGCTGCCTCTGTGGTGGTCCGGGGGTGGGGCAGGGGATCCGTGGGGTGGTGGCGGGCCTGGGGGTGGTGGCGGTGGGTGTTGTTGCCCTCTTGGGGCTCTGAGCTGCATGATGAGTAGCTCCATGGCATCTGTTGTCCTTCAGGTGTGGCTGTGGGCTGGGCTCCCTTTTCTGGTGCAGGCTGCCGTCCGACTTTACACCAGGTCAGAGCAGGTGTTAGTTTCCTGCTGCTAACGCGCCATATCGCATGTTTTGTGGACTTATCGCCGATCTGGCTGGTCGTTGAGAATGTTGCGGAGTGGTGTTTTCGGCGGCTTTTGCACGGGTACGCCTACTCTGCATCTCATTAGCGATAGTTGCCGGGGTTATCTGTGGCGATGTTTTTTGAGGCTGATATCGCGGGTAAACTGGTGTTATGGGCTGTTAACACTAGCTTGTGAATGGGGCAAATTATTTATCGCAACTTTGGCTGCGATAAAGTGCCGTTAACTCGGCGATAGCTCCTTGAGAATATGCCCCGTAATTGGTTGGTTAAAGTTATCCACAATATTTTAAACTTTTTTCCATCCAGTTCCTACTTTCAGTGTTTGAAATAGTCAAGTGCTGGTACTCGCTATTGCAGAGTACTATTTTTCTCCTAAGAAGTACTGGTACTCTCCCGTTAAAAGTATGACACCCTTGCTGAGAAGTGCTGGTACTCTTTCACCGTGCACCATGCTCACCAGTACTGCCCATTTAATAATTCTCTATGTAACGTGGAACCAATTCGCTAAGCTGTGTTTCACAGGCTTCATGTTCCTGAAGATGAAGGGTGGATTTTAACGACCTAGTAGAGCAGCTATGGTATTTAATTGGGTAAATGAAGGCGCCACTCGGGAGAGATAACACAAATATTTGATATTTACTCGCTGTATTGATCACGGTGCTGCAAGGTGAAGAGAACCACTGACCTCCCCAAAACACAAAATGGCCTTGGCCAATTGATGTTAGGGACTTAGTGTTGCTACAAGATGGCCGCCGTTATGCAACTAGGTTATATGAGTCCTTCTTCTCTGATTGCTGAGAAAAACTGGATAGCTGTCCTTCCTCGGTTTCTATTAAACTTGAGTGAAGCCGGTATATAATGGCAGGAACCGGGAGCCTCATTCGTGCACCGTACTCGGCAACACGAGGAGCGACGTCCGTGTGTGGGATCAAACTACTAAGAAATAAGGTAAGGGGATCAACGGCCAGGGGGCATTGGACTTTATGGAAGAATAGAATATTTTGAGTTCTCGTTGTCAGATTCATCGTTAGCATGATAGCGTTAATGGAGCAACTAGCATGACGGATTCACTTTAGCTCGTCGACACTCTAGATATAGCACAGGAATAGAGGAAGCTTACCTTTACGATTTACTAGAAGGATCGAATGGTACTCTAGCATCATTATGAGGAGATAGATAAAGCGGATATGAACGGAATAGTTTTGTTTTAATGTCAAGCTGTATTCAGTGTTATGATGAATGGTGTGGTATTAGAGTGGTCATTCTGCACCTAGATTTTGACTATTGGGGCTTGTAAAAATAGAGTTTGACATTACTCAGGGAAGATAAATATCACATGGTTAGTCAACAATGAGATTGGAGGATGTATTCAATTTGAACTATATATTATTATGGAGTGACACATGACTGGCTATATCTTTGTAGATTCTGAACTTCTGGGACACACAGGGATCCCTTGGATTTAACATTGAGAAGTGAGACGTCGCGAGATATTGAATCCCAGTGTGGGTTGGAATTAACACCACTAATAAAGTAGGTGGACCAATTGTTACTTTGAGTTTGCAACATTAGCTTTATGTGACTTTTGCCTGATGGTCCTTTTATACTCAGGGCGTTTTCTGGTTTCTTTACAGGGTTTATACACAGGAAGACAATAGGTATTTACCCAACATAATTTGGTTTTTTGTTAAATTAAGTCAAAATAAAAATTGTTTTTACTTCACCCTTTGGGCTCCACTCCCATCTCACCCCAGGAATGTTCATTCTTGGAGTCGTCATACACGGTCTGAGTAGATTATATTTTGACACTACCGACTGGCACTATATATGGTTTATATTGCACTTACTACTGAGACTATACCACGGAATTCTTCCTACTCCATCTTCTTCCTTTGGGATTCTGGATCTTTTGATCTACAGATTATTGGGACACATTTGAATTTTTTTTTCAATGTTTCTGGTGTATTATATTTTGTGCATGTGGGCACACAACCAATGAGATAACATATTGTGATGAAGCATGGCACCGGCCGCTGAATGTAATCTCTGACTAGTTCTGTACACCCAATTTAAAGAAGGTGATACATTGAGTATTCATTCTGTTTTTATGCAGCCTTGATAAAGTCAAGGGATAATTTCCCATGTAAGCGACTTAAACACGTGTCGGCTGTCTGAACATCGGAAAATAAAACGGGAAAAAGAAATAAGAACTTACCTACTTGTATTTTACTTATGCTCACATCAAGCATGTTTATGTATATTGTGACATAACAGACGTGTGCTGAGGAATTCCTTTGTATATCTAGTAGAGCAGCTATATGTTTGGGACATTTGCATTTTTTTCTTTTCAAAACCTGTACAAAACTGACTGGGAAATACACCTTTTTGCTTTCTGGTGGGAAATCGAATGAATCCCTTCTTGACATAGTGTGAGGCAAATAAAGACTTCGCCTCTCACGTGCGGAGGCTTTAGCAGGAATAGAAGTGTCAAAGATTTTAAAATCTCCCCTGTGGTACAAAAGGTGAGGCTCTAGGTAATGAAAGTGGAGATTAGTGATCTCTTTTTCCCGGTTTCACTTCACACCGACACTCTCTGATACGGCTGCATGACATGCTCTCCATCTTGTTTTATTTCCAGTCTCCAGGAACTGCAATTTCTTCTTAATTACACATGCACCTACATGAAGATTTATGGAACAGGCAGGGGTTGGGGAATGTAATAAGACTCGACTTGCCAAGGTCCCACACTATGGGAAACAGGTACAAACAGCAGCTGCTGCTCCCCAGAACCAACAGAGGGATTTTGTACAGCTAGTATTCTGAGCCCACACATTTGAAAGTGATTTCTTACGGGATAATAAAAAAAAGGAGTTTTGGTGAAATTGGGTATTTGTATGAGCTGGGTCTGGAGGCTTAGTGGACTAATGCTTCTGCTGTAGGGGCCTGTGTTTGACCTCATGGTCACAGGTTCAAATCCCAGTGGGTCCACTCAGCCTATTATCCTTCTGAGGTCGATAAAATGAGAACCATTGAGTTGGGTAACAATAAACATGTTATTCAGCACCAAGATGCCCATGGGTGAATGTGCAGTTTACAAATACACATTATGTTAAGATCACACATTTTCACGGGGAAAGCCACAATTTATCCATGTTTTCTGATTTCATTTTGTACAATTCAGCCACTTAATGGGTATCTATTTATCATTCTTTTTTATGTTAACACTTTGTTTTTACCTCTTTGTGCATTTTTTTTGTCGCAGTTTTTGTATATTGCAAACAGACCCGAAGATATTGGAATGCTCTAGGTGAGGACTAGTTACATTACAACAAGGTCACATTAATTCTTTATAGGCACGAGAGATTGGGGGATTTATTCAGAATCCCAGGATGTTATGGTGACTCCAAGTTTCAAAGCTGGTTCCCCAGTTCCAAAGTCTGCAGCTCTGGCCATAACGCCACATCCTGGGTAGAGGGAGGTTGGCAGGCGGAAGCCACTTGAAAGCTGAGCTCGTTATGGGCTCGACTCGATCCTGGCTCGAACTTTCAATGGCTCGCCCACCTCTACAAATAACCCAAAATAACATAACAAAAAATAAAATGCACTGAAATCATTTGGCGCCTGAATCTCCAGAAAAAAGGAAGAAAATGTACTTGTTTTACTCCAACGTTTCAAATAAATTCACATTTTTTGGGAAATTCATGGATGGTTTCTTGTTTTCTCCTTCGATACTTTGGCAGTCGTAGTTGCTGGAGTAGTTTTGCAATTCTGCAGTATATTTCTCCCATGTAAAGGCTTTTTCATATGTATTAACAGATGTTCCTTTACACATGCATACCAATCTCTCAATATTATGATGTTACTTTAATTGTTGCGTTTTCCTCCACAAGTAATCTATTTTCCTGTAAGCAAAAACCTTGCTTTCCATTTTCACCAATGCGGTTACTGTTCCCTTCCCATTCTCTTGTTGGATACAGGCATACACCTGCTCTTTGCAGGAGTACATCTACAACAGCATCCACGGGAGGAATGAGCCTTGCAAAAGTTTGTGAGAACCCACTAACTCTCAGGCTCATGGGTGTTCCAAGCCCTGGACCACCTACAAGACTGATTTGCTCACACATTATATTACAACGTGCAGGTGTGATATTCAGTGGAAGCAAATTGCTTTCCGAGTGTAAATGTTCTTTTTATAAACATTTTGTTACAAAACCTTGGGGCATATTCTCAAGGACGCATCGCCGATTTATCGGCACTTTAGCGCCGCAAAAGTGGCGATAGATTTTTCGCCCTATTCTCAAGCTGGTGCAAACTGCCGTTATCGCCAGTTTTCCAGCGATAGCTGCCGCAAAAAACATCGCCACGGATGAGAGCGACAACTAACGCTAATGATATGCAGAGTAGGCATTCCCTGCAAAAACACACGAAAACACCACTTCGCGATATTCTCAACGACCAGCCAGACGCGCGATGCGATCCAAAAACAGGCGATAAGGCGCGTTAGCAGCAGGGATTTAACACCTGCCTTCTACTGGTGTTAAGCAGGACGACAACCTGCAGTATGAAAGAGAGCCCAGCCCAGAGGCACATTTGAAGGCCAACACATGTCATGGAGCTACTGATCATGCAGCTCGGAGACCCAAGAGGTCCACAACACCCACCGCCACCACCCCCAGGGCCACCCCCCTGGGCCTACCCCACCCTGGACTACCACCCAGGCAGCGCAGAACAAGACAGCTGACCTTCTGAAACTGGCATGGCCCCTCAGCCACACAATTGCAGAATGTGGGGAGAGGTGGGAACCAAGTATGTGTGAATGAGGCAAGTCACCCATGAATAAGAATGTACACAATGCCAAGTGTGGCGGTGATGTGCTGGACAGACTTCAGTATGCAGAGCACAGACATGTCCATGTGACATATACTGCTGGTGTTTGTAGTGTTGTGGACAGTGGACGCAACCATGTTACCTCAGGCAGTGGGGAAGACCTCGGTCATGTAGCTGTGTCGTCCCCCCCTGTAAGCGTAAGGGGAGTGGGCTCGTCCGGCGTATGCCAGTCCAGCGTAGGAGTGTGAATAAATAGGCCAGGGCTCTGGGCGTGGTTCACTTCCGGCATGGCCAACGCGTCTGCCAGGGCGGCGGCCCTTACCCTGCCACGAGTCCGCCGCCGTGACCGCCAGCCTCCTCAGCCGAACGCTGGCTTCCGCGACACAGGCCCCCAGCGGCACAGCACCGCAGAGTTATGTGTGTGCTGACTACTGCCTTTGGCCTACACTGCGGTCAGCAGGTCCCCCAATTCAAATCGAGTCTTGATTTATTTATGGTGCAGTCCAGTAGGCAACAGACATTGCTTCCAGTGCGGCCCGCCCGGACGACGCATCAATGCAGGCTGCGCACCCGCTGAGCTCTTCAGGTACCACTAACTCTGTGCAGCTCAAGTCAACGCCATGTGGCTGTGGGCCCTTGCTGACCGCTGCCTCCAGCCTACACTGCGGTCAGCAGGTCCCCCAATTCAAATCGAGTCTTGATTTATTTATGGTGCAGTCCAGTAGGCAACAGACATTGCTTCCAGTGCGGCCCGACCCGACGACGCATGAACGCAGGCTGCGCACCCGCTGAGCGCTTCAGGCGCCACTAACTCTGTGCAGCTCAAGTCAACGCCACGTGGCTGTGGGCCCTTGCTGACCGCTGCCTCCGGCCTACACTGCGGTCAGCAGGTCCCCCAATTCAAATCGAGTCTTGATTTATTTATGGCGCAGTCCAGTAGGCAACAGACATTGCTTCCAGTGCGGCCCGCCCGGACGATGCATCAACACAGGCTGCGCACCCGCTGAGCGCTTCAGGTGCCACTAACTCTGTGCAGCTAAAGTCAACACCACGTGGCTGTGGGCCCTTGCTGACCGCTGCCTCCGGCCTACACTGGTATGGTATACATTTATTTGCATAGTTAATTAAAACCGTTGCAAAGCGCCAACATGTTCAAAAAACAGATATATACATTTACAACACATTCCTTTAAAATTATTGTGTTTAAAAACTTGCTAAAAATTTTCTATAATTAAGCAGCTTTACCAACAAAGTGTCTAATTTCTGTCCAAATGCTGTGGGGATCGTTCCAGTCCGTCAAATAACTTTCCGCCCACCATTGGCAAGCCTTTCTAACCTTGGCAATGAGCCCATATTAAAATACTAACGGCTCCATATAGCGTGCCCTCGGGTGCTATGCTGTCCGACCACTTCGTGCCTCAGATATAAAGTTCTTGTTATGTGAGGAAAGTTTCTTCAGTGCGCCTCAGAACGTTTGCCCATGAATTTACTGCCTAGATTCCTTATGTCAGCATTTCAGGCATTTTGCTGTCGCACAGTCTCAGATACTTCACTAGGCTGCAGTTCAGTTGTGGATCATTGGGTGCAAAGCATGCTAGCAAAGCTTGCCTCCTAGTACGAATCCCCCGCTGGTTGAAGTGCTGCTTCAATAGTTGTTTCCGTTCCTTAAGAAGTTTTTTGCAGGAGCACAGTAAATGCAGCAGATCTTCAGATGCCGATCCACATAAGCGGCACACAGAGCACGCTTTCTCTCTTAACCAGGGTGGAAGATGTTGTATACAGGGTAGCAGCCCCAGTCTGTACTTCATGAAAGCAATTTTTATTTTTTTGTCATAACCCAGATTGAAATAGGCTTGAGTGGCCGACTCTGTATATGTCTTCAATGTCATTCAGCCATGGGCCCTTTTTGTCAATGAGGCCTTGTCCTCCAGCAAAGAAAGCTGTTTCACTGTCTTCCACACTAGTTTTTTAAAAATAGTAATAGTTGTTGGTGTTTCCCAAAGCTGACATAGCCCCATCCTATTTAAGCTGCTGTGAAGATATTCCGCAGCAGGTGATTTGGTGTGTTGTTGAATCTCCTTCCATAGCTGTTCATTTAATGTGCCATGCGTAGCTTTTCGCACTTTATCCCACGCAATAATGAAGGCCCCTTGTCTTGCAACTGTTTGTTTTTGAATACCAAATTCAAGCCTAATTTTGCATGCGAGGTATGTTTGGGCAGCCCAAAGATGACCCTGTATGCTGTTGTTACTGCAGCGTCAAGTATTTTAGCGTCTCTGCCTTTCTGAGCCTCGCTGCCATAGGTGATTGTTGGCAGCAGTTTTGCCCGAACTACCTCAATCAAAGGGAAGATCAATGGTCCCATCAATATTGAATTTAGTGATTTTAGAGTGGTAGCCAATACTAGGCCTTTATGCCTAATGCTGTTCTTCTGTGCCGAAAAGCGTCCCCTTATGTCCAACTTCACACCCAAATATTTGTATTCCACTGTATTCTCAATTTTAGTTTCTCCCCAAAACCAGGCTCCAGTTTGTCTCCATTTTTTCCTGATGATCATGGTTCTCGTTTTGTCCAGGTTGATCGTTAGATCGTTTGCTTTAGAGAAGTCCCGTGTTGCCTTTAAAAGATGTTGTAGCCCTACTTTTGTTTTACTAATCAGGACTATGTTGTCCGCATACAGGAGGCAGGGTATCAAGATGTCTCCTAGTTTTGGGGCATGTGAGTTGCAGCTAATCAGGAGTGGTACTAAGTCAGCTACATATAGGTTAAAAAGAGTCGGTGCTAGGACACAACCCTGTTTCAGCCCTTTTTCCATAGGGATACGCCTCAACAGGGAAGTTCAGTTGCCCAGCTTCACCTGCAACCATGTGTCCGTGTGCAAGTTTATTAGCAAGTTTAATAAGGGCTGTGGCAGCCCCCATCTATGCAGTTTGGACCATAATTTAGTACGGTTGACGTGATAAAATGTGGCCTTATAGTCAATAAAGCATAAGTATAGAGGTGTCCGTGCAGCCTCAGCCTTATCCATAAGCATTGCCATGCTTAGTATGTTGGTTATTGTCCCGACTGATTTTACAAATCCAGTCTGTTGTAAAGGAATTGCAGATTTTTCTGTGGCCCATGCCTGGAGATCCTCTAGTAGTGTACCAGCAAAAAACTTTGCCTCATTGTCTAATAAAGCCACTAGTCGATAGTTTTGTGGTACCGACTTTTCACCAGATTTATAAATTGGGGAAATGATTGATCCTTTCCAGGAGCTTGGCAGAATATTTAGTGTCCTAATTTCTCTAAACAGTGGTTGCAATGCTTCAGCCCAGTAGGTTGCCTCCTGTTTGTATAATGCTGGTGGTATTCAATTAGGGCCGGGAGCACCTTCCCTTCTCCCCTTACCTATCTTCCGTTTAATTGCTGTTACATGAGTTATTTGGAGTTCCTCAGTTGATAAACCTCCCCTTGTGTTCCCAGAGTCGGTGGGGTACTTCCAGCACCAACCTTGGTTGTCATATGGCATTCTAGTTTTTTTGAGTATTTCGGTCCTGTTCACTAAGCTCAATGATTTGTTGAAATGCGAACTTAGGTATTTTACCCAATCTTCTTCTGCGATATTCGAGGAGATGCCATCATGATTATGGTGGATGAATTGATTTATGGTGTTCCAGAATCTGGCGCTGCTATTGTGTTTAACATCAGCAAATAGTTTGACCCAGAGTTCCTCCTCCATAGCTCTGTTAACATTCCTTTTCAGTTTTTTTTAAATCTGCCCTTTGACTCCGTAGTAATTCCAATTGAGTTTTATCATTGGGCTTGTGCCGGAGATATCTCAATGATTGATAGATATGTTTTTGGCAAGCTTGATTTCTTGCTTTGCAGTATGTGATATGGGTTTCGTGCCACTGAATCTTTGCTGGTTTGGTGGTTTGGTCTTAGACACATATACTTCCATCATTGTTAGAAAGTTTAGCCATTTTTCAACTTCCCCTTCTCCAGCTCTGGCGATGAAGTGCTGTTTTGCAATTTCCAGCATCTTATTGCCAGCAGCTATCTTAAATTTTATTCTTTTTAAGTTGATGGTGACTTCTGATCCCTGTGGTGTCCGGCTACGTTCAAATGCTGGAATTGTGGTTCTTAACTCTATTTCCTGCGGCCGATGATCACTGTCGCCTTTGTTGCCCAAACGAAATGATGCAATTCGATGAAACAGACATAGGGAGACAAAGATATAGTCCAATATTGTGCTTGTTCTGATTGAACTGTACGTTGTTACTGGAGGGTTATCTTCAACTGATCTACCATTTAGTGCCCTTAAATTTAGATGTTCCAGCTCCTCAAGATTGGTTGTCCTGACTTTAGTATTTTTACCCAGTTGTAGTTCCCCTTGCGATGGAATATTCCAAATTATGTTTTGCTGGAGTATTTCTTCGTCCATGGAGGAGCCCATTAAGTTATAATTGAGGTCCCCAGTAAGGATGAGATCAGTATTAGGGCCTTCTCTTATGCATCTTTCCACAAAATTGCACATTTCCTTAGCTAATTTAGTTTTACGTTTTGGTTGAATGTACACATTTATTATCGTAATATTAATATTCTTTGTATTTGTTATTGATGGAAAGGATACAGTTACTGCTAATAATGATTGAATTTTAGGACCGAAAGTGCGGGCAGTGTGAGTGATTGTATTCGCAACATATATGACCAAACCTCCTTGCAAGCGGCCAAATTTTGCCGTCTTAGTTGCTCCTTTGTAAAAACGCAAAAATTCTTGGAGATGTGGCGGATCCGATGCCCAAGTTTCTTGCAGAGCTACTATATCGATGGCCCTAATGTAGGTGACAAATTCCAGGTCTGCTATTTTATTGGCGAGCCCATTTACGTTCCAGGAGCATAGCCGTACTAACCCATTAACACTGGCCATGTGTGGGGAGCAAAGATCTCGTCAATCCTTTTTATTGTTTATCGTTCTCGAAATCCAACTTGTATCGATTTCCCGTTCCTGCAATGTAAACGGGTTACAACAAATTCTGGGTCCCTCCAGCTGTTGTCCTATGTCCGTGTTGCAGTGCCCTATTGCTCCTTTCAATACCGATGTAACTCGTCTATTTCCAGTCCCCTCAGATCCCCTCATAGGTTGCGGGTTTAACGGATCTGGATAACCTGGTTTGGTGTATCGAGCAATGCTTATCCCCCAAGACTTTAAAATCTCACTTTCCATGAGTATTTTATGTGTAGTTGTTGAGGAGGTCCATGTTGCTCTTGTTTTTTCTCCTGCCAAGTGATCCATGCATTTGATAAACTCTATTGACTCCAAATCCATCGTCCTTATCTCCGACAATGAAGGTATGTGGGATAGGAGCCGCAGAATATTGCCTCGGTTCAAGACGTCATGCCTTCCTTTAGAGATGTATTCTGGAGTAAACCAAATGGCATTTGTTTCTTTCCTCCCACCCTCTAGAGGCATTGTTTTGGCCTCTTATGGAAGGCAGACCGGCCTCAATTTGGGAGCATCCCTTTCCCGCTTGATCCCCGTCCGTAGGACCCTGCTTGCGCGTATTGGACCCTTTCTGTCCCGTATTCCGTACTTCCTTGCAGTTTTATGCCCGGACGGATTTGGTTGAGCTCTCTGAGTGACTCTGTGTTGATGACAGATATTTGAAAGTTGGTTATGCTATTATTCAAAAGCTGCCTGTTCAGTACCTTCTCTTCTTCCTTATTAACAATAAGTCTGCTTTTGGGGTCGATCGAATTCCCCAAAGTTATATTCCTCCCTTCAGGGGTTGGATCAAGTTTGTTTGATGTCCAAGAATTTCCGTAGGGCATAGAATCCTGCTTTGTCTCATTCAGTTGAGCACTTCTTGTTGTTTTTACTTCGATTCTGTTTCTAAGTTCATTTACGGCAGAATTTCCAGCAGATTTTCTGTTTGAGTGAGACTGGGGTGAGACAGCTCCCTCTGCCTCCCAAACAGGCTCGGACACAGTGCTTTCTTGCTTTCCATTTGGAGGATTTTGGATCGTAATAGGCATGTTGGTGATGCACTTTGTGTTAGTTGTTTCCAGTGTTGGGTTATTTTGGTCCAATATCCCTTTTTGCACTGGCGTTGCCCCAAAAAGACGTTGAAATCCATCCATATTGAGGCCTTGTTTCTGATTCCTACCCTTCCGTTTTTGTGCCCGTCTTTGTTTTGCATTCAATTTTATTTCCCCTTTATCTGCCTCAGCAAGCTCCAACATAGGACTTTGACTAAGTACCGAAGTTGATGTTTGCTTGCTGTTCTCAGTTTTAGCATTAGTTTGTGGATTCTGGTTCATTGTCGCCGATTGGTCCATTTGTGCGGACGCACCCCGATGGATCACTGTGTCATTCCAAGGCCCCTTCGGGGTGTACCCTCCTCTAGGCTGTTTTAGGACTTGATTCGATGCCTTCTTCAGTTGTGAGCATAAATCAGTCAGCATTGATGTAAGGGTTGCTAATTTGTCCACAATTGGGCTGCATCCGCAGGAACAATGCTCGGCTAGCGTGTGCTCCTGGAAGCTTTGCAGTGTAGTGTTTAGCGTGCCCAATTTGCCCTCGATTGCTACCACAAAAACTGCCAGGGTGTTCAGTAGGGTTAATTGCATGTCCATTTTATCGGTCTGATATTGCAAGGCCTCTACTAAAAGCTGCACGGTTTTAAGCAAGCTTGCCCAGGCGTCTCCGTGGTCTGATTTTTGCTCATCATCTTTAAAATTACCAAGGTCACTTCTATAAGCTGTTTTTTCTGTGTCACTTTGATGAGCTCTAGGTTTACTCATTGTGCATTTAGATGTACATTTAAGTGGTGCATATAACCCCTCTGCTGGCTGGAGAGCTTTGTTTTCCTTACTTCCCTCTATTTTTAAACTTTCTGGGGATTCGCACCTGCACGACTCCTCCCGATAGGTTGCCAGGAGTGCCTCCCATTCATCCTTTTCGAGATATGAATGCTGCTCTGACTCTTCCAGGTCTTCTGTCATGCTAGTTTGGGTCATTACTCGATTAATTTGAGATAGATCAGTCCGAGCTTCATATTCTGAGCCCAGGTTTTCCTTTGAGTTTTCCGGTGCTCCCCTGTGGTCTTCCGTTCCTCCGAGCCGGCCGTTATTAGGTTGAATTTAGTTCTCACCAGTGAGTTTCCTATTGGTTTTTCAAGCTCGTGAATGTCTAATGAGTCTGTTGAGACACAATTGCCCCGATCGTGTTTGTATTGGTCGGTAAGCTTAGGCGTTGTGACCTTAGTGGCCATTGGAGAAGTCTCAGGCTTACGCTTAGCACTTGGTGTTTCTGTGAAGATTTCCCATGTCACCTTTGTCTCGGGCTTTTTTTCCCTGTCTTGAGATGGCTCTTGAATTGCCCCTTTGTGTCGTTCCTAGAGCTTTTTCTCCGAGATCTCCGGGGTCTTTAGGGTTCGATTTGCAGGGGCATCTTGGCCGTGTAGGGCTGGTTTGGGGCTGACTGATCCAGACCTTTCCCCCCTGCCTCCTTTACCTTCAGTCACTTCAGTCCTCTCCCCTTTGCCGTTGTCCACTTGACGTATATGCAGGAGTGGAGTTTGAAGCCCTACAGCTATGGTAGAGCATGAGAGCAGGGTGTCGCCTGCGTTTTAAAAAAAACAAAATTTTGTATCAATTTTGGGCTGAAAAAGGCGATGCTTTCCCGTTAAGCTTCCCTGCGTTGTATTACTTGGCTCAGGTGTTATTACAATTATAGTGCCCTCTTCCTGTAATGCAGGTCTGGTTTTTGCCTTAGGTTCGCCCTCAAGCTCGGCAGGCCTTTTCAACTTCCTTTTTCGCTTGCTTGTGCTGCTTACGCTACTTGTGCTTCTGGCAGTTTTAACCACCCCGCGTAACCGTCCTGACCTCATAGTTTGCAGTCCTTAGAGGTCCTTTTGGGGTGTTTGATTCAGTCCTGCGGGTCTGTGATGGCTTAACTTGGTAGGGCTATCAAATAGTGGAGGTGGTGTTGTATGGGATGAGGGCCCGCCCGCCTTATGCTGCCTTATGCAGCGGCTACTGCCTGTTTTTTAAGAAGTAACGCTGGTGTTGTTGGCTACAGTAGCACGCCTGATTTCTCAGTCGAGTCAGTTGAGTGGTCCGATAGTCCAATAGTCCAGCTGACTTGATTAGTTGGTTGGTTGGGTGGCTTGGTGGGCTGCTCGCCTCTCCTGCACCTCCTCTTCACTTCTGGGCCCGCAAAAAGTGAGCCAAAACTGCACATCAACAAGCTTGAGGATGGACACATAAATCTGTAACCCAGCAGTTGACACCTCACATATTTTCCAGTTGCAGGCGAGGGGTCAATGTGGAGAAGGGGCAAGCGGGGCACACAAGGCGGGTTCGCAGGCTGTACCTGGTCTAACCAGGCCGCCTCCGCGATGCCGCCAAGGGCTCTCACTCGCTGCGGCCGCCGGCTAAAGGGCAGCCGCGCTTGCCGCGCTTGCAGCGCTGCTCTCCTTTGACCTTTGGTGCGGCAGTCGGGCGGCCAAGCCGGTAGGCGGAAGGTGCGGTAGGCGGTAGGTGCAGAGTAGAGAGCTAAATGAAACTGCCACCAGATCCCGCCAGGTCCCACTGAGTGCTACCGCACTATCAAGCAATAACGAGGCAGAGCTGTGCAGAGCTGTGGAGCTGCAGGCGGGCTCAAGCTCAAGCTCCCACCGCTCTCGTCGCTTTCACTGCTTTTACCGCTTGCCTCCGCCTCTTCCTTTGCCTTTGCCACTGCTCACCGCCGTGGCTTTCACCGCCCCGGGTGCTGGGTGCCGCTGCGCTGCTCAAGCTCAGGCTCAAGCTCCTCAGGCTCCTCAACTCGCCTCCACCTCTCACCGCTCGCCTCCGCCGCTCTCCCTGCTGCTTAAATGCGCCACCGGAAAGGTATTGATTGTCCCAAAGGAACTGACTGTGCTCCGGCCTACACTGCGGTCAGCAGGGCTCACACATATCAAATCCAATCCTGACCTGCAAGGACACGCCATCATCGCTGGCTGCACACCCACCACCACCGCCAGGACCACCTCCAACCAACAACTGCCAGAGTCGGAGGAGTCTTACAGCCAGCCTATCAAATTTTCTCACACCTGTCTTGGATGCCATCATCAGCTTGATACCCTGCTCAGCTCTTCAGGTGCCACTAACTCAGTGCACCACAAGTCATGGACCCTTTATGATTGAGTCTTGTGTGTGATGTGAGAGCTGGTGCCCCTACCTCAGTGCACCCCAAGTCATGGACCCTTTATGATTGAGTCTTGTGTGTGTGATGTCAGAGCTGGTGCCCCTACCTCAGTGCACCACAAGTCATGGACCCTTCATGATTGAGTCTTGTGTGTGTGAAACGATGATCACTGTACTAGTTGTTGCCAGCACCAACCACTCCCTGAGGGCTGGCTTACACTCACCCCACACCCATCCAGCACAGGCGTCACTGGACATGTGACCCTGGTAATAAAAAGGGGCCGGGCGCATGTGCCTGTAGCCAGTTCCACTATCTATCTAACTGTGTCCGTGTGGTCATTATGTATGCATGATGGCCCCGGGCCCTACCACATTACATTGTGCTGTGGACAGTGGACGCAACCATGTCACCTCAGGCAGTGGGTAAGACCTTGGACATGTAGCTTTGTCGTCCCCCCTGTAAGCATAAGCGGAGTGGGCTGGGCCGGCGTACGCCAGTCCAGCGTAGGGGTGTGAAGAATTTGCCCGGGGCTCTGGGCGTGGTTCAGTTCTGGCCTGGACAAGGAAGTAACTAATGCGTGTGTCTCTGTTGTAGTGTTGGCGCCACCCGGCCCGCAATCGACAATGTTGCAATGTAGCATGCACCCGGAGGGTGGGCTCGCACGAACGGAGAAATGAAGGAGTGCAAGACCGCTCGGGGTCTTGGCTCATACATGCCAAGTGTTGTGTGTATCTGTATTGCCGCAGCATGAGCCAAATGTCTAGCCTTAATCGCAGCGCGAGTTCAGCCAGGCATGAACTCTACATCTGTGTCTGCCCGATCCTTACCATAGGCCTACACTCACGTGGCCGCCCACCTTCAACGGCCAACATCACAGTGTCGTTGTCAGGCTTGTGGACATGCACAGACAGGCATGACAATGGTGTGCCGTAGGAGTGCAAGTGATGCAACCGCGCAGCGCACACAAGTGAATAGGCTCGGGGGAGGGAGGAGCAGCTGTGAGGCAACGTAACACACAGAGATGCCGCTCATTTGGCACATGCAAGACATGTCAAACATGAATCCCAAAGTCACACACATCCCACCCCACCCCACCCCACCCCCAACAAGCCACATCACATTTCCTGAATGCAAGCAGATGACAAACTAACATTAGGGATGAAAGCTCCATTGTCTGAAGCACATCTGCACCTCCGACCTCGGAATTGCATGTGCCGGGCACCACCTGACATATACTATAGCAGCTGATGACGACTCCCACACTACGCACAGCCCGACGAAAGACCAACGTATACACACCCCACACACAGAAGTCCTTGCTCGAAGTTATCTTGCATGGAATGGCCTTCACACTTACTCCCACACCATGCCAGGCGTACAACCGTTGCACACTAAAATAACTCATTGATCCGAGCTGTGGCATTTCATCCACAGAACTGGCGCAGGTCAGAACAGTGCTGCTTCAACCAGAGCGACTAACACAATGGCAGAACATTCCGGACACATGCACCACCCCTGTCACGTGGAACAGTACCGTGCACGTATGCTGCATTTACTGGGGGCACTGCCATTGGCAGTGCTGCGGATCAGTTACCGGCTAAGCTTCCGCCTTGCCAACGTCACCTGTGTTCAGCCTGTGTTGCATAGTCGATTGTGCATATTCGAGTGGTCCATGGATGTCTGCCTATCCAACCGGATGGTAGCTGAACTGGATTTTGACATTGTGTGCGCCCCCTGTTGGCTCAAGACCAGGAGTGTCACCGTGATACCCGTTTATGGGATGCCTTGATACTTGGCATACATGCTGGCAGCTGGACCTGGGAGATTGCACAACTCCTCGTGGTGCAGTGACCACATTGAACCGCTCCCTATTGGGCTGTAGTGCTAATTGGTGAAAGGGGTGGACACAGCACATCTGTCTGGACCTGCTAATGGATTGCCTCGCTTGTCCTGTTTGATGATGTCTAGACAACGACCTCATGTTGGAAATGATAGCCTCACGAGCTGCAATCGCTTTCATGGACGAGTAACTACGTACCTGCAGCCACAACAGATTGGAACCCATTGCACATGTCCCAACACCTTGTTGCATCTTGGAGATCTGGTCACATATCCCACGACAACAGTGGACATGGCTGCATTCGCCTGGACTCCGAATACATGAGCGGACAACAACGCGGGTTAACAAACACCTGTGAAAGTTGAGGCACTCCCCCGGAGTGGACAGCGGCGCTTGGCAATGTTCCTCACTCTGATATACTGCTGCATTGGTCTGCATGTTGTGGCACTTATCTTGCCCGTACTGACACGCATATGCTAATAAAGTCTACGCACCTTCACTTGTATTCAACTGTGATGAGTGTTGATTTGAATGACAATGCGTGTCTCACTGCCTATCTGGGTCATGGTCATACATGCGCATTGATAGCATTACCCAGGGAGTACCTTTTTGTGGAATCACTGTCCCTACATTTATCCATACTTTCATACTTGATTGATCATGGCCATGACACATCTGTGTGAATTAGAATGTTTTATTCACATTCAGTGGAGTGTTGAAGCTGGACCAGTCCAGGGCCATGCAAACCCCACTTTACATTGTTGCCCCATGGAGGGCCAGCCAGAGTCCTTTAGGGATTGACAAGTTCATCGGAAGAAGTAGACTTCAGTCTGCAGTGTGATTGCTGTGTCATTGGTAACCAAACAAAATATGGCAGTCCATGTCAAGGTCCAAGGTGAGTGTCGCTGAGTGTATCGGGGGACAGTAGAAGGTGTTATTCCAGGGCATGATGCAGAGGGCAGAACCAAGCTGATACAGGCCACATGGCAGAGATGAATGCTACCACTTCATTCTTACCACAAAGCCAGATTCATCATCATCTTCGTCCTCTGATGTGTCAGGTGCCTCACATGTGGGAGGTGGTGTTTAGTCTGCATCACTGTGTGGCACTGACACATCAGGGGGCGTAGATGTGGATGGAGTAGTAGCAGCAGCATTCATTCGCACCAGGCCTTGTGGCGGCAATGCCATGATGAGGATCTGCAGGGCATGGAAGATCACAGCTACATCTCGCTGGTGTGCAGCCGTGGCAAACATTCTTTCCACCTGCATCCGCTCCAAGCTCTCCATCATTCTCCTTATGTGTCCCAACTCCCGGCTGACATCTCTGGAGCCACTCTGACTAGACAGTTGTTCTTGGCTCAGAGTCATGACTCCAGCGATGTCAGCCATGGATTGTTGGAGAGCATGGAGTGGACAGTGGGTGTCCGTTAGGGACTATAAGTGGTCCCTGTTGGGACTTAGACACTCACGTATGGCATCTAGTTTGGCTGCCATGAGGTCGAACCCCACCCGCAGCTGATCAGCCATCTTCTCCTGGCACCCTAACACACGGCGTTGGAATGCCATGTGTTGGTCGTGGGGGTCCTGGGAGACAGCCGTGGTGGTGGGTGCTTCCTGTTGTGTGGTCTGTGCAGGGGGTGGGGTCTCCACGATGCAGCTGGGCTGCCCTGCTCCTGGAGGTGGGGTGCCGAAGCTGTCCATGAGCTGTTGGAGGGCATCAGTGTCGATGTTGGGGAGGTCCTCTTCATCATCAGTGCTGAGTTGTTGGGTCTGCTCTGCAGGAGGTGTTGATTCTCCCTCTGCAATGTGAAGGGGAGATGCAGATTGACATTGTGTTCACATTTATGTTCACGCATTGTACAAGTTTACTAACAGACTGCATGACAATGTGCATTGTGACTGTTTGTGAGGAGATGCCCATTTGATGTGGGACAGTTGACATTTCTACACCATCAGGGATGTGAGGTTGTACTTGTACATTATCATCTCACAGTTTCCTGCTATGCCAAATGCGAATGGCCATTTTCTACACACAAGCGGCAGCAGTTGTGTCCTCTGTTCTGTTGAGAAAGTGCTGCAGTTTGTACCACATTGTTGTCAATGTTGAGGTGCTCTGATTCTTATGTGTGTGTGCTGCATTGTGGGTGTGTTGCCCCTTCAGCTCTGATTTGGCTGGCCCTTATCCCTTTCAGGCGGTGTGCCTTTCACTTCTGTGCTTATACAGTGCTGAGATATTGCAGACTTGGGTAAATTGGGCTCTTGGTCGGAGTTGTGACTCTTGGGCATGGTTTGTCCGCAGATGTGCTATACTTAATTGTGCATGTGTGCCATTGTGCCCATCTCCCCCTGCCCCCCCAGTCCCTGGTCGTTACTCACCCTGTTGCTGTTGGCTCAGGTCATGTT
The DNA here is from genome assembly GCA_963921515.1 of Calotriton arnoldi. Lineage (NCBI taxonomy): Eukaryota > Metazoa > Chordata > Amphibia > Caudata > Salamandridae > Calotriton > Calotriton arnoldi. The sequence goes on along the minus strand of CAWUFW010002248.1, from coordinate 295,065 downwards.
GTGCAGTGTCCGGTCCCCCAACTCCTGCCACCGTCTCCCCAATGATGACTCGGGTCACCATTTCCTCCATCTCATCCAGCTCCTGGTGTGTCGCTGGACTCCCACCTCCAGTCTGCATTACTGCTTTCAGGTTGGCTGTGAGTTTCAGCTTGGTTTTGCGCTTCACATCAGTCCAGCGCTTCTTGCAGTCGTCCACTTCCCTTCTCTTCACTCCGACTGCATTCACCTTGGCCAAGATGGACTGCCATATTGTATTTTTAGTTGCCAATGACACAGTGGAGGTGATGAACAGTTGGTGGTGGTGGTGTTCTATCCCCTCCATAATGAGGATCTGGTTTTCCTGCGTACTGAAATGCGGGTTGCTCTTCTTCTTCTCCTTCTCCTTGCCCTTCCCTGACCCCGAGGTCCCAGGCTGGTCCTCCGTGGGGCTTGTGGGGTTCTGGTTGTCCTCTGTACTTGCTCCGGCTACCTCCATGGTGCTTCGCAGTTGTTTGTGTTTTGTTTGTGTTTTTTGTTGCTGCTTTTATGGTGGTTTTTCCTGCCTGACTTGTGGGACTTGCAGGCCTGGAACTGCTTATCGCTGAATTTTTTATCGCAGTTGGGCCCATTGCAACTTTTTTCACATTCGGGTTTAGATTTTTATCGCCGTCCCGGTAATTCTATCGCGGACATTTGACGCGCTATCGGGAAACTATCGCATGTTACCGCCGTGTTGAGAATACGACGTTAACACTGAGTTATTTTCCCGCGATAGACGGCGATATAAAAAATTGCGTTAACCTATTTTGGCAATGATTATCGCACGTTCTTGAGAATATCCCCCCTTGTATCTTACATTTAGAATTGGTATTTTAACGCTGAGTTCCTTTACTTTTGATTGATACAATCCACTCCTTCAAACAAACTACTGTCTTTGTTGCATGAAATGTACTGAAGACAAGACATATTTTTGTTTTGTTTTGCATCACTTGCTCCTCTGAGGCGAAAGTGATTGTTGCCACTTCTTAGAGTCCCAGGCATAGACAATCTGAAGCCAGCTGAGAGCTGCTGAAGACCTTTACGTCAAGTGCAATGTTTACCGCAAGGCTTATTGTGCGCTGGAGACGGGATTTGTTGTGCTGCCTGTTATTTTTAAATTGACATTCCACTTTCATTTATTGGATAGGATTGCAATATATGTGTTTTATGCGTTGTAGCCAAAATAAACTAAACTGACTGATTGATTTTATTCTGTTTTGTACATTTTATACAGTTTTAAGAAAGCAATATTAACGACCTTTGTTTAAAACTGGAAAATATATTTATTACCAGGAAGCTTTTAAGTATATTTGTGCGTTAGATAACGTGGATATATGCTACTCGGTCTCCACCTTTATTGTATCTGCCATCTTTAGATGGAAATGTCTTTCACATTTTGAAGTACTAACATATGAGGCTGGGCAACGAATAGCACTGTGTTATGAAATGAGATATCCTAGAAGGGATTTTACAGCCACCTTTTAAGATTTTACGCATAGTCCATAATATGTTTATCTTTTTTTACATCTGTCTTGACATATTGTGAAATAGAGTGAAATGTATTTGAATGTAGTATATTTTGCTGCTTATGCCTCACACTTGGAAGTACTAACATAGGAGATTGGGTGATGAATAGTAGTGTGTTATGAAATGAGACATACTACTTACCCTGCAAGTAGCATAAGATGTGAATTTTGAGACACTTTTGAGATTCTTATGTACAGTTTATTAATATTTATTCTTTTTTAAATCTGTCTTGGCATATTGTGAGATAGACTGAAATGTATTTTAATGTATTCTATCCTGTTTTTGTTGTTCTTTTATGGATACTATTATATCCAAATAAAGAGGTACTGAATGACTGAATTTACACTTGTAAACCAAGCCATTTGCAACACATACATTTCACTTGGGTGGGCAAATAGCTTTGCCCACCTAAACTGAATATGTACTTGACGTGTTTGTTTATCAAATGTTACCTGTGCATCAATGAAAAATCAAAAAGGTACCCTGGAAGACGCAAGCATTCGAGAGGCTCTCTCGCTTCTCACAGTTCTACATCTTGGCTGATGGTCAGTGGTGTGTTTTTGCAGGTCGTGCGTCACAGATATGTGTGAGTGTCCAGTACATAAAAACTGCTACTGCGAATCCTTCATCGCCTACGCCAGAGCGTGCCAGCGAGAGGGCATCCGGGTCCAATGGAAGCCAGAACAGAACTGTGCAGGTAAGACAAAAGAGTGAATAGCTCATGTGTGGCACTGCCTGTTTATTGTCTCCTAAATGCTTCAGGTGCCATCAAGCAGAAGTGGTGCAACCTTTGCTGTCTGTGCTGTCACCTTGACCTCAATATCTAACAAGTACCAGGTTTATAAACTCTGTACTGCTCATTGTGTTTGGCGTCTTTCTGAAATCCCTCAGCTAGTAATTGAACCCTTGTATTTGTGTTTTGACATTTATTGGATACTTTTAGCGCCTTGTGACACCTCTCAGAAATATTAGAGCACTACAAGGGCTGCAATTAAGGTAGTGCAATAAAATAGTTGAAGAGAACAACACAACGTGACAGTACGAGTTATAGGAATCACAGTCTCATATTTATATTTAAGTGCATACACTCCATTTTATGGCACGCGTTGCCAATTAGTACCTCATAGTTTTCAGCATAGGCTCCACATTTGCAAGTCTTTTGAAGCGGACACACTGTTCACATGCTTCACGTTTTGAGGTAGGTTGTTGTACAGGCCTGCCTCAGTGGCATGTAGCCTGTGACAATAACTCCCTTGCACCATCGGTGGCTGTTTTTAGGCCCTCAAGGGCTTATTTACAAGCCCAGTGTGCTGCCGGAATGTCACTTTTATTGACGTTCCGGCGGCACACTGGGCTTACCCATATCTATGAGGCCACTTAAAGCCACCCTGCATGGCTTTTTCTGGCCTCGTAGATATGGTGTGAGGCAACGCAGCACAAGTTGCTGGGTTGCCTCACACTACGATAGGGAGGCGTGCCATGGGTGTTATGGTGGGTGTTCCCATGTAACACCCATGGCCTTTGACACATTCCCAGAATTACAACATGCTGTAAACCTGGAAATGTGTCAAAAGCCTAGGCCTCCCCAGAGTGTCCTTCCTCCACAAAAACAACTTGATTTCAACGCAGAAACCAGGGTGCCTGAGTTGACGCATGGCAGCCATTTGTGAGCCCGCACTGTGAAAGAGGACAGTAATGCACCATATCTCATAGATACGGCGCATTCCTGTCCTTTTCTTTTGACGGAGAGCAGTGCAGCAGGAAGGCTTGCACCGCTGCCCTATGCCAAAAATAAGTAAATGAGGCCTAAAGACATCTTGGAGGTTTATTAGGAAAAGTTAGGAGCAAGTCCAGTTTAGGCTTTCCAGGAGCAATCACTACCATGCTGGGTCACACTGGGACAAAAAATTGGCCTGGGCACCAAAAGAAAAGTGGTCCACATTAGCGAAGCATATGGTTAAAACAGTGGTAATATAAGGGAAATGAACAGCAAAAACCAGCCCACCTAGCTATAAAACCGTCCCAAAACTACAAAACAAGTCCCACACACTGATTTGTCAGACAAGCCCATCAGGCACTGCCTGATAGCCCTAAAGGCCAGCCCGGCCCTGTTTACCATGGCACAATTACACCATTATTGCCAGAAACCGGCCTCTCCTCTGCCACAAAGCCTTTACCTCCTGTATTTACACTGTAAAACGTCTGGGTTCACTCTCTCACAAGGCAGGGGGAGCCCTTCAGTATTAGATGCGGGGAACTTCAACCATTCAACCGACTGAACTGCTTGATCATGTCAAAATTATTCAAAGATTTTTTTGCTGACAATGTGTACGTTTTTGGTCTCAAGATTTGAAACTGATTATATTGAATGATTTTCAATTGCACAACAAGCCGTGAGCAAATCTGGAAAACCAAGACACAATTGCATTGATGCTTAGTTTATCAAAAGACTTCGGATAAAACTTTGCAAAGTACAAATGCTTCCTGTCCTTTAGCTCTGCACCCACCTTACTTTCATTCTTTTGGAAAGAACTGCTCAATTTAGCAGTTCCAGCCAGTACACTGCATACATTTGTGTGAGTGGTTGCACTCACTTTGGTGGACCGCAACTTTTGTTTGTCAGAAAACTTTGACCCAGAGCAAGAGAGAGAATGGCAGAAAAAGAATGAAATAGGAAGAGAAAGAAAGGACATCGATGACAAACAGAGACCACAGGGATAGAAAAGAACCTGCAAGAGTGAGAGAAAGAAAAGGGATGTGTGGTGAAATAAGGAGTCATGAGGTGGATTCAAGACTACAGAACCTTGGTATTTGGTAACCCCGGTTTTTGGTAGTGTTGGGAGCAGGCTTCTAGGGAAAACTTCGGGCCCCTCACTTAGTTTTTCACAAGTTAAGAACTGGTTCAAAAACATACATGGTGCATTAAGGTCTCTACACTTAACTTTCAGAGCTTTTTCCTGACTCTTATCATCCATCACTCATATGAAAATCTAGACATGCAGTTCAATATACATGTTTAATATAGTGTTGAATGTTAGTAATTTGCTTATTTCTACATGCCCTCAAATATCTGCAGGCCAGGGCACTGAGGCACATGGCGATAAAGGGATTTTCTCAGGTTCAGTTGTCAAAGTTGAAAAATCAGGACTAGACCTCAGGTCTGTTGACTTAACACCTGACAACTTGGCTACTTAACCCACTTTTCTGGCGAATCTCTTCTCTGTTCTTACATGAATTTTCTAGTGGTTGAGGTCAGGCGCGTTTCCTCGTTAACGCCGCCGTGATTCCTATCTTTTATTCTTTGTACACAATTAGCTTGTATAGGATTATTTTAATATTAACCCCACGTTTTATCTGACACTATTGTTGGTTACCTACTAGCTACCCGGTGGAATAAGCGTTGCTCATAAAATATTGCACCTGGTAACCTCTCTGCTAACTAAGAGTACTACGCTTGTGTGCCTTTAAGACACTTTGTTCGAATGAATCAATTTTATGTCTAAAAGTTAATTTCCAGATATAGCACAGGCACTTTATTCTCCAGCAAGAGTGGGAAACTAATATTGTTCTTGGCCACCTTTTTTAATATACGTGCACTATGTATGTGCCTTTTTTTCCTAAGATATTTTAAGATATTTTTTTTTTATTTGAATGAAACAATATTACGGTTAAAACTGATCACTCGATCCCACACTTGTTTTTTATTGCTCCGTAAAAGTGGGAAAAGAAGTAGCAGCTTTAGAAGTACACATATATAATTAGGATCAAGTTTGGGAATCCTCAAATAGATGTACTTTTCCACCTTGTGATCTTTGTTAGACCAGTAAACTAAATTATGTTATTTATTTTTAGCTACCCTAAAGCATGTCGTCAGAAACTGTATATATTGTATTATTCTTTTTATGTGCTTTTATGGTCCTAGTGGCCGAAATAAAGATTTTTTGACTGACTGACTCTAGTGGTTTCTAAATTTAAATACAGAGGTGGGGTGTCAGAACTGAGGGTGGTTAACGATTTACAACTGACTAACTGAGGGAGATAGGTCAGGGGCAAAAAAGCTTTTTCTGTGCTTAGTTGAGTCCTACTCCAAGCGTAGGCATCAGCCACACCTTAATATCCAGGCGCAAAATCCACAGAATTTTCTCAGAGCAATTGTTTTTATAATCGAGGCTTATATGCAACTTACTCATCTATTCACTCTCTCATCCATCCATACCCCAGTCATCCATTCATTCGAAAAGGCCACCCAGTCATTCATCCAGATATCCATCCACCCAAACATACTCTCATGCTTCCTTTTACTCATCCACTTATCCATCAATCTAGTAACCCACCTAGTCACCCACCCTCTTAACCATTTATTATCTCACCCATCTACCCACTTGGAAACTCAGCTGACCCATCCAAATTCTATCATCCATCTGTCCATCTATCTGTCTATCCTTATAACAATGTATCCATTAACCTGCATTCAACTTCATCTACCCATCCACTCACTCACATGTAAACTCACCATCCAGCCACTTGCTCACCCACACACAAATGTGTCTATCAGGTCACCCACTCATCCACATATAAAGGGGTCAACTCGCCCACCCAGTAATTCACACAAAAAATGTGTGTCTTCCCACCTTTCCTCTGCATCATAACTCTCGCATCCACCCACCTCTTCATCCACTCATACAAATGCACCAGTTCGTCCACCCGCTCATTTACAAATGCAAATATTCACATCTTTCCACTCACACTTTCACAGCCCCCTTTTTATTCACTCATCCATATACTCACCACCCATTTGTCCAGGCACTTAACTATGCACTTGTCTGCTGATTGATTCATCCACTCGTCCACATATTTACCCACCCATGCAGATGCCAGTGCATCTAAACCCAACAACCCACACATTCACCCATTTTGTCACTCACAGGCAAACTTGCCTACCCAAGTATCTAATTACTCATCCAAAAATTTACAGACCCATCCATCTACACCTTTTCACCAATCATTATAATTACTTATCCACAAACTCACCAGTTATTCAACTTTCCAAAAACCACATCTGTGCTACCAAACAAGTACCACTCCAATTATCCAAACTCACACACACCCACACTCATCCATCCATTTGTGTGCTCACGGATCATTGCAACCAGTTGTACACACAAACTCATACATCAATGAAAAAACTCTTCCACTTGTAAAGAAATAGGAATTCAGGAGGATGAGGACACGGTAAGAGAGGAAGTCTATGCCACTGTCAGTTATCTCCATTCACAAGAAGCAATTCATGCTGAAATCCGCCTAGTTAAAAGTACTCGACGTTAAACACAGTGATCATCTAAGTATAAGTTGAGCTAAAACAGCACTATGATGTGCTGTAGTGATATGTGATAAGATCAAATTTTTTGAAAATAACTAATATAACGTGTATTTGTAAAGTGCACGTTCACTTATAGGTATCTTAGCACTTATTAACAGATGTTTATTGTTACCCCACGGTACTCATTTTATCAACTTCAGATGGATGAAAGGCTGAGTGGATCTGCTGGGATTTGAACCAGTGACCATTCAGAGGACCCTGCAGTGGATGCATTAGTCCACTGAGCCACCAGACCCAGCATAACCACGCTGCCTAGGTTTAATGGCAATCTGGAGTGTTATCTCAAAGACACTTGCAGTGGAAGTCTCGGTAGGAAAAGGAGGTCAGGCAGTTGCAAAGTTTTAGTTCAGTCCTTGCTTGGGCACCTAATACCATTAGCTCATCCCAATGTTGATGGGTACAGCCAATTTCCATCCATTTCAAGTGGAGTGATGTCCTCCGCTCCAACAGATCTGGCCCTAACGGGATGCAGGAATTCTTGCACTGGCCTTGTCCAAACTGGACTACAACGGCATGCATAATACAGGCGTCACCGGGGTGCATAATACAGGCGTGCTATATTAACTCATAGATCATCCATAAAAGCTCCCCAGTACAGTGGCCCTCTCAAAGCTTCGGTTCCAGTGCTGGCATCAGGTGTCACCAACAGTGAGGATCTTCACCTGACCCCCATTGAGTTAGACAGCCTCAGGCACATGACTTTGTCTTGTACGCCACACTATCCAAAGCAAGAGGTCTAGATTTCTAAGCAATAAACTAACGTTGAATCACAGTCTCAGGACATATACAGGCTGGAATTAAAACATTCTCACTGGAGGTAACAAAAGCTACACTGCTAGTGGATCTCAGGTTAATGCTTCTTAAACTCGTCAAACTGGAGTGGCAATGGTAAGCCAGCAGTGGCTCCCTTGGCTATCCCTGCTAATTCAATAACACATTTAAATTATTGAACTCATTTTACAGTTAATTATATAACTGTCTCACAGGTAGATATCAATTTCTTTGTATAACACGCTGTATGGTGCCATTACCACACTAACACCTTAATAGCTTTGATCGGATGGATGCATGACCCTTGCTTTTCTGGGTGTTTATGGAATGTCATGAAAATATGGTTTATAACAATTTTATTCACATCGCTGATGTTTTAACTTATAAAACGAACGGGAACATTTTAACTTTAACTTTGAAATGATAATAAACTATTTCTGGAAATGTGTAGGTAAGATATAACTGCTTCTGTCTCACTAATTCTCTGATTCACTCAGCCTGTGACTCACTCAGTCTAATTCATTCTCAGTCAGTCTAACTTAGTCCCACTCATTTTCACTCATTCCCAGTCAATCAATCTTACTGTGATTCATTCAATCTCCCCGAATCACGTAGTCTCAATCATTCTCACTAATTCCTACTTATTTCCACTCATTCAGACTTACTCTGACAGAGTTAGTCTCACTGATTCCTACTCTGTCTCACTCATTCTGCCTCACTCACACTGTGACTCACTAGGTCTTACACACAGCAACACTCACTGTCATTCTCCCTCAAGATAACCCTCATTGTCATTCTCCCTCACAGTAAAACTCACATTCTCCCTCACAGTTACACTCATCATCATTGTCCCTCACAGTAGCACTCACTGTAATTCTCCCTCATAGTTACACTCACTGTCATTCTCCCTCACAGTAACACCGTCATTCTCCCTCACAGTTACACTCACAGTCCTCACAGTTATACCTAGTCATTCTCCCTCACAATTTCACTCATTCAGTCTCTTTCACAGTTACCTCACTACCATTCTACCTCACAGTTACACTCAGTCATTCTCTCTCACAGTAACACTCGCTATCATTCTCCCTCGCAGTTACACTCACTGTCATTTTCCCGCACAGTAACACTCACTGTCATTGTACCTCAGCGTTACACTTACTGTCATTCTCCCTCACAGTATCTCACTGCCATTCTCCCTCACAGTAACACTCATTGTCATTCTCCCTCAAAGTAAAACTCAGTCATTCTCCCTAACAGTAACACTCATTATCATTCTCCCTCACATTAACACTCACTGTCATTGTCCCTCACAGATACACCCACTGTCCTCACAGTTACACTCAGTCATTCTCCCTCACAGTAGCACTCACTGTCATTCTCCCTCACAGTTACACTCACTGTCATTCTTCCTCACAGTAACACTGCCATTCTCCTTCACAGTTACGCTAACAGAACTCACAGTTATACTCAGTCATTCTCCCTCACTTTAACCTCACTGTCATTTTACCTTGCAGTTACATGTAGTCATTCTCCCTCACAGTGACTCTCACTATCATTCTCCCTCACGGGTACACTCACTGTCATTTTCGCACACAGTAACACTCACTGTCATTGTCCTTCACAGTTACAGTTAGTCATCCCCCTCACAGTCATTCTCCCTCACAGTAACACTCGTCATTTCTTCTCACAGTAAATCTCACTGCAATTCTCCCTCACAGTTACACTCATTATCATTCTTTCTCACAGTAGCACTCACTGTCATTCTCCCTTACAATTACACTCACTGTCCATACAGTTACACTCATTCATTCTCCCTTCACAGTTACACTCAGTCATTGGACTGGCTCATCGAGCTTACACCAGCGAGGCTAGGGGTGCTCCCCCACCATCCTCCCCCACCTGGCTCTCCCATCATGACATAAACTATGTGATCTTCCTCCGACCGTTGAGACCTAGCTAGCTGACCGATGCCCGGTGGAGCTATCTGTTAGCTAAAGAGGAAATGGGTTGTGGACTTCCCTCGAAGCCGTCACCTACCCAGCCGGGACTTTGGGCAGACTTTCCTTCGCTCTCTCCGTCATATCTCCCCCTACCCTTTACCCTTCCCCCTACCCTTCTACGTTCCATTTATCTCGCCTTCCTATGCTCTTTAAATGTTTTTCTGCCGAGACCTTGCTATTTGGCCGATGCCCGGTGGAGGCTATCTGATAGCTAAAGAGGAGATGGGCAGTGGACTTCCCCTAGGCCGTCACCTACCCAGCCGGACTTGGGGCAGACTTTCCTTTGTCTCGCCGTCGTATCTCCCTCCTACCCCTTCACCCTACCCCCTTACCCTTCTACGCTCCATTTATCTAATTTTCTAGACTCTTTAAATGTTTTACTAGTAACTGATGTAACCTGTTACCTGATGTAATTTTGTAACTTTGTGGAACCTCATGTAAAGCGCTCTGATACCTCTGGGTCTAGCCAGCGCTATATAAAACTCATTAAATACAAATACAAAAAAATAAAAATTCTCCCTCACAGTAACACTCACTGTCATTCTCCCTCACAGTTACACTTACTGTCATTTTCCCTCACAGTAACACTGTCATTCTTCCTCACAGTTACACTCAGTCATTCTCCCTCACAGTTTCCCTCAGTCAGTCTCCCTCACATTAACCTCATTGCCATTCTACCTCACAGCTACACTCAGTCATTCTCCCTCACAGTGACATGACACTCACTATCATTTTCCCTCACAGTTACACTCACTGTCATTTTCCAGCACAGTAACATTCACTGTCATTGTCCCTCACAGTAACACTTGCTGTCATTCTCCCTCATAGTATCTCACTGTCATTCTCCCTCACAGTAAAGCTCACTGTCATTCGCCCTCACAGTTACACTCACTGTCCTCATAGTTACACTCAGTCATTCTCCCTCATAGTTATACTCAGTCAATCTCCCTCACAGTAACACTCACTGTCATTGTCCTTCACTAACTATCATTCATTCACACTTATACTCACTCTTCCTATCACTTATTGTCACTCCACTGATTTCCACCATTGATTCTCTCACTTTACACACACACACACACACACACACACAACAACAAACCTATTATTATGAGGACTGACGATTGACTGTAATTAAGTGTGTAATTACTATTCTAACTCTACACACACTTTGATAGTAGGGTAGGTTAAAGCATACTGAGGAGGCAAATCTAACAGTACTTTTACTTTTTTGATACACTCGCTCGAAAGTACCTAAACACACTATGGGGACAGGTCCTCACAATGCACCAGTTCTCACAAAGATAGTGTTTGTCTGGTTCTGACAAGGTTAACCAACGCTATGAGGACGGAGTCAGTCCCCACAGCATAGGTTATACATGCCCCCCCCACACACACACATATGCACATGCTGTCTCACACACACTTACCCACATGCATAGCACACAACATTTAAAAGATTAAAGCTTTTTTTGTACTTACCTTGCTCTTTTCAACTTCCAGCGCTGGGGCATGAAACTGAAACCTCGAATCTGCACAGTTGGCGCTTTTAGTTTTTAGTCTCTGCTCTTTCATTCCATCCTTTCCCAACGCTGCTATGAGTTGGGAAAGGGTGGGTGACCGCTGATTGGTGTGAAGCTACGGGCACTGCAGGCCTTAAGCCTGCAGTGCCCATGTCTACCTTTAACTGTGACGCTTAGCACATCACAAATGAGGGAGGCACAGGGGCGTGTAAGGGCCCCAAGGCCAAGGATGGAATTTCTCTAGCCCTAGTGATCTATCTCTGGAGGCTGGTGCAGGCACCTTGGTGAGCCTGTGCCAGCCATCAGACAGAGACTGTTGCAAACCCGAAGGAGGTCAGCATTTTCATTATGCCAACATTAAATAATAGATCATTATTAATTCTTGGTAGAATAAAAACAAATGGGCCAGAACACAAGGGGGAAGTGGGCCCATTAGGAGGAGCCAACACTGGACTGTGTTGCCAGTCTTTGCTTCTTTATCTACTACAAACAATATTTTGCCAATCTTTGCTTGACTGGGAAACCCACCCTAAATTAAAGGTTAAATCAAGCACAGTGCAGCACTGGACAGTACAGAATATCAAGACATCCGGACCTATATTCTTTGAAGGCAAGCGCATAACAAAAATGGAAGTACATTCAAATTGTCCTATCGCTCACAATCAGGAGTGGCACGAAAAAAGGTGCTTACATTATATTCATTTGTTTCACTTATGAGGAGCTTAACACTCACATCTTCTCCATCTCGTGTGCCTAACCTATTAACATCTCGAGGGCTTGTCAGTTTCCTCTTGCACAGGGCACAAGTCGGGGGTACACGTGGGTGGACAGCGTCCACCCACTATTTTCACAGGGTGCGCGTCCACCCTGTCAAGAAGTTGGGCCCCACTGAAAAATATGCTGAATTCATCCCGTGTAATTTGCACACACCGGGACACATTCAGCAGCGCCTGCACTTTGTTATCTGCTTTCGATCAGCAAACAACGTGCAGGCGGGGAGGGGGCTTTCTTAGTCCAGTCTTCTGCTGGGCCCATAACAAAGGTCGAATCTGAGGGGTCATCAGGCCTCTTTTTGTTCGAGTCTCCTGGCTGGCAGCAGTCCAGTGGCGTAGCTAGGGGGGGAAGATGGGGGCAGACCGCCCCAGGCGGCATGAGTTTTGGGGCGGCAGCCGGCCCCCCTTTCCCCCGCTCTTATCGGTCCCCCCCCCCCTTCTATCATTTGGCCGAGGGCGGCAAACGCAGGGGCCGCCACGGGCAGCCTAAGGCCTAGCTACGCCCCTGCAGCAGTCAGGAGCCTCACACCTAGAAGCAAATGCAGCAGAGGGGAGACAAAGGCTCACACCTTCTTAGCACTTCACACATACTTAAGAGAGGCAGCTTTTCACTTTGTTCAGGCTCTGTTTAGGAGATATGAATGCACTGTAAGAATGTCAGATGTGTTGGTCTTTTCCAGTAGTTACACAAAATAAATAGCATTTATATAGTGTTTGCTACCCCTGAGGAGGCGTTGCAATAATTTATATATCTCTATTTTTTCTTGTAAAGCACTATGGGTAGAGGAAGTTTTCGCTGACAAAAGGCAACATTGTTTTATATGTAGCTTACAAAAGTGTGAATCTTCTGCCTAAATCAAGAGGGTTTCCCTGTATACTCGAAATGTGCTCTAATGTACTTATGATATACATGTTAAACATATATGTGAGGGCTTAAGATCTGATGTCACTTCTTATGATGCCACTTCCTGTGATGCCACGCGCCTTGATGTCACGCACCGTGATGTCACGCGCCATGATGTCACACACCGTGATGTCACGCGCCGTGATGTCACGCGCCGTGATGTCACTTGCATACTGATTAACTAGGTTAGTCCCCCCACTTGTTTTTTTAGGACTTGTGACCTGCTCTTGCATCCGTCTACTGATTCCCTTCTCTTTCCTCGCCCACGCCTCCAAGACAACCTATTCTCGCATCCTTCATTGGCTTTGTTCCTTGTATAGTAAGGAGGGAAATGCGGCGCAGGACTAATTGCCTCCTTTCTTGCTATGTGCAAAATCGTGCCGATAGAACGCTTTTTTGCCTCCTACGCACATATATGTCCGGCTAACACTTAGTAGGATGAATGGGTGTAATACTATTTCAAGAACTAAGTGGTTGATAAAAAATGGCCGGAAAGTATAAAGTGCAAATGACGCATCGAGTTTCGTAGGCATTATTTTTTATAACTTACGTGACACTCTAGGGTAGGTTTTTATTAAACACTTGTACAGTAAAGGCCTGCAAGAGGGCCATTTGACCAAAGCATACCTCCAGCTAATGAGAGCCATAACCGTGGCCTAGCAAATGGGCTAATGTTTCAAATGGGCAGTTGATTTGCCTGTGAGAGCCTTCGGTGTTTTTAGCGTCATAGCTATCAAAGTAAAGTGTTGGTAAGTGAATTCATGCTGAGAAAATGGATCTTTAATGGAGGCCCACAAGAGAAAATGAATGCTTATTGACTGGTTGTCATGTGTTGGATGGAATCTCGAGGAAGTTAGATTCAAGGAACCCTTGTTAATTGAGCCAAATGTTAGGTTTGCCTTTTCGTCATGGGGAGATGAGCTGTGTACTCTACTGCAAACCGGAAAGAGAACTCACTTTCCGCTCTGGTGGCAAGCGCTGAGATTCCCAGACTGTAAATGCAGCAGGAAGTATGAAACTTTCAGTTATGCCTTGTGCAAAGCTATTAACACTAGGGGCACTGCTGTTATTCGCCATTATTTAGTCTGCAAGCACACTGCTTACACTGAAACAGCACAATAACTATAGGTGAGATTTATCAACACCTTGCACCGGTGCACCAAAAGTGAAACAAATGGTCGCAAGGTGTTGATTTCTTATTTACTTTTCATTGCAAAACTTTAATTGCTCTGGAAAGCTGCCTAAAAGTAATATTCAAAGTAGCGCTATGCACTATTTTGACTCGAGGGTGCGTTCCATGGGGGGGGTGGGGGGGTACATGCATGTTCCCACGCTAACACCCATGAGTTTTGATGCAAAGCCCTATCTATTTGCGCTTGTAGAAAAGGGAATGCTCCAAAAAAACGCCTCCTTAAGATTCTCCGAACTTGTCAAACTATGCATGTGTGCTGGAATGTACAACACACATACAGAATTGGAAACCTTTTAATGTATGTATGGCCATAAGTTTTTTTACTAGAAAGATACATATCCAGTACGAAAGCTATGCTAGACATAATCGTAATTGTGCACCAGAGCTTGGGAAGAGAGCAGCAGTGCCATATCTTAATAGATCTAGTGCTTTCCTGTTCTCTCTCTCTCAAACAGTGAACACTTTTAAAGCACAGTTAGCAATGTATTACAGGTGAGTTATACCATACTTGCTAGTTTTAATAGTCAGCGAGATGTAGAGTGCAATCAACCACAACCGAGTAGAATAGATAAAAGTACTTCCCCAAACATCGAATACATCGCTCTAAATAATACAATATTATTATTTATTTGATGACTGGTACTGCTAACATAACTGGTCTCGTGATGCTCAAAGAATACAGAAAAAGAGAAACAGAAGAAAAAAATAGGAAAGAATACAGAAAAAGAGAAATGATGCAAAACATATCGGAGGCATAACTGCCACTCAAGAAGAAAGAGATTCGTAAAAGAGAAATGCTTTGCGATACTTTCAACATAGGAAGTGGGTTTGTACATTTTGTATGTAGTCAAGTAACTGGTTCCAGTGTTTTGGGGTCAAGTAACCAAAGGAGCATCGTCAAAAAGTGCTCTTTGTACATTCGGGGAACTTCAAAACTAGAGCAAGCTGGAGAGCGCAGATTGAACAATGGGACACACTTATGAGGAAATATAGAAAGCTCTGGTTTTTCAGTGCCAAAGAAATATCTGTGGGCTATACCTAGATACTGGAACACTTCAACTGGATAAGATGTTCAATAACCAGTCAAGAAGGGTCCTAGGAACTTCTGATCATACTCACACAGCAAAAATAAGACACTTGAATAAAATAGTTTTGAAGAGGAGCCATTTAGAAGGAGCTAAGACCGAATGATGGCTCTTACAGTCTTTCTTAAAGGAACCATAATTACAACTAGATCGAATGGGCAATTCAACTCAAGTTTTAGGTTTAAGTACTCGAAAAAAACTTTCCTCAAACCTGTATTTTCTTGCACCGGAGGGGTCTTTAGCAAGAAGGGTGTGCTTTAGTGATTTTTCAGCACCCCCACCCCTGGAACACATAGGGGAGACCTGAGCAGTTCTTAATAAGCAAAAACAATTTTGGTTATTATTTCACAGTGTCCACAGCACCAAAGTCGACTTTGTAGTAAAGTTCCTATACTGGGGAAAATAAAATGGGCAGCTTTTACTCACCAGTGTTTACAAAACATCTTTTATAGGGACCCTGCTTATAGTTACATGACCATCACCCAGGGAACCCATAGGGGAGACCTTGGGGGTACCCAAAAGGTAAAAATAAGGTAGATTATCACTTTTTAACGCCCCTACCACCAAAGTCGAGTTTGCAGTGAACTTTACTTTTAAAAGCAGTGCTGCAACACAGGGCTGCTTTTAAAATGACCCCAGGCTCTCAGCAGTGCCCACATGCAAGTGCAACAAAGGCTGCTGGCCTCCAGACTGCCATACCCTATTATATACTAGGGACTTATATGTAGTTTTCATCCCATTGCCCTATTATTTACTAGGGACTTATAAGGTAGGTCATGCCAATTATAAGTGTACCTCAATATATGTGTTTGTGTTTATATAGCACTGGCCCTGGGCCTGACTAGCAGAGTCCAGGGCACAGTCAGAGTCAGCTGCCACCAGTGTCAGTCAGCACAAAAAAATGGGGGTGATCAGGCCAAAAAGTATGACTTTCTAACAAAAGGGCCTCACATAACTCCAAAAAACTGGAAGGTATTCAACCCACTCTCTGAGGCAGACAAATCTGTTCTGTTGGCTAAGTCCAAACCCTTCTCCCACCTAGCAGACCCCCTTCCAGCCTCTCTGGCAAACAAACTCAACCACACACTAACCCCCCTCTGGACCAAGATCATAAACATCTCCCTGATGACTGGAGTTATGCTCGACTGTCAAACTCAGGCAAGTTACATCAAGGCTCAAAAAACAAGGGAGCAGACCTGAATGACATCAATAACTTCAGACCTTTCGCAAATCTCCCCTTCCTAGCCAAAACTCTAGAGAGAGGTGTTCTCTCACAACTTAACCAGCACAGAGAAAACAATAATCTCCTGGACCCTCACCAATCAGGCTTTATAAAAAGATGCAGAACTAAAACAGCTATTTTGAATATAGTAGATGACCTACACAAATCCCTGGACACAGACCGATGCTGCCTGATCATACTCCTAGACCAATCAGCGCATTTGACACAGTCCAACACAAGCTTCTCCTGGATGCCTCATAAAAATGGATCATGCGCAAGGGGTGGTCCTATGCTGGTTCACATCCTTCCTACAATACTGTTCTCAACAAGTGAAAATAAGCAATCAGACTTCTGATTTATCTTCATCTACCCGGGGTGTCCCTCAAAGCTCTGTTCTCTTACCCACACTGTTCAATACCTACGTGGAACCCCTCACCATCATCCTTAACCAAGCAAACATTCCCTTCCATCTATATGCTGATGACATCCAGCTCTACATGGAAATCTCCACTAGACAAGATACATCGATTAAATGCCACCCCCAAAGAAGTCCAACACTAACTTTCTCATAACCACCTAAAACTCAACCAAGATAAGACAGCAATTCTCTTCATATCAAAGACTGAGCAGTCCTCCCAGATGCAAGTATGGATTAACTGCATAGACACTCTTAACTGCAACCTAACCCTAACTGATTCTGCTAAATCTCTAAGAATCACACTGGACCCCAAACTGACAATGAAAGATCATATAAAGAATAGGCAAAGTGTTCCGTTCTACAACCTGGATCTACTGAACAAATTCAAATCCTACCTGCCACCAAATGTTCACAAATCTGCCAGGCAAGCACTAGTGATGTCTAGATTGGATTTTGGGAATGCCAACCTCACAGGCTCTGCCAAATGCCACCTTGCACCCCTCAGAACCACTCGCAATGAGGCAGCGAGAATGGTCACAGGAATCAAAAAATATGACCACATCTCCCCTGCCCTGAAAGAACTGAATTGGCTCCCGAATGAAGCTTGCTACAGCTTCTGAACCACCTGTATTACTCACAAAGTCCTTCACACTGGAAGACCTGCTTACCTGGCCTCAAAACCCAAGAAGACACCTCAGTCAAGAAACCTAAGAAGCACAAACACCCTGTTAGAAATGGGAGTCTTTAGTTGGCAGAGGTAGGCACCTTTATCCAAATAGGGACCCTTGCTTCTAGTCAGGGTAAGGGGAATACACACTTTAGATAACCCCGGCTCACCCCCAGGTAGCTTGGCACGAGCAGACAGGCTTATTCCAAAAGCAATGTGTAAAGTATTTGTACCCAAAACACACTGTAATACAGTGATAACACCACAAATGGACACCACACCAGTTTGGGGAAAATAAAGTATCTCTATCTAAACTCAACTAGACCAAAACGACAAAAATCCAACATACAGGTAATAAGATATGACTTTAGAACAGTTATTGCAAAAATAAAGCTTGTAGAGAACAAATAGCTCCACCTGGGGCTATTGTGACGTTGTGACAGCAATAAATCCAAAGTACGGCAAGGACCGCGAGGAGCGCGGCGTCGAGCATGGAGTCACACGGAACCCCAAACAAACAGTATCTTGGAAACGAAGTCTATGATGATGCATGGCGTCATGGAGGTGGTTGGTACCGAGGTCGAGGCCAGCTTCCTGTCTTCCACAGCAAAGGCGAGGCATCATGTCCGCGAGGAGGCAACATGTTGAGTCCAGGACAAGGGAAGACTTTTGCGTCGGCGGTTAGGAGTCGGTTCCGGTGATGATGCGAAGTCGGCGAGTTCGTGGAGTCACCCTGGGTGGTTATCGATGCCGTGATAACAGAATGCAGGCGTTGGTGATGACTGAGTCGGTGGGAGCGCTGGCATCAGGAAATGCCGATAACTGCAGGTGTCGGCAGGCGTCAGCAAGCGTCGGAGCTGCGGTGCAGGCCGGGGGGTGCATCATGCACTTCACGAGCGGTGCCCCTGGCCTTGGTGCAGGTCGCGGCGTTACAGCGGCATCGCTGATGGCATCAGAGACAGATTTTCTTGCTTCTCTTAGGTTTCTTCCAGCTCTCAACAGCAGGAACAACCTCCAGAGAACCAAAACTGGAATAGGCACCTCCTGGCAGGTCAGGACTCTCAGCAGTAGAGTTCAGGGGAGCTGGGGATGAAGTCTTTGTGTCCCTGAGACTTCAGAACAGGAGGCCAGCACACTCAGGCCATTGGAGATTATTCTTCAAGCAGGTTCACAGCAAAGTTCCAGTCTTTGTCCTTTCCTTGGCAGAAACAGCAACTGCAGGCCAACCCCACACAGCAAAAGGGCAGTACTCCTCCTCACAGCTCTTAAGCTCTTCTCCTTGGTAAAGGATCCTCTTGAGTCCAGAAGTGATCTAAAGTTCTGGGGTTTAAGGTTTACTACTTATACCCCATTTTGTTTTTGTTCTCTTTGTGCAAGGGTCTGTTTATACTTGTTTTTTTGTGTGATATGAACATGTACCGATGTTATGTTATGTTATAGGTATTTCTAAAGCGCGACGATTACCCAAGGGTGTCCTGGTAGCTACTCTCCTCTGAGCATTGAAATGGTAGACAACATAACAGGTTAAAGAGCCAGGTCTTTAATCCCTTCCTAAATGTAAGGAGGTCAGTGGCATTTCTCAGATGGAAGGGAAGGTCGTTCCAGGCCTTTTCTGCGCACACAACAAAGCTTCTCCCACCCCATGAGGCTTTTTTAATGGGTGGTACTATCACCAACTTGGCTCCAAGGGAGCGAAGGGTTCTTTTGGGCAGGTACCACTGCATTTGTCGTTTCAAATAATCTGGGCCTGTGCCTTGGAGTGCCTTGTAGACGGTGCATAAAGCTTTGAAAACGCACCCGTTTCCTAACGGGCAACCAGTGAAGTTTTCTGATTTCCTTAGTAATGGGAGCAAATTTGGGAGTACCAGTAAGCAACCTCGCTGCCGCATTTCGCAACCGCTTAAGTTTATTCAGAAAACGTTCCTGTATGTTTAGGTAAAGGCTATTGCAGTAATCAAGCCTAGATAGGATAAGTGCCATGACAACTGTCCGCTGACTATCAGCCGGCAAGAAGGGGAGTATTTTCTTAATCATTCTGAGAGCATAGGAGGTGGTTGATGCCACTGCATTGATCTGGTCACTAAAGTTCAGTTTATCATCAACCATAACTCCTAAATATTTTACTTTTGTAGTTGGTGTAGGAAGAGTGCCCATAGCTTCTGGCCTCCAACTCGGGGTCCAGAAGTTGGCATCATTTCCAAATAAGATGACCTCCGTCTTTCCTGAGTTCAGTTTTAGGAAATGATGTGCCATCCACCTCCCGACTGCTTCCATACAGTCATGGAACCGATTTCCAATTCCTGCTGCCTGTCCCGGCCGCAGAGCCACAACAATTTGTGTGTCGTCTGCGTAGGAGGTAAGGCTACAGCCAAAGGAGCCAATTAAAGAGGCTACGGATGATACATATACGTTAAAAAGAGTGGGGCTAAGCGAAGACCCCTGTGGCACTCCACAAGGCAAAGACAAAGATTTTGAATGAAATTCACCCAGCGACACAATTTGTGATCTGTCCGTCAGAAAGGATTTCAGTAACTTCCAGGCTTTACCTTGGACCCCACATGCCAACAAACGGTCCATCAATAAATCATGATGGACCGTATCAAAGGCCGCAGACAGGTCCAACATAATTAAGGCAGCCTTACCTCCCCTATCGAGGGCCTCCCTAATCTCTTCTGTTGATTTTATAAGGGCGGACTCTGTACTGTGCCCTTTTCTGAACCCATGTTGAGTGGGGTCTAAGACTTGGGTTTCACGTAGAAAGGCACTGAGTTGCAAGTTCATTGTTTTCTCAATCAATTTTGCGGGTAGCGGGAGGCGTGAGATTGGTCGGAAATTATTGGGATCCTTTGGATCTAGAGTGGGCTTCTTTAACAGAGGTAGTATTGAAGCAGAGTCTAGGGAAGTGCCCTGCTTCAAACATTGCATTGAACAGGGAAGTAAGTAAAAGGGCAACGGGTACCGGGGCGCGTTTGATGACTGAGACTGGACAGGGGTCGTAGGGGGAGCCTGATCTTGCTGACAGGAGGAGCCTTTCGGTGTCAGATGTGGACAGTGACGCAAATTTGTCAAAGACAGGGGGGGTCCACGACTGGCTTCCTTCCCTCCATCCGAGCTACATCCCCTACCGAGCTTGAGCGGCTAAAAGCCGAGAAGATGACCTCCACCTTATTCAGAAAGAACATAGCGATATCCTCGCATAGTTCCTGACCTGTCTGAATTTTCGTAGGGCTGGGGGAGGCCAAACTCGATACAGTTTTACAAAGTTCTTTAGCAGAGTTTTTTGCTAAATTGATTCGATTTGTAAAGAACCTTTTCTTTGCTTCAAATAGGAGTTGCTTATAGATAGTGAGACTTTGTTTATAACTCTTTTTCTCTGCTTCCTTATATTCTTTCCTCCAGTTCTGCTCTAGGGACTTGCAGGAGAGTTTTTGTTTCCTCAATTCCTCCGTGTACCAGGGGGCTGTTTGTTGAGATCTTTTAGGAAACAGAACTTTTACTGGGGCTAGTTTGTTACAGACTGTTTCCACCCAATTAGTGTAATAGGTGGTGGCCTCCTCTACTCCTGAGGGTATCTGACCAGCAGATGCCATAAGCGCATCTCGTAATTCTGCGTCCTCAATTTTGTTCCAGGCTCTGCTTTCAATCTGAGTCTTGGTGCCCCTCCCCCTAGGACAGTATGCGGGAAGGGCTAACTCGAATTGTACAGCTGCGTGGCCTGTCCAAGTGAGAGGCAGCAAACCTGTGAAAACGAGTTGTGGGTGATTTGAAAAAATTCCATCCAACGTGTGCCCTGCCACGTGGGTGGGGCCTATCACCTGTTGACTTAGATCAGCACTCTTCATCATGTCTAATAGGGCCACTGTATCTGGTTCCATCAGAGTTTCCAGATAGTAAAGCGCTCTGATACCCTCGGGTCTAGCCAGCGCTATGTAAAACTCTTAAATAAATAATAATAATAAGAGATAAATTATGTCGCATTGGCCCAGATGTACTAAACTTTAGCGTGCACCCTCGAGTGAATCGAAAGGGTCCTATTTGTTGCAAAGTAGCACAAATAACAGCATTAATAAAATGTTGTGTACATAGGGATTTTTGCATCAAGAATTGATGTGAATGCAGTGCAGAAACAGCATTGTTGAATAGCACGAAAAACCTGATAATCTATTTAAAGTGGATGTAATAGGCTGACAACAGTGCAATCATCCCTAGAATTCCACACAAAGCCAAAACAACAAAACTCATGCTAAAAAACACAACCTGGCTTTGCACAGAATCCTAGCTCCAGATGCAAAAAATGGGCAACATATAAATTGTTTAACATTCCCACGCATATGTGCATTGTTTGCAAAATTACGCATATTATGTGACTTACCCTTGGGTAGCTGTCTGCTCATAGAAATTTGTACTGGAGGCAGTGCATTGAGTCAAAATTCACAAAGAACACCAGTCGCTCATGTTTGCGCCATAGCGCAATGCTAATCATGCTTAGTGTTGCCAAAACAAGGCATTGTTGTGCACGCGCGACTAACAACATCTTTAGCGCACAACACATTGCAAAAACAGCACTGATTTTTTGGGGCTATTTATGCAAAACAACGTTGCAGATTTCCACATTGCTTTGCATTAATTTTGGTAAATCTTGATTTTTGTTTGTTGACTTAAGCTCTTTCACTTTCCACTAAGTCAGTCAGATGTGTATCACGTTAGCTAAGGACATTTACTTTTCTAAAATGACTGTAGTCTCCTGAGGAGATGGATTCGTTTTCAGTATGTCTCCTTATTAAACTGAAGGGGCTCGCGACTTCACAGAGCTCAGCGAATCCGCAGTAATTGAAACAATGAGGTGAACTTAGCTGCGGTGTCATGTTGTCACATATATCCTGAAGGTACAAGTGCAAAAGCATTGCATATGGGTGAAATGCTCGGATTCCCGATTGCATACTTTCATTTCACAAGTGTACACTCATTAAATGGAACCGTCTGCCAGAAAAATGACATTAAGGCCACATTTCTCTACACGACATATATTGTTTCCACCCTACCTGCATTCGTGAAGACCTTCAGCCCTCCAGCAGGGGACACATACATGTTTGATACTGAATTATATTAGGAATAAGAACGAAACCGCTCCAACCTGTTTGCACAAAAAGCAGGCAAGTGTCTGCTTATTCTTAGATTTAGTGTTGGCGGCTAGAAAGTAGCATTCGTCACAATAATTGCATTTCTATCACACAGCATTGTATGTGTGAAAAACGTTTGGCATTGAAAACAGTGCACGGAGGATAGGATTCAAGGTTGACTGTAGACCAAGGGAATTGAAACTATGGTTAAGGTATGTTGACAACGTGTGAAATTCAGCTCTTGTTTTACTTTTTGTGCTGCAGTCTGCACGACACTGATCACTGCTTACCATTAACCTTATTTTTTCTCCAAGAATGAATATTGTCAATATATTTAAGGGGCTTATTATGACTATGGCGGTCCTATGGACCGCTGTAGCCGTGATGGCAGTGAGGGCACCACCGCAGCGGCGGTCTGACTGCCCTATTACGAGTGTGGTGGTCAGACCGCCAAAGGACTGCAGCAACCGGCGGGGATCTGTTATCCCTCAGCTGTGTTGCAGCGGTGTGAGGCCACAATATGCTATTGGTGCTGCCTGGACACCACCAAGCATATTACAAGTTTCTGCACCGCCATTTAATCATGGCGGTGAGCCCGCCATGAAAAGGGTGGCGGTGAGGAAACTAAGGGGGCCCTACAGGGCTCTCTGTTGCCTCTGTTCCCGGTGATGCATGTAGAGGGGTACATGTTGTTCCTCCTGTATGCATGCACCCCCGGTTCCTGCATGGCATGGACTGCACAACATGGTGCAGTCCATGCTGTGCAGAAGCGTGCTTTGGCGTTCCCATTGCGGGGCCTTTCTAAGGCTCAGAAATGAGCCTTAGAAAGGCACTGCAGTGGGACTGCCAAAGGACTGCCCGCCAGACCAGGATAGAACTCCTAATCTGGCGGAGGGTGTGCGGATGGCTTTGGCGGTCTCACATGGGGCGCTGGCATGTCAGCCCGCTACGAGACCGCCAAAGTCGGAATAAGGCCCTTAACATTTCACTGTGCAATTTTAGCTGTACCTTCAATTGTTTACTATTTATTCACAAGACCGAATCCTGGGGCATATTTACAATGACGTGACGGAGTGCGGAGCCTTCCTAGCTTAACGCCGCACTCCGCCACTTCAGAAATGCAGGGCTGCACCATATTTACAACAATATGGTACAGCCCGGCGTTTCCCCCTGCGCTGACACTAGACTTAGCAGCGTAGCGCCAACGCAGACACCCTTGCACCATAGCGCAAGGGTGTCTGTGTTGAGGGGAAGATTGTTTATGTGCAGGAAGATCTCCCTTCCTGCACATAAACATTCTTTAAATGACGTTTTGTAACTTTTATGTGTGCTGCTTAATGCAGCACACATAGAAGTTACAAAATGTCATTTCTGTTTTGTTGATTGTTTATGTGCAGGAAGAGACACCTTCCTGTACATAAACAATCAAAGGCAATTTGCTGTTTCTATGTGTGCTGCACAATGCACAACACATGGAAACAGCAAAGAGTATACAAGACACTCTTCACCATTAATAAAGCACACACCTCCAAACACCGGACCACTGCGGTTGCCATTTCCCATCTAATAACAGCATGTATGCATGCATGACGGCCACGCATTGCCCCTCATAGGAGGAGGAGGTTTTTCAGTATACAAACGGCATTTTCTTTAAGGAGCTTTGCTCTCATTTCTACAATGGAAGATTTTATGTGACAAATGTACATTCCATACTAGTCTGTGGTAATGTGACAGCTGTAAAATTTTTTTGCTTGTTACCAGAGTCTTGGTACAATAGACACAAAGGACATGATCTACACTTATGAGGTTAAGAGAAGTAGACAGGATCTATTTCTTCTCCGCGGGTACCCTGTCTGAGCTTTACAGCAGCCTGCTTGCTTTTATTATGCAAATCATGTCGTAGACAGCCAGCCTCATGTGCACCGCAAACCTTTCCCAGCTCCTCCAAGATTGGGGTGGGGCCATGAAGACTTCTTCCAACCCCACACTGTGGCAATTTAGGAAATGGGTGGGGTACAGTGGTACACAGTGCACCCTCATGGAATGACAAACAGCTTCGGAAATCCAAGGATTATGCTTAAAGTGCCCAGTCTGTTTTCAGTAAGTGAGGCTGTGGTGTGTCATCGGGGGCAGTACCTTACAGTGTTGTAGGCCACGGAGGCCAGGGCGGAAATTAGGTAAGCCATATAAATCCTGCGACGGCTGGCACATACACTCTAGCTCATGGGCCTTTTGAAAGTGCCTGGTTTTGCCTGACCCTCACACAGAGGGTCACACTCTTTGAAGGTTTAATTAATTAAAAATTTGAAAAAAGAAATACCAGATAGCAATTGATGCAGAAATGGAAGCGGTGGGAGGAGCTCTGCCTCCCTAATTAAGAAACTGCCCCTGTCTTATATCCCTTAGCTCTCTCACACCTCCTGACAAATTACTTTCAAGCAGGGCAAACTTCAAGCAGACAGCTGGGCTAAAATATCTTTTAAATTGTTTTTTTTTTTTTCTTCAAAGATACTAAATACTTTTCAAGTACTGTGTAATGATAATTTCTCTGACAGTTTATTTCTGTTGTTTAAATAAACACTCATTGCTTACAGGGTTATTAACTCATGAAACTGCACAGCATAAACTGGTTAAGTCTCGTGGAAATAGGACCCTCTCACAATAGCACACTGGCAACCTCTCCAGCAACATTACCTGATAGCGATACCACCACTTAGGTATTGCACTCTCCCCACTTGTTTACCTTTAGTGTCTTCCTTCAGTGAGTCAATAAGTATTGTTTATTTGGTTTTAGCCTGTTTTCATTTGGCTCTAGGAGACCGCGTCAAACCAGGTTCTCCTACTTTAGTTGATTGGAGTTTAAGTTGTGCAGAATGGAATCCAAGGGGTTTGTGCTGTGCCTGCCTCTTTCTGCCCCTTTTCATGAATATCAGGAGTTTTTGGAGCTTGCACAACCATTTAGGGCCATATTTATCATTCTTTCACGCAATGCAGCAAGACAAGTGGTGCAAGGGTGCCTACGTTGCAGGCAAGATTGTTTTTGTGTAGAAAACAGCATCTTCCTGCACATAAATAATCCTTTAAGGCTTTTTCCTCTTTCTCTGCAGCACACATAGAAAGAGGAAAAAATGAGGTGAAATAAAGATATTTCTCTGCGTTACGCCTCCCCTGGGAAAACATAGGATTTTTACACATTCCCAGGTATACCACTCATGGTAAATCTGGGAATGCACCAAAATACATGGGTGGATGCGTGGGAACACCCACGACTTATGCTGCCTTGTGTTACTCCTCATTTGCCAAGGCACGCAGGGCCATGCAAAGGTGGCATTGAGTGGCCTGGTAAATCTCATTCTAGGTTTTGTGTCACCCTACATCCCCTCGCATGGTGCAATGGCGACGCAGAACCTTTGACAAATCTGTGCCTTAGTGTTTTGCCCTTGCCAACCTAGGAGCTTATTTACAAGCCCTTTGCGCCACCGGTGCATCACTTTTATTGATGCACCGGCAGCGCAATGGGCTTCCCCATATTTACAGGGCCATTTGAAGTCACCCTGTGTGACTTTTCAGGGCCTTGTAAATATGTTTCCCTTTCACGTATAACTCTGCATGAAAGGGGCATTCCATGGGTGTTGCTGTGGGTGTTCCCACGCAACATCCATGGAACTTGACGCATTCCCAGATTTACAACATTTTGTAAACCTGGGAATGTGTCAGAATCTCACGCCTCCCCAGGGGATGCATAACGAGGTGCAAAAATGAGAATTGCTTGTATTTCTCCTCGTTATTTCCTCTTTCTATGTGTGCTGCATTCTGCTGAATGCATAGAAAGAGGAATATCATCCCCTCAGCGCAGGCACCCTTGCAAAATGACGCACAGGTTTCTGCGCTGGCGCACGGTTGCTGATTGTGCGCCTGCGCAGGGGAGAAGGACAGGATGCTCCGTATCTTGAAAATATGGAGCATTCCTGCCCTTTTATTTTGATGCACGGCAGCGCAGCATGAAGGCGTTCTGCTCTGTCTTGCATCAAAATATTGTAAATGAGGCCTCTACTGTGCGAAAAACACGTTTGTGCGCTTAGTTAAGCGACGCTGCCATTTGTGCCACTTTGAGTTGCCTAGAGACGATTTGTGCGTTGTATCTATACATTATTTTAGTTGCTGAAATGCCCTCCTAAGCAGTTGATAGATTTATATTCGGCTTCTTTTGGATGGATATTTATTTGCCCACTTTTGCAGTCTTTTGCATATTTTGATGAACGTTTTTTGAGAGGCCGTTAGTATCAGTGCACAAGCTTTCAAGCCAGGAAATCTCAAAACTTTGGTGACTTTATGGCAGAGTAAGGCCTTCCAAAGCAACCATAAAGACTTCGGGGCAGATTTACAAGCCCCTTGCGCCACTTTTGCGTCACTTTTCCCATGTTAAAAGTGACGCAAACGTGGCGCAAGGGGCTTGTAAATCTGCCCCTTCATTTACAGATAAGAAACCCTGCTAGACATTGACTGCAAAACAGGGACTGCAATAAAGTGCATTTCATTATTAGGAAACAAAAACGTCAGATGTATTAATATATGTATCCGAACAACCTACGCCTCGTTGAAAAACCAAACAGCAATAAGCAGAAAGTCTCAATAACATGAAATAACCCCCCTATCTTTTTTATTTCTTTTCAGCAACTCAGTGCAAACATGGCGCCGTGTACGACACCTGTGGCCCGGGCTGCCTGAAGACATGTGACAACTGGAACGAGATTGGTCCGTGCGTCAAGGCGTGCGTGGCCGGCTGCCACTGTCCTGCAAATTTAGTTCTACACAAAGGAAGGTGTATAAAGCCCGCGCTTTGCCCACAGCGGTGACATTAGTCTTACCGGAATGGACTCTTCTCACTGGGTTCTCTGAAGCCCACAGCCAATGAAGGACAACACTGTTTGTATGCAGGCTCTGTAACATACTTAGCTACTCACAGAAAGGGACCTATAGATACTGTATATACACCATATTTAAGTTTATGTATGTATATAGATATGCATTTAACATAGATTGAGCATATGTTCACTGCATTGATGACTGTTTCAGATTCTATATATATATCTATATTTATCTTGACCATAAAAAGAGGATGTACACAGTTTGAACACATGCACAAACATCAAAAACTTCAACCAGAAAGAAGATGACTCCTCTCAAAGGTGTGAAGTGCCGCCCACCAGTTTCTTGATCTGTCAGATGAAACATACACCTCGCTTGTCGAAGATCTGTACATACTTTCAAATTTAGCCACTGTGACACACTGCGCACCCACCTCTGACCAGCCCACTACACAAAGTTTCAAATAATATATGTAAGTCTTCTAATCGGGTATTATTTATATACATATATGTGTGTATGTATTAGCGGTATATATACATATACTCATGTATATATATTGCATATGTATATATGTATATTTATATAACTAGTAACACTTTTACAGCATTTATAGAAGAAAGAAGGAATACTATTTTATGTATATTTTTGCTATAATGTTTATGTATTGTTTGTAGGACTCTAATTTGTAAGCTATTTCAAAAACTGTATAAATAAACCAGATGTTTATAATTTAAAAGTGAAGCTTGGCCGAATACTGGATGTTACAGAAGGGGTATAAATGCTTGTGATAAAGGAACATTTTGCCTTTGACCCTGTACAGAGCTTTACTGTCCTTTGGCTACGTCTACACGATTCACACACCACATCCATCCATACGTCCAGGCATGCATACCTCGTGTGATAATGAAATAGCCCAGTGGACTATTTTGTGTGTAAAAATCAAAAGCATTCATGCTTCTCTAATGTGGAGATGTTTAGGACAGAGCCAAACTAAGAGGAGGAGGCACTATTGGTCTCGTGGATAACTCGTGCTTGGTGTTGGTCTACAGCTAACCAGAGAAAGCAGAACAAGTGCCTGCTCTACTGATTCACCTCCTGGAACTGCACCAAGACAAGTTCGAAAACGGGGACACCCGGACCCCTACTACTGGACGGAATCAATAAGTAACCACGATCAAACTGATCCAGAGCTATGCTGAAAAGAAGAATGCAATGATAGCAAACAGCAGAACCACACCATAATCCAGAGACCACACCACATTATTTTCAGTTTGCATTTACCATAAGGAAGAGCCAATAATAAAGAATGTTGTAATAATGAAAATGTCATTGGAAATGAGCACGACTGTAATCCTAAACCGAATCCTAATCTTAACTTAACCCTTGCTCTAATCTTGACTATGGTGATCACCTCCTTTCAGGGCAATGCTTACAATATGTCCTGTCTGTCCTGCACTTTCGTGTTATACCCTAATGCATTCAGGAAGATGTTGGCTTGTTTTGTTTGCAATGAACTAGACTAATACATCTGAAGTCAATGATTTGTAGGTGAAAAGGTATGGACTGGTGACAGCGTCCCTGATAACCTGAAGTGAGGTGGCCACCTGATCCCATCCCTAAACCTGACTGTCATCCTCAGGATCTCATTACAAGATGGCAGGTAAATACAGGGCGACATATTGGGGCTTGATTTAATGATTCCAGCCAGTGTTCCCTTCACCCTCCTAGTTACCTGGCAACAGATTTCAGCCCCATGTCAGGGAAAACATGCCAGACTCAGAATTTCTGGGTCCAATCCCACATGTTTTCCTTCATTGTGTGGCCATTTCAGGGATCATTTTTCCCATGCTTGCAGCATGAGGTAAATATGCATAGAAACACCTCTGGATTAGCTGGACGTGTTCTGCAACCTTTAAAAATTGTAATTAGCACTGCAGTTTCACACAAGGTTAGAGCTCCTGAACAAGAAAACTTAAAGCAAGTTATTGCCAAAGAAGTAATAGTCATCATGTACAATTTGCTTGAGAGAGATGGCAAAGAAAAAGTAGTATGCAGATCTCAGCATGGGGGAACTGTTGATGGTCTTGGAAAATTAAGATTTTCAGTTCCCTTTTAGGGGCCTGATTTAGAATTCGGTGGACGGTTTACTCCGCACAAATGTGATGGATATCCTGTCCACCTTAATACAAGTGCCATAGATATAATGTACTTGTAGAAAGGTAGCTGGGTAACCTGTCTGCCAAACTCTAAATCAGACCCTAAATATCTAGTGAGAGGGGATCAGTCTGATGTTTGGAACGATGGAGTTATGCATTCTAGGTGCACATCATGAGGAGGATTGGGTCAGCATTCTTAAGTTTTTAAAGTGGGGGTTTCCAGTAGTAGAGTGTCTACGCTTCCCACACTTCTCATTTGGGAATGCACTCCAGAGATACATATATGGTGGTTGAGGTAGTTAGGGTTGATTTCATGTGATGCAGGCAAGTTTGAGAAAAGTCCCTAGTTCCAACGGTAGCCACCTGAGGGAGGTGAGAATGGGACAGATATGTTCCAATTTTCCTGAACCTCTGACCAGTCTGGCAGCTGAGTGTAGTACATCTCTGAGAGGTGTGAGGTGAATTTTGGGGATTCCTACAAGCAGTGAGTTTCCATAATTAAGTCTTAAAAGTCTAAAGCCTGGATGACTGATCTGAACTCTTGGGCTGAGATTAATCCTTTGATCCTCCCAGCAGCTTGAGATTAAATTGGACTCCCTTTGCTTAGCTGTTGATGTGGACTTATATGCTTAGGTATTTATCTAGGGTGAACCCGAGGTATATAGCACCTTTTACAATGATTGGCTTCCCATTGAGCATGGAGCTCTCTTTGAGCCATTTTAGTACAGAAATGTGGCAACTGGGAGGAGAGATGAAGAGAAATTCCGTTGTAGAGGATTCATTTTAAGGTGGTACAAGATCATCCAGGATATATTTCAGTGAGGAATTGTAAATCTGTGGAGATGTCTTCTGGGGAAGTGATTTGAATTTAGAGTTGAGTGTTGTCTGCATAATAGTGATAAGAACTGTTCAATTGATTGAGATTAGCTGCAAGGGGCTCTATGTAAATACTAAAAGTGTGGGAGAGAGGATGAAGCCTTGAAGTCTCCCTGCTGAAGGTTTGCTGTGCTGAAGATGGAGCTAAATACATTGACCTCAGTTTTCCTGAAGGGAGGTGAATCTGCTAAGGACTGCACCATTTAAGCTCATTCTGGTCTTAAGAGGTTTTAGGAGTAAGAGTGGTTAACTGTTTCAAAAATTGCTGAGAGGTCTACGAGGATGAAGAGGCAGGATCTCCATTGTCGAGAATTTCAAGGGCAGTGTTGACTATTTCAATAATAGAAGTGCTGTGTTATCAGAACACCTTTCAGAGGGCCATGGGGCAAACGGGTTATGGTGGAGGTTGTCGTCTTGTATTACTGCTGTCTTGGTCCCGACCTACTGTGGATCGTGAGTAACTCGCCCAAGCACACCCCTTTCAGCACTTGATTCTCAGTGGTGGTGCATATCCCGCAGTCCAAGGATCTTCGAGGGGAAGGTAGGTATGAAGCATACACAGACACAAGACTCAAAGTACAAACTGTAACTGCAATAAGGTAATTGTCAAGTCAAATGCTTGCTTTTATTAAAGCAACCAGTATTGCAATATAAGCGCACAAAGCATAGAAACAAGACACTAAATAATATGCCCAGTCTCTCATGATCAGCATGCTAGCGTAGTCGAAGGCGGTATTTCCTTATCCTGCCATCACATTCTAGTGAGGCTGGTTATTCCTCATTTGATACTGGAGGCAACTTTCAGATGTGACCCACGCTTGTCCCCATGCAGTAAAGTCTAAGTTTGGTCTTAAAAGTTAACTTCAGGAATACTATGCGCTAAATTCCTGTGAGTCCCCAACATGCCTCCTGTCCTTGAACATTCTTACCTGACCAGATGGCAGCCAGCAAGTGTGAGAGCACTTGAGCGCATCTTTGTGGACTCCTGTCTCTCTATGCTGAGGGTCCACAACCTCCCCAATGATGCGTCAGGCTTCTTCAGTCTCCAGACAGCCCACATGAGTGTTGGGGGTCCTTCTTTCCAGCTCCTCGCAACCAGTATGTTCCAGGACAATGGTCCTGCTCCACAGTGGCCCCCTCCTAGCTCCCTGGGGTCGCTGACTTCCTTCATAGAAGGGCAATACCCTTATTTCATGGTGGCACGTTCTTGGCACACAGGGGTTGCTGACTGGTTCTGCACAAGGGTAATGGCCCTTACTTCACAATGGCCCTCTCCTGGCACACATGGGTCGCTGACTGGTTCTGCATGAGGGCGACAGGCATTACTTCACAGTGGCCCCTGCTGGCTCTTGTCTGACCGCAAACTCGTCCAGACTGGGTGTACCACACTTCACTCACCGGGATTCACTCAACAGGCTCACCGCCGAGCCTCATTCCCCTAGACACTCTCCTTATCCTCATGGGGTTAACTGGTCTTGGCAGCCAGGCAGAAGGATGGTGCTGCAGGCACAGGGCAAGTGGTCCTGACTCCCCATACTCAGCAAGGAGACTAGCAGACCTTGGTCCCTAGTTCTGGTTCCATTAGCTAGAATTCTGGGTGATCGCCCCCTGCAGAAGAGTGCAGTTTAACAAAGTGTGAGACTCAAGCACCGACCTTTCTGACCCATATCCAGATACAAATGGGATTTTGTGTCTGGTCCTTTGGCATTCTGGTTGTGGGTGCCAGCTTATTGCAGTGCTCTCTCTTCTACCCTGTCATTTCTCAAAAGGACCACAGAGTAGCTTCAATTCTGATTGATCCACAACCTAGGCCAAGGTAGTAACCTGGATTACATCTGACTGGCATCCTCTACTGAAACTTGCCTCATAAAGGTTCAAATGCCTAAGCCTTCATCTCTTACATGATTCCTTGATCTTTCAGTGCCAATCATATCAGACCTACCATTCCCAAGCCTCACTGACCAGTAACTGTCATAGAGGATGCTCTGCTCTCCTTCCTCCAGGGTGTGTATTCTCAACCTCGGCCTCAGGAATGTCAGCAAATCAACATTTCCTATGTGGGGTTGCAGTCCCCACCTCCACTAGCCTCTTCAGGCCCTAGGCTTTCAAAATGGAACCCACAAACTCCCAAGGTATCTACCATGCACAGGCACACATAGCTCCCAGCACACAAATGCATGTATCACATACTGTCTGCCACTACTTACATTAACCACGTAGGCCAAGGGAAGAAGCCACACGTCTCCTTCTTATGTACCATGCACGGGTTCACATACATCCCAACATGGACATGCAAGTTTCACACACAGACATCATGTAGGCTAAGGGTGAGTTAAGTGCTCAGCAGTGGAACTTTACATGAGTGGGATAGTAGGCATCACTCTAGTAACATAGGTATAACTGCCTGTTTACGCTACTGATCAATATTAAACTGAGAGCTGACATGGTGCCACCATCACACTCTCGTCACTTAACTCCTGGTAAGGGTAGTAGCCCTCTACCACTATGTTGGTAGTGCTTGGTGCACTCCTCCTAGTCTAACAAAACCACATCACCATGAGGCAGGCCTAGGTCATGACACACACATGATCCGTGTTTGTCTATGACCAAAAATCAGTACAATGGATCCAGATATCCATGCAGCTGGGGCACCAAGCAGGGAACATTTCCATCCCAAACATGTGTCTTGCTCTGAAGCCAGATTGGAGTTCATGAAGTAAGTGATCTACTTCAAAGTATAGTCTGAGCTGCATTTCCACATAGCTTCCCAAAATTTTGGACAGGAAGGGTAGGTTGGAGATTGAGCAATAATTATCAAGGTCTTTTAGGTCTGATCCTTGTTTTGTCTTTATAAAAGGTGTAACCTGATATAGTTGGAGGTAATCTGGTACTCATCCAGTCTACAGTGAGGAAATGTTGAAGTTCAGTCAAATTCATGACTCATCTCTTTGAGAACAGAGGGGGGAATGGGTTTCAGAGAAGTGTGAAGAAGGTCTTGTTGCATTGAGGATGTTGGTGAAGTTGACTTCTGTGACAGTTTTAAAAGTAGACAAGGAGGATTTAGCATTGGTTGACAGGGATGTGTGGTTCCAATTTGTAGGAGAGAGTGCTACGGACAACTCAATTTTCTTAATTTTGTTAATGAAGAAAGACTAAAATGACTCACTTTTTGTGGTGGAGGCTCATGTGTCATTCGGAACAGATGATGTGAATTGCTTCATGAAAATCAAACAGTGTTTTAGATGTTTCTTTACTAGGTTGATTTCTGCTTTTATAAACACTGCTTTGGTTTCAAAAATGTGATTTTTTTTATATGTGTTTCTTTAACTCCAAAGAACAGTTAAGGAGTACATTGAGGGATATTGGTACAAGAGTTATTCCAAGTCTCTAGAACTCTATTGAACCAGCAGCCACACTGCTTTTTCTTTTTTTTGACTCTTCAGGCATTTTTGGCATCAGGTTGTCCATGAACATAGCCATGGAGTCTGCATGGAGTTTTATGGGATCGCTGGGCTCTAGGGTTTGAAGGAGGTTCTGTAATGCATGGGCAACTTCTGCGGAAAGGATGAATTTTTCGCAGTGTATGAGATCCGTAGCCCAATATTTCTGTATTTTTGGATGGCAAATGGAAGTATTTGATAAAGAAAGTATCAAGAACTATATGATAGCATTTAATCAGGCCAGTCTACTAGGGGTATGGAATCAAGCTTAAATAAGTTCTTACCGGCTATCACAAGTCAAGAGTGGAGCCTCTTAAGTGTGGCAGAGATGTGCAGAATTGGCTGAGGTTGAAGGTATCTAGAGTTTAAAAGATTTGGGACACAGATGAGTTGTTAGAATCACACAAGTGCAGATTGAATTCACCAAGTTATATGTTGTTTTTGACTTTGATCTCACACTCTGCTATGAGTTCAATAAGTTGTTTGGAGAAGGTATTTTTGGTCCCTGGTGGGTGATAAATGCTTTGTATTTTATTTGGATTATTCTCATAAGTCTTTACTTTAATTGAATGGTATTCAAATGAAGCAACCTAAGGAATGTTGAGCTTCCTGCAGATAATGCTCAATCTTTCCTCTTGCTTCTTTATTAAAAGTGCCCTGGAATTATGTCACTTGCGGAAATACACTAAACAAGTCATGTTTCTTCGAGAAACTTCAGCTGCTGAAGAAAGCTAAAATCTGTGAGGGAAACTGTTGGAAATTTAACCCAGAATTATTGATTCTGCTGTAATCCCTTGAGGTGCAGTGGCACTTGTCAGTTCTATGCCCCTCTAGGATCAGTGACAGAATATCGGAAACACAAATATCGTGTAAACAGACTATTGTGTCAGAAATATCGAGGACCAAAATATCCAGAATGTAAGTGTAAATAGGTAAGTATAGATTCACTACACTTAGCTCTATATCTACATACCTTAAAGATATATATATTGTCAAGGTACATAAATGTGGAGCTATACATAGTAAAACCTTACTTATCCATAGAAACTTACGTTCACAATATTTTGTGTCCTGGATTTTTTGACACAATATTTAGTCCCACTATATTTGTGTTTCCAATATTCTGTCTAAATTCCGGATCCATCTGAGTCTATCTCCCAACTAAGGGATTCCAGGGCATGTTCTACCCATGCCCCTGGTGACTACTTCCTCTAAACCCACATTGGGCACCTCTGTAGAGTTCCGACCAGTGGATGGTTTCTTAGGACAGAGAGCTTGTTACCTAACTTGGAAAACTCAAAGCAACAGGACCGTCAATGGAGTGCCTTGGGCCAGGACTCACTAAAACCTCCCCCCTATATCTTCAGACGTGGCGGGGAACTCATTTCCCCACCGTATTCTAGGACATATCTCCCTAGACCACCACCTCAGTCTGCTGAGGGAAACCTGGACCACCCTTCTTGAGGTCACTTCCAGGTACCGTCTTATGGACCCTGGTGCTAAGCCAGCTCTCTGCCTCTTTGGCATGCTCTCTGGGGTCAGTGAGCTTGCAATCCACTAATAGTTCTCACTAGCAGTGGCTCCTTTTCATGAGCCTCAACGCATAGCCCCTCTTGTCTCCTATGAGGCCCCTGAAAAGGAGTTGTTGCTCGTGCCACCATCCAGTGGATAGCAAGCTCATTGACCCCAGAGCTTTAGCAGTGGTTTCATGAACACTGCCACTGTGCAGGTCAGTCCTCTCTGCCTCATCTCCAGGCTCCTGATGACAGAAAAGGTAGCAGGGGGCCAATGCATTACTCAGCTACAGAGTGTTACTTCAAAGTAAAACACTCTGTAGCTGGATATCTGAATTGCACATGTCTGATGGGCGTAGTTCAACTCCAGTCCCCTCACACAGACACAATCCATTTTATTTAGCAGGCATACTGCGCAGGCCTCGGGCAGCACAGTATATCCGTTAAAATGTGGCTGTCAGGGCACACATAAGTGGATCCCTGAAGCCAATGAAATGCCACACAGAGCAGTAGGGACAGGATACCTAGCACCATCACAGCTTTTTGTAGAGCAGTAATTCCAGTTCTACCAAGAAGTTGGGAGATCTAGATGGGCCTTCCTATTTCAGTCTCATTGCTGCTCTGTCTGGCTCCTCATTGGGCATCATGGCTTGCTGGTTCCAATGCCCAGCACCAGATTCCTTCTTTGCTGTTGCCATACAGCTTCCGAGTTGCCAACTAAGTAAGCAATGTATGTGAACAAAAATGTTATTTCTCAATGCATGTGTGTATGTGTATGCGAGTATGTTTGCGAGTGATTGAGAGTGAATGAGATTGACTGAAAGTGTGTGTGAGTGTGTTTGAGAGTGTCAATGAGTATTAAAGGGAGTGAGAATCTGAGTTTGAGAATGTGTATGAACAAGTGAAAGTGAGTACCATGGGAGTGAGTGAAGGATTATGAGTGTGTTAGAACAAGTGATTAATTGGAAGTTTTTAGGGGTGAAAGTGAGTCAGGAGTGTAGTTATCAATGGCACATCGGGTGCAATTGCACCAGGGCCCAGAGTCAGTGAGTGTAAGTGTGTTAGTAAGAGAGAATGAGAACCAGTGAGCATGAGTTTGTATGTGAGTAACAGTGAGTGGGAGTGAGTATGAATGAGAATGAGCAAGTGAGAGAATGTGAGTTTGAGTGAGTGGGGGAAGACACTAAATGTGAGAGGAAGCGAGTATGGGTGAGGCCAATTAAAAAAAAATGGGGTGAACTCCTGCCCGGGTACTACGCCCACCTTTTTTAAAGTTCACCAGTTGCCACTGGTTGGGCATCTCTGTAAAACGTTTACTGGACATGTGCTCTCTGGCAATCAGATTGGACAGCCCCTTGTATTCACTCACATCACTTCCCTTAACCCGACCATCTAGTGCCTTGGAGAAGTGATCCACAAAATCCACCCAGGACTGAAGAGGCAGCTTCTGGATGTTCCTAAATGACTGCCTATATTTTTCAGGTGTGAGGCAATACTTTCTGACAAGGTTGTCCTTCATGGAAGGATACCTCACCCAGCTCCGATTTCCTAGGGTCAGTAATGTAACCCTCCCTTCACTGGGAATGTGTCTCCAGACTCTGTCTCCCCAATCCTCCTCATGGTCCCTGTGCATCTTCAAGGCTACCTCATGAGCCTCAAATCACTTGTCAATATCATCTTTAACAACAAAGCTAGGCACCCTGTTCTTGGGAATGTGGACCCTCTGGACTCCACTCGGCACTGTGGTATCGCTGCCACCATTGCTGCTGGATCCATTGCACTGCTTGGCCCTAATGTCCAACTTTTTAAGACTCACTTCATGAAATACTCTGTTTTCCTCCAAGGTGCTTTTTGCCTTCCTGTACTCCAGCTCCTCTGGTGACAGGTTGCAGGCAGAGATACAGCTACCTGCTCTGGATCTGGAAGGGGACCTCACTCCTGTGGACCCTCTGTAAAGAAGTGACAGGAGTCAGATTTAGTCTTTTCAGTGGGTTTAATGCAGCAACCCCATCCATCGACCAGCTAGCCAAGTCTGCCAACTGCCGACCCACAGAACCTTCATCGACCTGGTTCCACGCTAGAACACAGAACGTGGAACCAGGCTATGTCACACTTCTTCCCTCTTACATTGACATATATTTTAACAACAAGATAACAGCCAGAAATATTGAAAGAAACTGGAGACCCTTCATCCCCCTAAAATACAAAAGAAAGAAACATTGTATGTATGCTAAAACATTTCGAAAGTGCACTAGTTATCTCAAAAAATCGTGAAGGTAGCTTGGGCTTTTGCAGACTCTATTGCTCGTGCGAGTAGGCACATGTTCAGAGTGGGCAGAAGAAGAAATTCCTACATCAGACCCAGGCAACGAGTTTCTTCCGTCATTGCCCCCCACATGAACAACTCGACTGTGGTTCCAAATACGACCATCATCTGTTTTGACAGCATTTTTAAAGAGTTTAACCACACTTTTTATAGCAGTAAATTTGGACCAGTTCTGGCGCCCCACGGGAGCTTTAACTTTGACCTTGTCTCCAACCCTGAACTCAATGGCCTTACAAGAACGGCGAGCATCTAGATAGACCTTCCTTTTTTGTTGAAGGGATAACTCTTTGTCTCTCCACTCCCCAATTACATTGTTTTTGAGGCCTTTATCTAAAATCATCCACCCTGGACATAAAAACGTATTGGATGACCTTCCTCTGAATAATTCAAAAGGAGTTTTCCCAGTTGTTGAATGTGGTGTAAATCTGTAAGCTGAGATTCGATTCTGTAATTCAGTCTTCCAGTTCAAACAGTTAACTCTTGCCAGTTGGATGCTTTCCTTCAAGGTTTTGTTCAATCTCTCAATGGCACCATTGGATTCGGGATGATAAAGCGAAATCTTTTTATGTTCAATACCACACGTCGCCAAATAATCCTCCATTTCCCTAGAA
The DNA here is from genome assembly GCA_963921515.1 of Calotriton arnoldi. Lineage (NCBI taxonomy): Eukaryota > Metazoa > Chordata > Amphibia > Caudata > Salamandridae > Calotriton > Calotriton arnoldi. Next base: position 256,673 of record CAWUFW010002248.1, on the reverse strand, counting down.
CAGAATTGAGGACCATTGTCCGAAAGTAGTGAATTTGGAAAACTTTCACGTTTAAATATGGATTCTAAAAACTTAATTATGCACTGTGTAGTAATGTCCCTCACGGAACTGACTTCAATCCACCGAGAGTATAAATCCATCAACACAATTAGATAGGGTGTCTGATGTTCTCCATTAAGGGGACCAACAATGTCAATGGCCACCTCGTCCCAAGGACCCATTGGTAATCTTCTACAAACCATAGGTGGCTGTCTGGGCTTGAGAACCTTGTCACTTAAAGAGCAAGGGACACAATCACGGACAGCACGTTCCACCATGAGGTCTAAACCCGGCCACCAAAAATCCTGTCTGATGCGTTCCTTGGTTTTAGAGATACCCAAATGCCCCTCATGTGCCATTTGAATAATGTTGTTCCTCAAACTCACGGGTGGGACCAGCCTCATCCCTCTAGTTAGGACGCCCTCAGCAATGGCTAACTCATTTGACACCGATGACCAGGGCTTTCCCAGGCTACTTCCCTTGTCCTGTGACAACAACTCCATCACCCCCAAAAGTTCTGAGTCTTTATTCAGTTCTTCCTTCCACACATCTTCCTTTATTACCCCTAGAGTGATGTCACACACACTAATATCAAACTCCTCGTCTTGTCCCACCTCACACGTCTGCTCCGTTGAGTCCACTGTGTCCACTAAACGCGAGAGACAATCCGCAGAGACATTTGTACTCCCGGGAATGTACTCAAAATTGAAATTAAACTCCTGCAACGATATGACCCACCTCCTTATCCTCGAGGAGATTGCGTCAAGACCCTTCTTTTCAAAAATTTCTTTCAGAGGCTTATGATCTGACTTGATTTTGAAAGATGTGCCCCAAACAAATTTCCTAAATTTATTGATTGCCCAAAATATGGCGAGGGCCTCTTTCTCAATAACTGAGTAGTTAAGCTCAGCACCCTTAAGGCACCTGGAGGCACACGCAATTAATTCCTCTTGGTCATTACGCAACTGTATAAGTAGAGCGCCCAAACCTTTTTTACTGGCATCAGTGACAATATATGTCACATCACCCGGTTTAAATGCTTGTAAGTTGGGTGCACTCTTGAGATCTTTTTTGACACCTAAGAACTCCTTTTTACACTCTTCTCCCCACACAAACTCAGCATTCTTGCAGAGTAGACTTCTTAGATGAATGGTTTTGTCTGCAAAATTCCTGATGAATTTGCTGTAAAACTCAGCCATCCCCAAAAAGGAAAAAAGCTCTTCCTTTGTAGATGGTTCCTTCAAACCCTCTATCGTGTCCACCAGCTCCTTTTTTGGTCTTACGCCCCTGCTAGATATATGATGTCCAAGATAATCTAGCTCGGTAACTCCAAACTTACACTTATCTCGACGTAACGACAAACCTGCCTTCCTCAGTCTTTCAAGTACCTTAACTACCCTACCATCATGTTCCTGAATGGTTTTCCCACAAATCAAAACATCATCTTGGTAGCACTTGACTCCAGGTATCCCTTTGATGACATCATTCATGATTCTCTGAAAGACAGATGCTGCGGACACTAACCCGAAAGGCATCCTTAAAAACTTAAACGCACCCATTGGGGTTATGAATGCAGTAAGCTCTTGTGAATCCTTACTGAGGGGTACCTGGTGGTAGGCCGATGCTAGATCTAATGTACTAAAGTAACATGCACCATCTAAAGTCGAAACCATCTCTTCAATATTGGGGAGCGGAAATCTGTCCACCACTACCTCCCTGTTGAGTGCGCGAAGATCCACACATAGACGAATCTCATTGTTGGCCTTACGCGCAACGACAATGGGAGCCAACCACTCCGTGGCCTCCACAGGCTCTATCACCCCAGTAGCTACTAACCTGTCAATCTCCTTTTCTACTGCTTCATGCACGCTGATCGGAACTCTCCTTACCTTGGCCACTATAGGTTTTGCCCCAAGCTTAAGTTTGATCCGGTGACTATAACCTTTCAGGCAACCTAGAGAGTCACTGAACAATCCTTCAAACCCCTTCACAAATTTCTCCTCAGCATTCCCAACGGACTGCACTTGCACAGGGGTTTTGCATTGGGATTTAGAATAATACCCAAACGAGCTTGATGAGTCCAGCTCAGTAAATTGTCTCCTTTCTCTGCCACATAAACTCTAGCATCCGTAAATCTACCATTGCATTCTATACAACTTATAAAGTAACCTAACATCTTAATTGGTGTTCCCCCATAGCCTGTTGGTCTAACATCTGATTTTATTAAATTTGTCCTGCTCGAAAAATTCTTTGTGAACTCTTCCTTAGATATGAATGTGAGATGAGAACATGAGTCAAATTTCATTTTAACTCTAACATCTCCCACCTTTACCCACTCTGTGGGATGTTCCACCCCACACTCATTCACTTGGAAGGTAACCTCTCTCACTTCATTCCTGCTGTCACTTTTATTGCGAAAACAACAGTGTTTTGTAAAATGTCCCCTCTTCCCACATGTTGCGCAAATCACTTTAAGAGCCGGACATTCTCTTGCATTTGCCTTGTGACCAAATTTACCACAACGATAACATGTTCCCTGAAACATCATAACATTTCTCCTTTCATATTACGCATTACTTGTCCTATTTTCTTCCTCTCTACTCTTGTAGTTGATGCTCCCTGCTTTCTTTACAGCATCATCTTTTTGTACTGCATGACATATCACTTCTTCAACATTTCCTGTAACACTCGGTTGTTTACTAACTTTACTCAACTCCCCTACACATTTGAGCATATGTTCTACACGTTTTGCTATAATCATTACTTCGTCTAACGGTGGTTCATCCTTTAACCAAAGTTCCTCTCTTATCTTGTCACTGCAACATCTTAAAACAAATTGATCCCTTATTCTTTCTTCTACTAATTCCCCAAACTTACAACTCGAGGCCAACTTGCGTAACGAGGTCACAAATTCTTCCACAGTTTCTTCCTTTCCTTGTTCTCTCAAACCAAAGTAATACCGCTCCATGATGGTACTCACTTTTGGCAGGTAGTGTAAGTCTAACTGTTTTACGCAAACCTCGTACTCATTCAACCCCCTTTGAACTGCCTGGCTCAGCTGTGGCAAGCTCTCTAATACTTCTTGCCCTTCACCCCTAAACAGTGGAGTAATAGTGCTTGTTTCCTCTCTGCACTCAAGTTAGTACCACACACCCTTGCATAATTTTCAAATATTTTCCTCCATTTTTTCCACTTAACTGGCGGCTTCCCTGGATCAGACAGGAAAAACGGAGGTTCAGTCACATTTTGCATCCTCAACCTTTCAAAATGAAGCTTACTTTACACCCCCCAATATAAATTTTTTTTTTTTTTTTTTTTTTTTAACAATCTCCTTATATTTGCCCCACAGTCACTGTTTATACAATTTTCCTTACTGGTGTTTTTTAGCAGGGGTGTGTGACGAACTGGGCATGAACAATTTGAAGATCCTTATGCAAGGTGTGCTTGTCACCGTGATGACAAGCTGTGATTTTCAAATAATAACCAACCTGTTTCTTTGTGATTGCCTTCTTTACTTCAGCCCTCTTTTTTTCTTAAACAATAAATTGACTTTTTGAGCTTAAGCTGTTTTCCGATGTCCTCACGTTATCTTTTGGGCCTCTTTCCACTGCCGGATTCACTTAAACTCTGTTAAGCCTCACACCAGCCTGCCCTTTATTTCCCGATCTTTTCCTGATCCAAAATGGCCGCCGACGACGTCACGTACAGCCTCAGGCCTCTTTCTACGGCCAGTTCCGCTTGTTTTGGAAGTGAGAAGCCTTTGGTCTTCTTTCGCTAGGAAATTGGGCACTACGACCCGCAGCGTGACGCGCATCCAAGCTGATGCGTTCCAGTGACGACACCAGGCCCCAATCTGTGTCGCTAAGCCTGCAAGACAGTTTACTCGCCTCCCGCTGCTCCCTCGGACCTCTTCCGACAGCTTAAATGCGGCGATCCTTCTTGCTTCCGACTCCTCCGTCCAGGTGAGTCTTTCTCGTCCTTCTTCACGATTTCTGTTCCTCTGGTTCCTTTCACGATGTTGGGGTTGCCTCACCACTCTTCTCCCTTAGCACCCTCGTCGCCAGTGTAAAGAAGTGACAGGAGTCAGATTTAGTCTTTTCAGTGGGATTAATGCAGCAACCCCATCCATCGACCAGCTAGCCAAGTCTGCCAACTGCCAACTGCCGACCCACAGAACCTTCGTCGACCTGGTTCCACGCTAGAACACAGAACGTGGAACCAGGCTATGTCACACCCTCCTCTCTCCTCGCGGGCCACAATCAGTGGGATGTCAATTTCACTTCCATTTCCTCCTCATGCTTCTCCTCAAAGACCACCTACTCATCTACCTTCTGCTCCTGTGCTGTAGACTGAAACTGATGGGCCTCTTCCCCGGCCCTAATGGTCTTCTGGAGCTCCTGCCTCTTGGAGCTCTTGGTTACTGTAAGACCCCTCTTTCTGCAGAATCCTTTGAACTCAGCCACAGTGTAGCTCTGCACATTGCTGTGCTGAAACTCCATACTTGCAGCAAGCAGAGCCACAGGTGAACAAAGTCAGGTGGAATGGAAGTGAATTTGAAAAAAGCAAACAATGGTAATCAAGGAGAGTTTAAAATGAGGTTCAATCTGATGTCAGATTGTTTATAGGTTTTTTTGTGTTACACAAAATCACTGAGTGTCACTGCACAAACACAAATACTGGATTCCATCTCTGCCACCAATGTAGGAGATTGGGTTATTGATGGAAGGGGGTGATAACCATACTGAAGCAACAACCGCAATGGTTGTCAGGATGAACCACAAAAGTCACCAAATTACCCGTGCTTAACCCTCTGGTAGCTTGGCACAAAAGCAGCCAGACTTAACTTAGATGCACTGTGTAAAGTATTTTTGCAACAAACAGCAATAAATTAAAACCACAACACAAGAAAAATCCAAACAAATTACTTAGAGTAGAGTAAATTTTAATAAATAAAATGAGACTAAAACAACAAGAATCCAATCAGTAGAACCGGAGATATGCAGATTTAAAGTTTTAGGTAGGTATATTGCCTAAACACACAAAGCACCACTCTCATAGCCATCTAGTTGTGCTATAAAAGGGGAAATTCACAAGTTCAGGCTGACAGTGATGGAGTGCGGGCCAGATACTGAGACCAGGTTAGTCCCACTTAAAAAGTTACCTTCTTAAAGTCGTGCATGAATAGTCCAGAACTTCAGGATTTCTCCTTTTCTTATAGAGGAGGGCACTCTCATGCCAGCCAAGAGTCCAGAGACTTGGGGAAACACAACTTGGGGATCAGGGACTCAATCTAGCAGAGGCCAGCAGGGCGCAGGCAGGTCCAACTGCATGTCCATGCAGGTCCAGTAGTAGCAGGTCAGCAGGGCAGTTGCACTCTGGAGGCGTCTGGAATTTGTTGTGTCAGGAGGTCAGTCAGCTTACCCTTGGATTAACGTAGGCAGCCTGGGACGAAGGAAGCATTTCCAGTCTTCCTTTGCAGAGAACACAGCAGGCCTCAAGCAGCAGGGTAGTTCTCCGGGGAACAAGGCAAGCCTCAAGCAGTGGGGTAGTCCTCCGGGGAACAAGGCAAGCCTCAAGCAGCGGGGTAGTCCTCCGGGGAACAAGGCAAGCCTCAAGCAGCGGGGTAGACCTCTGGTAGTAGCAAGGCAGTCCTCTGAGGAACACGGCAAGCTGCAAGCAGTATATCAGTCCCCTAAGTAACAAGGTAGGCCTCAAGCAGCAGGGCAGGCCTCTGGGGAACAAAGCAGTCCTTCTTCTACTATGGCCACAGGTCCAGGAGCGTACTGAAAAGTAGTCCAGGCAGTCCAATATTTATACCTGGTGACATCCTTTCAAGTGGAGGAATTTTCTCTGGGTCTGGAAAGTTCTTCTGTTTCACTGCTAAGGCTCCTATGAAGACTGGGGTACCAAAAGACTAGTGTCAGTATCCTTTGTGTAAGCTGGAAGCAAGCCCTTTGAAATATACGTGGAGCAGGGAGCAACTTTGTACCCAACCATCCTTGCATGATGCAGAACCCTGCTCACACCTACTCCCGTATTGTTAACTGTCTGGGCCCAATACATATTCTTAATGGGGGAGCCATTACGAGGCCCATGTAGCTGGAAACTCCTAGAAGGCCTTAGATGCTTTTAGGCAGGGAAATGGCAACTTCCTAAAAGTTTTTTTTAAAACTGTAATCTAAACTCCAACTTTACCATTAAAGAGGATTTTAAATAACAATTCATGTGAGCCTAAACATGACATTTCTGTCTATTCCAAATCAAAAGTTAGCACTTATTAATTATAATAAGGTAACCCAATGTTATCCTATGAGAGAGGCAAGCCTTACAGTAGTGAAAAATTTAGCAGTTTTTCTCTACCAAGACATGTAAAACTTAAAAACATGCATCGTAGGTTTTAAATACAATGCATGCTGCCCTATGGGCTGTCTAGGACCTACCTTAGAGGTGACATATGCTTTAAAAAGGGAAGGTTTAGGCCTGACAAAAGGTTTATTTTGCCAGGTCAAATTGGCAGTTTTACACTGCACCACAGGCTACAATGGCAGACCTGAAACATGTTTCATTGTATTACCTTAGTGGGTGGCACAATGAGTGCTGCAGGCCTACTAGTAACATTTAATTTACAGGCCCCAGGGTAAATGTAGTACCACTTCACCAGGGACATCCAAGTAAATTAAATGTGGCAGTTGGGTATATGCCATTTTTACTTTGTTTAAAGGAGAGAGCACTTGAGGCTGGTAAGCGGTAGTGTACAAAATCCTAAAAGCCAACAAAAACAGGTTCAGCAAAAGAAGGGAGTGAAGCCAAAAAGTTTGGGAGTACCCAGCAGAGAGGGCCAAGTCCAACGCCATAGAACTATTTCTAGCAGGACCAGCTAGATTTGCTTGCATACTCACTGCAAGATAATATGATAATATGTGCTGTCATTTAAATATAAATTGAGTTGTAAAGATTATTCTCATTAAGATGTTAATTTTAAAACCCAATGATAGATAAGTTAAAGTGATAGTTAAAGACAAATATATTAGAAAAGCATAGAATTGTTACACTGTGTCCAAGAGGAGGTAACGTGCAACCTTAAGTAATATAAGCACACTTTCAGGCAGAGTTGACAATATAACTAGCATTCCTTTAAAAGAATGTCTGATATTCTTAAGCAACTCTTTGCAAACACCACTGTTTGCATTGTTAAAGAAATACTTCATTGGCAACACCTGTCTGCAGTATGCTTAGATAATATGTATCAGTCGCAGAAGAGCAATATTTAGCAATTTACAATAAGCATGAGCATGCCCTCTCTATAATGGTGGTCCTCCTCCTGGCCCAGACAATCAGTAAATTGGATGTAGAGGGTCTACTCAATAGTCTAAACAATTGATTGCATAAAATGTATCTGTTAGAACTGGGCGTCTCTAGTTGGCAATGGTTTGCACCTTTGTCCAAATAGGGACCCTTGCTTCTAGTCAGGATAAGGGGGAAACACTCCTAAAATAACCCCTGCTCACCCCCTGGTAGCTTGGCACGAGCAGACAGGCTTATCTCAGAGGCAGTGTGTAAAGCATTTGTGACCACATACAGTAATACAGTGAAAACACTACAGATGGACACCACACAGGTTGTTTATGTAAAAATAAGTAATCTTTATATAGACTTATCACAAGACCCAATAGCAAAAATCCACAATACTGTAATCAAAAATAGACTTAAAATGATAGAGACAGTTCACGTTATCTTCAAAAATAGGATAGTCAATCAAATAAAGCTTGTAGCAACAAATAACTCCACTTGGAGTTATCACGACGTCGTGACCGGTGGAAATCCCAAAGTACGGCGCCGACCGCGAGGTGCGCGGCGTCGGGCCTGGAGTCGAGCAGACCCACAAAGAACAGTACCTGGAATTCGATGAAAACAAAGACGGTGCACGGCGTCGGGGAGGTGATGCTTCGTTGGCGCCGGCGGCGTCGGTTCCTTACGACCCCAGGGGAGGTGATGTCTCGGTTCCTTACTGCAGCGCAGGGGAGGTGAGGCGTCGGTTCCTTACTGTGTCGGGGAGGTGACGTCATGGATGGCGGCGAGGCGTCGGTTCCTTACGATGGTGCGGCGTCGATGGATTCGGGGGTCACCCACGTCGAGGATCGGCTCCGCGATGATGAAGCCCTGGCGTCGGTGAAGTCGGGGCTGCGGTGCGAGTCGGGACGGTGCGTCGTGAGCGTCACGAGCGGTGTCCTCGGCTCCGGTGCAGGCAGCGGCCTCGATGACGGCTTCGGAGTCGATGTCGCACGGCGTCGGCAGGCGTCGGGCCTACGGTGCAAGTCGGGGCGGTGCGTCGTGCTCTTCACGAGCGGTGCCCACGGCTTCGGTGCAGGTTACGGCGTCGCTCGCCGGCGTCGGTGTTGCAATTTCCCTCTGTTAGCAGCTAAAACAGCAGTTCCAGATGCAGGCAAACAGAAGGGGTGAAGTCTTTGTGTCCCTGTGACTTCAGGCAGGAGGCAAGCTCAGTTCAAGCCCTTGGAGATTCCCTTCTTCAAGATGACAAAGCACAGCAAAGTCTTTTCTCCTGTCCTTGGCAGAAAGCAACCACTGCAGGCCAACCCCAATCAGCAAAACAGCACAGGGGCAGTACTCCTCCTTCAGCTTCTCCGGTTCTTCTCCTTGGCAACAGGTTTCTTGATTTCCCAGAAGTGATCTAATTTCCTAGGGGTCTGGGTCCCCTTTTTATACACCTTTTCCCTTTGTTCTCTGAAGGCAGAGAGGCCTCTGCCTAGTCCAAAACCAGTTCTGGTCAGTCCTGGAGCACTTTGTTTTTCTGACTCCTTCTTTCCTTTGTGAGTGAGGGGCAGAGCCATCAGACGCCCGGCAGGAGGTGGAGCCAGCATTGTGGAAGGCAGGCACAGCCCTATTCAGACCCAGGTGCAACTCCTCCCTCCACTCTGGATGCAGGCCTTCCTATTCAGCCCTGTGCTGACTCACCCTGTCTCCTGTAGCCACCCCCAGCCCCTGTCACTCAATCTCTAGACAAGGAATACACAACCTAGCAGAGGCAGGCTTGGAAGTTTAGGCAAGAAAATACCCACTTTCTAAAAGTGGTATTTTCAAACACAGAATGTTAAAACCAACTTCACTAAAAGATGTATTTTATCATTCTGAGTTCAGGCATACTAAATTCGTTTTTCTACCATGTTCCCTGGGTCAGTTCTGACTATAAGGTGTAATAGTCAGTCTGCCCATTCTGGCCTATGGGGAGCAGGTAGCCTTGCAATAGTGAAAAACGAAAATGGCTGTAATTCACTATTAGGACATGCCACACACACCAGGGCATGTCCTACCTTATACTTACAATGCACCCTGCCCTAGGGCCTACTTTAGGGGTGACCAACATGTAGTAAAGGGAAGGTTTAGGGACTGGTAAGTGGGTGCACTCACCAAGTCGACATGGCAGCCCTAGGCTGCACACAGGCTCTGCAATGGCAGGCCCGAGGCACATTTTACAAGCCGCTTCTGTGGGTGGCACAACCAGTGCTGCAAGCCCACCAGCAGCATTGGATTTACAAGCCCTGGGCACACTCAGTGCACTGTACTAGGGACTGACAAGTAAACCAATCATCCAATCATGGAGTCACTAATCCATAACACAATTTACAGTAGGGAGCACTTGCACTGTGGCACTGAACAGCAGTGGCACAGTGCCCAAAAGCATCTAAAACCAGCAAAACATAAGAGGCAACAGCAAAAAAATGGAAGGGAGACCCACGCCAATGGTGCCAAGTCTAACACGTGTCCCCTCCAGCTGAAATGTGGGGAGAACTACCCTTCCTCCTGGGAGTTCTCATCACTAAGGCGGAAAAATCTGGACAGACCATCAGCATTGGCGTGTTCTGTACCAGGGCGGTGTTCCACCGTAAAGTCCATCCCCTGTAGGGAAATGGACCACCTCAACAGTTTTGGATTCTCACCCCTCATCTGCATTAACCATCTGAGGGGCCTGTGGTCTGTCTGAACCCGGAAGTGAGTCCCAAACAAGTATGGTCTCAACTTCTTCAGTGCCCAGACCACAGCAAATGCTTCACGTTCAATCGCACTCCACCTCTGTTCCCGTGGGAGTAACCTCCTACTAATAAAGGCTACAGGTTGGTCTAGGCCCTCCTCATTCATCTGTGAAAGCACAGCCCCAACACCATGCTCTGAAGCATCTGTCTGCACAATGAATTCCCTTGAGAAGTTGGGCGCCTGAAGCACGGGCGCCGTGCACATGGCAGATTTCAGGGCATCAAAAGCCTTTTGGCAGGCATCAGTCCAGTTCACTTTCCTGGGCTGCTTCCTGGAAGTCAGCTCAGTCAAGGGTGCAACAATGTTGCCATACCCCTTGACAAACCTCCTGTAATACCCGGTGAGTCCTAAGAAGGCCCTCACCTCTGTTTGGGTTTTGGGGGTTCCCAAGCCAGGATGGTATCTATCTTGGGCTGTAGGGGCGCCACCTGGCCGCTCCCTACCTGGTGTCCCAAGTACACCACAGAACCCTGCCCGATCTGGCACTTACTCGCCTTGATCGTGAGGCCTGCCCTCCGCAGTGCCTTCAACACTTCCCAGAGGTGGTGCAGATGTTCCTCCCAAGTGGCGCTGAACACTGCAATGTCATCCAGGTAGGCGGCACTGAAATCCTCCAGCCCAGCCAACACCTGGTTGACCAACCTCTGAAAGGTGGCAGGGGCATTCTTCATCCCAAAGGGCATCACCCGGAATTGGTAGTGCCCATCTGGTGTGGAGAATGCTGACCTCTCTTTGGCCCCATCAGTTAAGGCGATCTGCCAGTATCCAGACGTTAGATCAAACGTGCTGAGGTACTGGGCAGCCCCTAACCGATCAATGAGCTCATCAGCTCTGGGGATGGGGTGCGCGTCAGTCCTGGTGACTGAATTGAGTCCTCGGTAGTCCACACAGAACCGGAGTTCGGGTGTGGCACCAGGCGCGGCAGCCTTTGGGACCAAGACCACTGGGCTGGCCCAAGGACTGTTAGAGGACTCAATCACCCCTAAGGCAAACATCTTGGAGACCTCCTCCTTGATGCAAGCTCTCACCCTGTCAGTCACTCTGTAAGTTTTGTGCTTCACAGGAGGACTGTCCCCAGTGTCCACATCATGGATGCACCATTCAGTGATACTGGGAGCCAGGGAGAACAGATCAGAAAACTGCCCCAACAGTTGGCGACAGTCATTCTGCTGCTCCGGGGTCAGGGTGGGAGAGAGGTTCACACCATCCACTGACCCATCTTGCTCTTTTGCATACAGGAGATCAGGAAGAGGTTCAGTCTCCTCTTCCATCCCAGCATCTGTTGCTAAGAGCATGCCCACTTCAGACCTCTCAAAGTGGGGCTTCAGGCGGTTCACATGCAGGACCCGCAAGGGGTTCCTGGGAGACTGCAAGTCCACCAAGTAGGTGACATCACTCTTGCGCTCCACCACCTCAAATGGTCCGGTCCACTTATCCTGGAGCGCACAGGGCTCCACTGGGGCCATGACCCAAACCTTTTGTCCAGGCTGAAACTCGATCAGAGTGGCATTCTGATCATGCCAACGTTTCATCTCTTCCTGGCTGGCTTCCAGATTCGCCTCAGCGAGTTGTCTGAAACGCCGAGTCTGGTTTCTGAAGGCCAGCATGTAACTAAATACATCCTGGGGAGTTTTCCTGGGAGCTTCCTCCCAGCCTTCCTTGACCAGACTCAGAGGTCCTCTTACAGGATGGCCGTACAGCAGTTCAAAGGGACTGAACCCTAAGGACTTCTGGGGCACCTCTCTGTAAGCAAAGAGCAGGCATGGCAAGAGGACGTCCCACTTACGCCTCATGGGTTCTTCCAGACCCATAATCATGCCTTTAAGGGTCCGGTTGAATCTCTCAACCAGCCCATTACCTTGGGGGTGGTAAGGAGTGGTGAACTTATAGGTTACACCACACTCCTGCCACAGGGACTTCATATACTTGGAAATGAAGTTAGTACCACGGTCAGACACCACCTCCTTGGGGAACCCCACACGGGAGAAAATCCCCATCAGTGCACGTCCCACCACGGGGGCCGTCACTGTCCGAAGAGGGATGGCTTCCGGGTACCGGGTGGCATGGTCCACCAAGACCAGGATGAACCTGTTGCCCATGGCTGTCTTGGGATCCAGAGGCCCCACAATGTCAATACCCACCCTCTCAAAGGGGGTACTGACAACAGGGAAAGGTTGGAGAGGAGCCTTGTGCTTCCTCCCACTCTTACCACTTGCCTGGCAAGTCTGACAGGTCCTGCAATGAGTATCTGAACTCTTGCGCATTTGGGGCCAATGAAAGTGGGTGACAAGCCTTTGAAAGGTCTTGTCTTGCCCCAAATGTCCTGCTAAAGGCACATCATGAGCCAGACCCAGTAGGAAGGCTCTGAAGCGCTGGGGTACCACCAGCACACGGGCTGACCCAGGCTCAGCAACCTTAGGCTCACTATACAGGAGACCATTCTCCCAGTAGATCCAGTGTGATCCAGTCTGATCACCTGCTGCCTGGCTTACAGCCTGTTGCCGCAAGCCCTCAAGAGAAGGGCACTTCTTCTGCTCCTCGCAGAACTCTTCCCTGGAGGGGCCTCCTTCCTGCTGCCAATGGGTCAGCTCAGGCAGGTCCCCCAGTTCAGCCACTTGTTCCCCTGTAGGTTCCAGGGCATCCCCCTCAAGGTCTGCCTCCTCCTGGACCGTGGGAACTTCGGGGGCCGGTTTCCCGCGCCCCCTGCCTCCTCTCTTTAAGGCAGGCACCTGGGCCCTTCTTCCAGGCTCCAGGTCCTCTTGAATACCCTTACCGGCTGCCATTGACCGAGTGGTCACACACGCCCACTCTGGCAGACCCAACATCTCCAAATGAGACCTCCGCTCCACCTTCGCCCAAGGGGAGCTCTCCAAATCATTGCCTAGCAGACAGTCAACAGGCATGGCTGGCCTCACAGCTACTTGAAGGATACCTGAGACCCCCCCCACTCAAAGGGAACCTGGGCCACCTTGCAGTGGCTCTCTGAGTTGTCAGCGGCAACTACAGGGTAGAATACATTGGGGACCACCTGCTCCTCAGACACCAGCCGACAACTGACAGCTGTCACACTGGCCCCGGTGTCTCTCAGAGCCTCCACCCTATGGCCATTGATGGTCACCCACTGCCTGTATTTCTTAGTGTTATCAGGCAGCTGGGTCCTAGGGACCATCTCACTGTCTCCTAAAGAGACCAGGGACATTTCTGCGGGACCCCACCCACCTTGGGCACCCAACTCCTCCCCCAGGGCTACACTAGCCATCTGCCGGGGTGGTGCACCAGTGGGTGCAGTGGTCACGGTATTGGGGCACTTGGGACTTCCTACAAAGTGACCCACCTGACCACAACTAAAACATGCTTTGGGCCCCTTCTGAACAGACTTATCTGTTGGGACCCATGGTCTTTTCTCAGTGGGAGGCTGGGAACCCTTACCTTGGTTCCCTTGGGGTTTACTTTGGGGCCCTTTTTGGAACTCCTTCTGTTTACCCTTGTCCCCCCACTCTTCTGCTGGGGACCCTGCCCACCTTTGGTGGAGTCTCCCACAAGACCCTTGTGGACCCGGGTACTGACCCAGCGGTCCGCCTCCTCAGCAAGCTTCCTAGGATTAGTCAGCTTACTGTCAACAAGGTGCTGGCGTAGCTCTGGAAAACAACTACTGGACAAGTGCTCCCATGCAATTAAATCATAGAACTCCTGCAAGTCATTTACTTTGCTACCCTTCACCCATCCATCCAATGCTCTGCAAAAATAAGACACATACTCCACCCAGGTACTAGACTCCAGCTTTTTGCAGTTCCTAAACTTCTGTCTATACAGCTCTGGAGTTAACCCATACCTTGCCACTAAAGCTTCCTTCAGGTGGGCATAGGACATCTGATCCACTGTGGGCAAGGCTAGCAAGGTTTCCCTTCCCTCACCTGCAAAGCGGCCCCACAACCCCGCTCCCCAATCCTTCTCAGGGACCCGGTGTGATGTCATGGCGATCTCATAAGCTTTAAACCATTGCCCAATGTCCTCCCCCTTCATGAAATCCTTAATAACCTCCTTGGGGATGTACACTCTACTTTCTACAGGCACTGGAGGTGTGCTGCCACCAGAGGGAGTGATTTCTAGGCTCCTAGCCTTTAGCTCTAGCTCCCTCACCACTCTCTCATGCTCTAAAAGCATCTTCTTTTCTTCCATGGCCAACCTCTTACTTTCTAACTCCAATTTCTTATGCTCAAGGCTATCATGGCTTCCCTGTTTCAGTTTGGCCATTTCCATTTCATGCATCCTGCTTTTGTCCCTGTCCTCCAGCTCCTCTGGAGACAGGCCCTTTGAGAAACACTGCTGCCCTCCCTGGAAGGCGCTCTCCTCCCAGTTAAGCCCAATGGCCCCTCAAGCTGCCCATCTAAATTCTCTGCCTCCTCCACAGGCTCCTCGGACTGCCCACTGGCATTCCGTGCTTCCAACCAGGCCCTTAGCGCCTTGTGAAACTCCTCCTTCCTGGTGAGGCCTCTCATAGAGATTTTAAACTTTTTGCAAACAGCTTTGAGTTCTGTCACAGTGTAGGTATCAACCCTATCTTCTTCAAATTCAATATCTGCAGGTGCAATGGATCCTTTTTTGCTCATGGTGAAAATTGGCAGTTCTCAACAAAAATAAAGGTTCCAAGGAAAAAAAGTCCTATCAAAAAGGTATGTGGTCGCGTATTGGTCTGCACTCACTAGTAGTGTACACCAATCACTGTATATGAATCACAAATGCAAGTCCAAATCCTCACCGCTGACCACCAATGTTAGAACTGGGGGTCTCTAGTTGGCAATGGTTTGCACCTTTGTCCAAATAGGGACCCTTGCTTCTAGTCAGGATAAGGGGGAAACACTCCTAAAATAACCCCTGCTCAACCCCTGGTAGCTTGGCACGAGCAGACAGGCTTATCTCAGAGGCAGTGTGTAAAGCATTTGTGACCACATACAGTAATACAGTGAAAACACTACAGATGGACACCACACAGGTTGTTTATGTAAAAATAAGTAATCTTTATATAGACTTATCACAAGACCCAATAGCAAAAATCCACAATACTGTAATCAAAAATAGACTTAAAATGATAGAGACAGTTCACGTTATCTTCAAAAATAGGATAGTCAATCAAATAAAGCTTGTAGCAACAAATAACTCCACTTGGAGTTATCACGACGTCGTGACCGGTGGAAATCCCAAAGTACGGCGCCGACCGCGAGGTGCGCGGCGTCGGGCCTGGAGTCGAGCAGACCCACAAAGAACAGTACCTGGAATTCGATGAAAACAAAGACGGTGCACGGCGTCGGGGAGGTGATGCTTCGTTGGCGCCGGCGGCGTCGGTTCCTTACGACCCCAGGGGAGGTGATGTCTCGGTTCCTTACTGCAGCGCAGGGGAGGTGAGGCGTCGGTTCCTTACTGTGTCGGGGAGGTGACGTCACGGATGGCGGCGAGGCGTCGGTTCCTTACGATGGTGCGGCGTCGATGGATTCGGGGTCACCCACGTCGAGGATCGGCTCCGCGATGATGAAGCCCTGGCGTCGGTGAAGTCGGGGCTGCGGTGCGAGTCGGGACGGTGCGTCGTGAGCGTCACGAGCGGTGTCCTCGGCTCCGGTGCAGGCAGCGGCCTCGATGACGGCTTCGGAGTCGATGTCGCACGGCGTCGGCAGGCGTCGGGCCTACGGTGCAAGTCGGGGCGGTGCGTCGTGCTCTTCACGAGCGGTGCCCACGGCTTCGGTGCAGGTTACGGCGTCGCTCGCCGGCGTCGGTGTTGCAATTTCCCTCTGTTAGCAGCTAAAACAGCAGTTCCAGATGCAGGCAAACAGAAGGGGTGAAGTCTTTGTGTCCCTGTGACTTCAGGCAGGAGGCAAGCTCAGTTCAAGCCCTTGGAGATTCCCTTCTTCAAGATGACAAAGCACAGCAAAGTCTTTTCTCCTGTCCTTGGCAGAAAGCAACCACTGCAGGCCAACCCCAATCAGCAAAACAGCACAGGGGCAGTACTCCTCCTTCAGCTTCTCCGGTTCTTCTCCTTGGCAACAGGTTTCTTGATTTCCCAGAAGTGATCTAATTTCCTAGGGGTCTGGGTCCCCTTTTTATACACCTTTTCCCTTTGTTCTCTGAAGGCAGAGAGGCCTCTGCCTAGTCCAAAACCAGTTCTGGTCAGTCCTGGAGCACTTTGTTTTTCTGACTCCTTCTTTCCTTTGTGAGTGAGGGGCAGAGCCATCAGACGCCCGGCAGGAGGTGGAGCCAGCATTGTGGAAGGCAGGCACAGCCCTATTCAGACCCAGGTGCAACTCCTCCCTCCACTCTGGATGCAGGCCTTCCTATTCAGCCCTGTGCTGACTCACCCTGTCTCCTGTAGCCACCCCCAGCCCCTGTCACTCAATCTCTAGACAAGGAATACACAACCTAGCAGAGGCAGGCTTGGAAGTTTAGGCAAGAAAATACCCACTTTCTAAAAGTGGTATTTTCAAACACAGAATGTTAAAACCAACTTCACTAAAAGATGTATTTTATCATTCTGAGTTCAGGCATACTAAATTCGTTTTTCTACCATGTTCCCTGGGTCAGTTCTGACTATAAGGTGTAATAGTCAGTCTGCCCATTCTGGCCTATGGGGAGCAGGTAGCCTTGCAATAGTGAAAAACGAAAATGGCTGTAATTCACTATTAGGACATGCCACACACACCAGGGCATGTCCTACCTTATACTTACAATGCACCCTGCCCTAGGGCCTACTTTAGGGGTGACCAACATGTAGTAAAGGGAAGGTTTAGGGACTGGTAAGTGGGTGCACTCACCAAGTCGACATGGCAGCCCTAGGCTGCACACAGGCTCTGCAATGGCAGGCCCGAGGCACATTTTACAAGCCGCTTCTGTGGGTGGCACAACCAGTGCTGCAAGCCCACCAGCAGCATTGGATTTACAAGCCCTGGGCACACTCAGTGCACTGTACTAGGGACTGACAAGTAAACCAATCATCCAATCATGGAGTCACTAATCCATAACACAATTTACAGTAGGGAGCACTTGCACTGTGGCACTGAACAGCAGTGGCACAGTGCCCAAAAGCATCTAAAACCAGCAAAACATAAGAGGCAACAGCAAAAAAATGGAAGGGAGACCCACGCCAATGGTGCCAAGTCTAACAGTATCCTAATGGATTTAAATGGCTCTATCTCGCCCACCTCACCTAAATCTAAAAAAGCCTAACAGATGTTTTCACATGAGTTACATTGGGCAACTCTTAAAGCTTGATGGGCCACGTCGCATGGATCACAGGAGCCTGTCTGCTGAGCTTTGGAGACCAGAAGTATGGAGGAGAGCACACAAGTGAGCACCAACAAAAACATAGATGGATTCTGTTCAGGAAAAAATAGGTAATGTTCAGTGACAAAATTAAAAAGGTTATACTACTGTTCCCTAAAGTTTGCACAAAGACACAACACTGCAGAAGTCAATCTTGCCTGTTCACAGTGTGAACACTGGAGTGAGTGAAATGGTGAAGGCTCAGATGACGGATGATGGGTGTCAGTGGTAGAATCCAGAAGGATTTTAGATGAGGTGAAGAAACAAAACCCATGCAAATGCGCTGCAGATCAGTGCTTGACGTATCCGGAAGGTGGCGACAGGGTGAAGCTTGAGAGGTGAAAGTAGACGACAAACAGATGTGAGAGCCCAAAGCTAATTGAAGACTCCACTGTAGATCTTTGGAAGAGTTATACAAGGTATAACCCACTGAGCAAAAACAACAATATTAATGGGAAGTTGTTGTGATAACAATCGGCTTTCTCATGAATCAAAGAGAGTGGCAGAAACCGAGTGAAACAGTAGGAAAGCTCAAATTAGAGAAAATAGCAGAAAAAGGCTGAGGGCAAAAAAAGGTGGCCTGCAAAGATGGTTGCTAAAATGGAAGGCAAAGAGATGCCGAAATATCGAGATATGGGTTAAAAAGTCTAAAGATTATTAAAATGAAAAATAAAAAGATTCAATAAAATGAACGGGGAAGAAAGAGGTCGACCTTTACACACAAAAACATACATTGTGCAAAGTACTATTAGCCCAAATAGATGAGGAGAAATCCTCTCCTATCAATCCAGCTACTCCTGTAGTTTGTCGCTCTCATTCCTGGTGACTATTCAGTTTTCCCTCCAAATTTCTCCTTTGCTCTGTGCTAAGACCTGTATGTTAAACAGTGCACCCCCAGCCACCATTTTGTGTTATCAAGCCAGTGAAACCAGCCCCCCCCTGCCTCCCCCTCAACCAACAGGGATTTTCTACATCAGAGGGTGCTTCTGTGAGCTGTTTAAACTGTGTTTAATAGGGACTGTGCACTTCGTTTTTTGGCCAGGAGAGGGAGTAAAGTTGTATTCAAACAGTATTGTTAGATTTCAAGTTTGTGAGGCCTTTACCTGCAGAAATGCAAAGTGTGGATTGAGCCTGTCTGTCGCCTAGGAGATTCTGGACAGGAGAAGCAGCCCCCCACCCCCACCCCCAGGCCAGCAGGCCTAGGACTGGGGATTGGCTATTCAGCTCCCAGGCAAGTCTGAGCCCTCCCTCACACCTGCCCAGGTCCCTTAAGGCTTTGCTGGGTGCACCCCAAATCATTCTCCTCCATCTTGTGAGTTGCAGCCTACCTGTGCCCCAGATTGCAGTGAGCAGAGTCCAGCAAGTGGTAAGGAGGCAGACTAGTGCTGTCTCTTCCCTCCTCCAAAAAGTTTTTAAAAAAACGATTTTCCCTTTCTGTGATTACTGTCTTTGCCTGTGGTTGTTACAGTTTAAAAATGTAGTTTTAACCTGCCTGTGATTGTATATTTTATCACCTGTTTTGTGTGTTAAACTTGTGGTTTTCCTGCCCATGATTGCTTCCATTTAACGTGTTGAATTGTGGGATTTGCAGTCCAAACTCTGTAGTTTGTCGCTCTCATTCCTGGTGACTATTCAGTTTTCCCTCCAAATTTCTCCTTTGCTCTGTGCTAAGACCTGTATGTTAAACAGTGCACCCCCAGCCACCATTTTGTGTTATCAAGCCAGTGAAACCAGCCCCCCCTGCCTCCCCTCCAGCAACAGGGATTTTCTACATCAGAGGGTGCTTCTGTGAGCTGTTTAAACTGTGTTTAATAGGGACTGTGCACTTCGTTTTTTGGCCAGGAGAGGGAGTAAAGTTGTATTCAAACAGTATTGTTAGATTTCAAGTTTGTGAGGCCTTTACCTGCAGAAATTCAAAGTGTGGATTGAGCCTGTCTGTCTCCTAGGAGATTCTGGACAGGAGAAGCAGCCCCCACCCCCACCCCCAGGCCAGCAGGCCTAGGACTGGGGATTGGCTATTCAGCTCCCAGGCAACTCTGAGCCCTCCCCTCACACCTGCCCAGGTCCCTTAAGGCTTTGCTGGGTGCACCCCAAATCATTCTCCTCCATCTTGTGAGTTGCAGCCTACCTGTGCCCCAGATTGCAGTGAGCAGAGTCCAGCAAGTGGTAAGGAGGCAGACTAGTGCTGTCTCTTCCCTCCTCCAAAAAGTTTTAAAAAAAAACGATTTTCCCTTTCTGTGATTACTGTCTTTGCCTGTGGTTGTTACAGTTTAAAAATGTAGTTTTAACCTGCCTGTGATTGTATATTTTATCACCTGTTTTGTGTGTTAAACTTGTGGTTTTCCTGCCCATGATTGCTTCCATTTAACGTGTTGAATTGTGGGATTTGCAGTCCAAACTCTGTAGTTTGTCGCTCTCATTCCTGGTGACTATTCAGTTTTCCCTCCAAATTTCTCCTTTGCTCTGTGCTAAGACCTGTATGTTAAACAGTGCACCCCCAGCCACCATTTTGTGTTATCAAGCCAGTGAAACCAGCCCCCCCTGCCTCCCCCTCCAGCAACAGGGATTTTCTACATCAGAGGGTGCTTCTGTGAGCTGTTTAAACTGTGTTTAATAGGGACTGTGCACTTCGTTTTTGGCCAGGAGAGGGAGTAAAGTTGTATTCAAACAGTATTGTTAGATTTCAAGTTTGTGAGGCCTTTACCTGCAGAAATGCAAAGTGTGGATTGAGCCTGTCTGTCTCCTAGGAGATTCTGGACAGGAGAAGCAGCCCCCACCCCCACCCCCAGGCCAGCAGGCCTAGGACTGGGGATTGGCTATTCAGCTCCCAGGCAAGTCTGAGCCCTCCCCTCACACCTGCCCAGGTCCCTTAAGGCTTTGCTGGGTGCACCCCAAATCATTCTCCTCCATCTTGTGAGTTGCAGCCTACCTGTGCCCCAGATTGCAGTGAGCAGAGTCCAGCAAGTGGTAAGGAGGCAGACTAGTGCTGTCTCTTCCCTCCTCCAAAAAGTTTTTAAAAAAACGATTTTCCCTTTCTGTGATTACTGTCTTTGCCTGTGGTTGTTACAGTTTAAAAATGTAGTTTTAACCTGCCTGTGATTGTATATTTTATCACCTGTTTTGTGTGTTAAACTTGTGGTTTTCCTGCCCATGATTGCTTCCATTTAACGTGTTGAATTGTGGGATTTGCAGTCCAAACTCTGTAGTTTGTCGCTCTCATTCCTGGTGACTATTCAGTTTTCCCTCCAAATTTCTCCTTTGCTCTGTGCTAAGACCTGTATGTTAAACAGTGCACCCCCAGCCACCATTTTGTGTTATCAAGCCAGTGAAACCAGCCCCCCCTGCCTCCCCCTCCAGCAACAGGGATTTTCTACATCAGAGGGTGCTTCTGTGAGCTGTTTAAACTGTGTTTAATAGGGACTGTGCACTTCGTTTTTTGGCCAGGAGAGGGAGTAAAGTTGTATTCAAACAGTATTGTTAGATTTCAAGTTTGTGAGGCCTTTACTTGCAGAAATGCAAAGTGTGGATTGAGCCTGTCTGTCTCCTAGGAGATTCTGGACAGGAGAAGCAGACCCCCACCCCCACCCCCAGGCCAGCAGGCCTAGGACTGGGGATTGGCTATTCAGCTCCCAGGCAAGTCTGAGCCCTCCCCTCACACCTGCCCATGTCCCTTAAGGCTTTGCTGGGTGCACCCCAAATCATTCTCCTCCATCTTGTGAGTTGCAGCCTACCTGTGCCCCAGATTGCAGTGAGCAGAGTCCAGCAAGTGGTAAGGAGGCAGACTAGTGCTGTCTCTTCCCTCCTCCCAAAAGTTTTTAAAAAAACGATTTTCCCTTTCTGTGATTACTGTCTTTGCTGTGGTTGTTACAGTTTAAAAATGTAGTTTTAACCTGCCTGTGATTGTATATTTTATCACCTGTTTTGTGTGTTAAACTTGTGGTTTTCCTGCCCATGATTGCTTCCATTTAACGTGTTGAATTGTGGGATTTGCAGTCCAAACTCTGTAGTTTGTCGCTCTCATTCCTGGTGACTATTCAGTTTTCCCTCCAAATTTCTCCTTTGCTCTGTGCTAAGACCTGTATGTTAAACAGTGCACCCCCAGCCACCATTTTGTGTTATCAAGCCAGTGAAACCAGCCCCCCTGCCTCCCCCTCCAGCAACAGGGATTTTCTACATCAGAGGGTGCTTCTGTGAGCTGTTTAAACTGTGTTTAATAGGGACTGTGCACTTCGTTTTTTGGCCAGGAGAGGGAGTAAAGTTGTATTCAAACAGTATTGTTAGATTTCAAGTTTGTGAGGCCTTTACCTGCAGAAATGCAAAGTGTGGATTGAGCCTGTCTGTCTCCTAGGAGATTCTGGACAGGAGAAGCAGCCCCCACCCCCACCCCCAGGCCAGCAGGCCTAGGACTGGGGATTGGCTATTCAGCTCCCAGGCAAGTCTGAGCCCTCCCCTCACACCTGCCCAGGTCCCTTAAGGCTTTGCTGGGTGCACCCCAAATCATTCTCCTCCATCTTGTGAGTTGCAGCCTACCTGTGCCCCAGATTGCAGTGAGCAGAGTCCAGCAAGTGGTAAGGAGGCAGACTAGTGCTGTCTCTTCCCTCCTCCAAAAAGTTTTTAAAAAAACGATTTTCCCTTTCTGTGATTACTGTCTTTGCCTGTGGTTGTTACAGTTTAAAAATGTAGTTTTAACCTGCCTGTGATTGTATATTTTATCACCTGTTTTGTGTGTTAAACTTGTGGTTTTCCTGCCCATGATTGCTTCCATTTAACGTGTTGAATTGTGGGATTTGCAGTCCAAACTCTGTAGTTTGTCGCTCTCATTCCTGGTGACTATTCAGTTTTCCCTCCAAATTTCTCCTTTGCTCTGTGCTAAGACCTGTATGTTAAACAGTGCACCCCCAGCCACCATTTTGTGTTATCAAGCCAGTGAAACCAGCCCCCCTGCCTCCCCCTCCAGCAACAGGGATTTTCTACATCAGAGGGTGCTTCTGTGAGCTGTTTAAACTGTGTTTAATAGGGACTGTGCACTTCGTTTTTTGGCCAGGAGAGGGAGTAAAGTTGTATTCAAACAGTATTGTTAGATTACAAGTTTGTGAGGCCTTTACCTGCAGAAATCCAAAGTGTGGATTGAGCCTGTCTGTCTCCTAGGAGATTCTGGACAGGAGAAGCAGCTTCCAACTCCCTGGGCAGCAAACCTTGTCTGAGGTTGCTGGGACCTTATATAGTCTGCTAGTGGCTGCTACATGTATACACTGATTGGTGGTTGTATCTGATGTTTCTATTGGTTTGAGTTAGTGTCCTCATTGGTTGGGTATTTGAGGGTTCTGATTGGTTTCTGGATCTGTGATTCAATCAATGTAGGGTTGGGACTAGGGCTAGGGTTATGATTTCTATTGGAAGCAGGGACTAGGGCTTCCTGTTTTATTGGTTGTTGGGACTAAGGTGGAACTAGGACTAGGGTTAGGCCTTTAATTGGAAGTAGCGATTAGGGCTTCTGGTGTTATTGGTTGCTGGACTAGGTGTGGGACTAAGAGTAGGGTTAGGCTTTCTATTGGAAGTAGTGACTAGGGCTTCCCGTCCCATTGGTTGCTTGGACTAGGGTTGGGACTACTGGTAGGGCTAGGGCCTCTATTGGACATAGAGATCAGGGTTTTTGAACTGATTGGATGCTTGGAGTAGGGCTAAGATTGGCTGTAAGGTCCTGATCTCCTATTGGTTCTAGCTTTTAGGGCTAGTGTTGTGATTGGATAGTATTAGGGCTAGGGTTCCCATTGGCTGACGGGGTCACCTGATTACTAGGGGTATCAAAGGCCAGGGTTAGGGCGTCTCAGCCCGGGCGTCGAGGCTAAGGGCAGAGAGGACAAGGGTGAGTGCCTGTTTGAACCTGTTCGAGACGGGCCAGGGCCAGGAATGCTGCCCATCTTCCCATTAATTAATGTGTCTATTACTTTTCTCCTGAAAAAGCATATCTAATGCACTACCCTATTTCACATCCGCTACCTCTATCAATATTTTTAATCTGCATATACTTACCTCCTTTATGCATCTATATACTCTCAATGTACTTATGGATCTATATATTTATCACTTTCTTCTAATTTAGCATTTCCAATGCACTACCCTATTTCTCAGCCTATACTTCCCTCAATATATCTTCTAGCCCAACTTTTTGACTCATCTCAAACTTCTTTCTACTACTTTTTCCAATTCACTACCCTATCTCACCCTATACATCTATCACTATATCCTCTACACCCACTCTCTCATTTATCGCAAACGCCATACCACTACTATGTTCCCCAAAATAACCCTTTCTTGACTCTCTCCTACTCTACCCCTCCTTGTATCTTCTGACACCTCCTTTACTGTACCAATGCCCAAGACAAACCTTTCTAAACTCTTCCCTCTGACTCTTCCCCTCCAAAAACCCTTTTTACTCATCAAAAAGCCTCCTCCTACTGCTATGACCTACAAAAAGAAATCCTTCACTCTTCTATCCCACAACTATCCTTTTCAATCAAAATAACAGACTAGCATGTTCACTTCACTAATTCCATATTCCACTATACTAATTCACCACTAATCCTTTATGGGTTCCAGAGTAGCGTGCTACTCGCCAACAAAGCGCTTCAACACCCACCAGGGGTAACAGGCGCTATATGAATGCAAACCTTTCTTTCCCTTCTATCCCTCCACTATCCTTCTCACTCCAAATAACTGACTAATATCCACCACTCAAATTACTTTCATATTTCACCATACTAATTCACCACTAATCCTTTATGGGTTTCCGGAGTAGCGTGCTACTCGCCCAAAAAAAAAAGCAATTCAACACCCCATCAGGGGTTAGAAGCGCTATATATATGCAAACCTTTTTTCCCTCTTCTATCCCTCCGCTATCCTTCTGAATCCAAATAACTGACTAACATATCCACCACTTAAAATTTACTTGCATGTTTCACTATACTAATTCAACACTAATCCTCTATGGGTCCCGGAGTAGCGTGCTACTCGCCGAAAAAGCGCTTCGACGCCTCGTCAGGGGTAGTAAGCGCTATACAAATGCAATTACAATACAATACAATATAAAGAGAATAATGAAGTTGCCAAAGCCCCAGTCGCTAATCCACCAACGCATGTACCCTCAGTCCCTTGACCCTCGCAGCACAAGAAACTAAGTAGCATATTTACAAGCCCCTATCACCACAGGAACTTTTAACAACGTTCCTGTGGCGATAGGGGGTTCGTGGCTTCGCCTTATTTACAAGGCGGTGTTAAGCCTTTTAACATGGCTTAACGCCACCTAGTAAATAAGGCACCCTTTCACACTGTACTTTGTGTGAAAGGGGTGGGCAAAGGGTGTTGATTTTGATGCTGCCCCCTATTTACAAGGGTGCCGTAAATAGGAAGCAGCGCCAAAATTAAAACCAGGGAAAAACTGGTCTTAACATGGTGAAATGAGGAGAAATGCTTTATTTCTCCTCATTTTTGCTATTTCTATGTGTGCTGAATTGTGCAGCACACAAAGAAACAGCAGAATGCCAAGAATGATTGCTTATGTGCAGGAAGGTGTCCCTTCCTGCACATAAACAATTATTACAAAGATGACGATTTGCAACTTCTATGTGTGCTGCACAATGCAGGTACAAATCACCATTTGTGATTGTTTATGTGCAGGAAGGGACACCTTCCTGCACATAAACAATCATGCCCTCAATGCAGGTTCCCTTGCACTATGGTGCAAGGCCACCTGGGTTGGCGATAGGCAGCTAACTTTTGCGCCAGCTCTAGGGAAAATGCAGAGGTGCGGCGTATCTTTGTAAATACGGTGCATCCCTGAGGATTCGGAATGGTGGAGTGTGGCGTTAAGCATTTTGTGCTAAACGCCACGCTTCGCCATTCCTTTGTACATATGCCCCTAAGGTTCAACACGGAAACACTCTACTGAAGGAAAAAAGCAGCTTTAATATTAACTGAAACCAAGCACACAGGCCAAATGAGCAGAGCAACAATGAAGAGCTATCAAAGAAGGATGGAGGATCTAGCAAACAAAACTGTTCGAACTCAAGAGAAGTCTACTTTAATCTTCAGGAATAGAAGTGGGAAAATAGATAATCATGATCACATGCAGCTTGCATTTATTTTCAGGTAGCATTCAGCATTCGCGATCCCATTTATATGGGTGAGCGCACCGGTTAACTCCGCTCTGTCCTCATTGCAGAGTTTTTTATGAACCTCGCGCTCCAAGCAGAGCGCCGAGTCGCAAAAACATTTTGAACTCCGCAGGCGGAGCGGAGTTTGCAGCCCACCCCTAAATATCATATCAAAGAAACTGTTCTGGCAAAAGTCAGATGTGGCCAGCCCTTCAAATCAGCAATCTGAGTTTTCCCTGACATCTTATGAAATGCCTCAATGAATAAAGAAATGAGAGGAATGATGCAGGAATTGAAAAACCTCAAAATATCCTATCAAATAATCATGCAAACAACAGTGAAAAAACTTTGGTAACAGAAATGTGTGTTTATGACAGAATATCGAGAAAAGCAATATTGAAACACACAAATATTGCCAAACAATATTGATTACAAAAATATTGCAACTCTATAATTAAATAACAATTACACAAATATTCACCTCAAATATATCACAATTAAAAATAAGTAAAATACTTAAATATCGAAATCCAAAATACAGATATATACTATATCATTAGCATGTTAAATATATTCATCACCACACAAATATTGAAAGTTAAATTTTTGACAATGAAAATATCATTACCAATAATTTAAATTCACAAAACACTCAAAATTACTATGTAATTATAATTATTTAACAGCTAAACTCTAAATTAAATATTTCAAAATATTATTAAAAAATACATTAAACTAAAATGTAACTACATAAACTAAAAATAACATTAAACCTTTATTGATATAAAAATAAGAAATTAAACTAGCCAGTACTAGAAATATGAAAAATGAATAATTTATGTAATCATTGATTACACATAAATAAACATTATTTTAATGTAACTTCAAAAATGTATATGTAATACATTTACACATAAATACTACTTAGGGCCTGAATACGAGTTTGGCGGTGCTGGAGTGGGACGCCCTGCTGCCACACCACCAAACTCGTGTGCGCACGAACCACCATACTGTCACTTTTTTAGTTCTTTGGCTTTCCCACGTTGGTGCCTATAAAATAGGCACCGCAATGGGAATGTCAAAGGCAGTACCTGCATGGCATGGAGTGCTGCAGCCCATGCCGTGCAGGTACTGGGGTGCATGCGCACAGGGTGGCACCACATGTGCCCCCCCTGCATTCACCCCATGGCCCTGAGGCGTGTTTCCTCTCAGCCACGGTTTTCATGGAGGAGGAACTGCCATGAACTGCCATGAAAACCGTGGTGGAGAGGAAACTCGTAATATGGTTTGGCGAGACCACTCACACACCCATACAACTACTAACAGAGCTACTCACTCACCCATACACCTACTTCCACATCCATAAACTCATCCACAAAACCACTTACATACCCATTCACACATCGATACAAGCAATCACACAACCACTCACTCACCTATACAGCCACTCATATAGATTCTTGCTGTGCAAAATATCCACTGACACACCCACTCACTTACCCATACACCCACTCACCTACCCAAACACCCACTTACACACCCAATCACTCATCCATGGAGCCATTCACACAGCCACTCAGTCAACTATACACCCACTCACACACACACTCACCCACCCATAGAGCTACTCACACAGTCACTCAGTCACCAACACAGCCACTCACTCAGCCATTGACTCACCCATACAGCTACTAACTGAGCTATTCACGCACCCATACAGCCACTCACACATTCATTTACTCATTCACAAACCACTTACATACCCATTCATGCATCAATACAAGCACTCACACAGCCACTCACTCACCTACACAGCCACTTATATAGATACTTACTGTGCAAAACAGCCACTCACACACCCACTCACTTACCCATACACCCACTCAGCCACTCACTTACCCATACACCCACTTACATATTTAGTCACTCACCCATAGAGCCATTCACGCAGCCACCCAGTCACTCATACACCCACAAACTCACACACACACTCACCCAACCATACAGATATTCACACAGCCACTGACTCACCCATACAGCCACTCACACATCCACTCACCCAGCCATACAGCCACTCACACATCCACTCACCCACTCACACAGCCACTCAATCACCCATACAGCCACTCTCATACCCACATATTTACCCGTACCACCACCAACACACTCACTCACACACCCATATAGCCACTCACACACCCACTCTAACACTGATGAAGACAGTCACACAGCCACTCAGATGACATATGTTAGAAACAGTATCACTCATTAGTAGTACAAAAAGAATAGTACTTTAACTTATGCAGTAGCTTAGTATATATCTTTAAGTCTCAGAAACATGTACCAAACACTTACACACACTGGATGATGTCATCAGTTATGTAATTTGATATGTCATGACTGATGTAATATGTGAGGACATAAGCAGTGCATTGCGGGGGCATAAGTTATAGTTAGGTCTTGCAACTATAACTGTGTGTGTGTGTATATTACCTACTGGCGGTCGTCAGTAGGTAGCTATGGTTAGGACTTAGTTTCTATAGGAAAAGCATTTTTTCTTTTGCCAATATCTTTGGCGTCATTTGACGAATCTTCGCGAAATTTTTAAAACTAATACGCTACTCACTTCAGCTGCTGTGCTGGAAGTTTCAGGGTGATTCATCAAGCAGGGGGCGAGAAGAAGGGGGTCCCAAAATGCTTTTTCTCTAAGTTAATTTCCATGGGAAAGTGTTCACGCAGCTACAGCCTGAACTGCTGAATGGAATTACACCAAATTCGGCAGGAAGGTGGCTCTTGGTCCAGAGAGCACTCATTTTGTTAAATGGTGTAAATCTGTTCAGTAGTTCCTGAGAAATTTAAAGATTTCTCAGATAAACAACTGTGGCCGCGGAGGATCTGCGAACCCTCCTGATCTCGTGCCTGAGATCTGATTGGCTACCAACGCTTCAAACCAGGAAGTTTTGGCAGCCATCTTGTGACTCGGTTGAACTGAGTCACAAGATAAAACGTGAAAAAATAAAAAAAGGGGGGCAGGGTAGAAACACCCTGACCTCTAGGCCTGTTCAGGGGCTCCCACAGGGACCCCCAGGGTAAAAAAAAGCATTTTTAAAGATTTTCGGTGAGATTCACAGTGGATCCATGAATCCGGCAGATTATCTTTAAAAAAATGAAGCCTGGGCTCCCGCGCTTCATTTCCTTTAGGCCCCCGGGTGGACCAAGTCCAGAGGGCAATCAAAAATAGTGATGCTGGGGCCAGCATGGCCCCCCGCAGCTCCGGGGACCGCCACGTCCCTGGGGCTATATTTACAAAAAAAATGCATGGGGGACTCCAGCCCCGCGGGGCTATGTTTACAATAATGCGTGGGGGGCTCACTGCCCCCCACGCAGCCCAGGGGACCACCACCTCCCCAGGGCTATGTTTAAAAATAATGTGTGGGGGGCTCCAGCCCCCACCGAGCCCCAGGGACCACAACCTCCCGGGGGCTAGTTTCCAAATGGGAGGGGTCTGCGCAGCCCCCCTCCTGGAGCCATAAATGGCCCTGGGGACCGCCACCCCCCAGGGCCGGCTCCAGCAATGTCCCAGAGTGCTACCCCCTGTCATGTAGTTCCTAGGAATCCCCAGGACCTGTGCATTTTGGATGACCTAAACTGAGGGCTTGGTGTCCAAGCCACTTCCGGACACCCCCACAGGATATGTCAGCAGTTAACCCAGCTAGTTCCACAGTGCCACTACCACCCCCCTGTATTTTACAGTGGTGTAGGTAGTTTCTGGCAACCACTGAACATGACAACCCTGATTCATCAAGGATCGTGGAAAATAGTACAGTACTTTTCTCTCAGTCACTCGTGCTCACTTATTCTCAGAAAATACACAGGATGGTGATTAGGACGTTTCAATAAGTATTTATTGGTCCAGCGTCAGTCTTGTGTAAAACATATTTGCTGTGAGAATCAGGAGACAGAAGCATACGAAAGAAATCGCAAGTACTAATATGGTAAACAGTAGATACATTTCTACCATAGTACTAAGAAGATGAACATATACAGTTCAGATAAAACAGTAGCACTGTCATACTCCCTTAATGTGTGCCCTGCATAATTTGCCTCAATGTACCTAGCCTAGATATGTAGGTGTAGCATGAATATGTGTGGAGATATATATGTATATAACCAAGAATCCACTAGGGAAGAACCAACCCCCTCACCTGATGGTAGAGAATGAAGGACCCCATCACTGCTCCAAGGATGACACCCCGCAAGGGATGTCAGACCACTGCATGTCGAAGATTCAGCATGCAGGGCCCGTGTCAGCGTGGAAGGAATTCTCCTCTAATTTGCAGGGGGGTATAAGGGTCTTATATACTAGAGTGGTCACTCCAGGGCTTCTTCTAGAATCGATATGTTCTGAAAACAATCATAAATATTTTGGAAAAAATCCTAAATGTTTTCTAAAACAATGCGATCATGCACAGCGGGCTGTTGGCCAAGGATGAAAAAAAGTGGTGACCCTTATACAGAATAATTATGCATTGCCTGAGGGCATGTTTATGTACTTCAGGTACAGGGATTATGATATAATACTAAGAGTCGGGTGTCAAAGGGACAGGAGCAGGTGATGGAGCAAGGACTCACAAATGAGACTTGCTCGGAGGCAATCTCCTCACAGTATTAATTTATTAAACTTTGTATTGTTCATACTAATTCTTGCATACACGACATAAATAGTAAGGAAGCTTGCCTATGTGTTTTAACTAACAAATAACGCTTGTCTGTTCTAAAATGGCCGCTAAAACGCGGGAACTCTACTGCGCATGTCTCAACCATATCGCGTGGTGTGACGTCTTTCTTTGCCTGGTGGGAAAATTCTGCTTCTGCGCAGTGTGTTCTAAAATGGCTGCTTAATGTTTTCACATGCTACAGCTTGCTCTCTTGTTATAATAAAATTGTCATTTTCTTAACGCTATTAATGCGGGATAGAATTTATAAGTAAATGGGAATAGTGTAGAAAGAGTGGGTATACAGTGAAACATTTTATTTGTGATTTTAATATTTTCTTCTTTGACTTTTATTAGTTCGGAAACTTGGGCCTGGGGTTGGTGAACTGAAACTAGAGAGACAATGATTCTGCGCATGCGTCCTGCCTGGCTGCCAAGAGAAAAGGATGAAGTCAACCTGGACGTCGTCCAAGGCCACGAACTGATGGCCGACACTGCTGTACCCATGTTGTTCCTGTTAAATATGCAACAATGTACATGAAGAATGTATAAACTTTGGCATGAGACGGGTGGGAAATAAAGCAAACGTATTAAAATTGATGGGCGGTAGTTTAAAAACAATGGTCTTCAGAAAATTGAACTAAAATCATATGTTGTGAGGATCAACCCCCTGTCCCCGTCCAATCAGAAATGGTGGTCCCACATTTTTGCAACATTATTGGGAGGTACATGGGCATAGAAGGGTATAATAGATATAGAATTAGTTAATTAGCTCAGCTCAGACCGCACAGCACAGCAGAGGAGAGACTAGACGCTGACAGGCAGAAGCTCCAGACCGACAAGCTGATCGATTGCAGACTGAATCGCTGTCCAGAGAGGTCCTGAGGAGGGGGCGGCGGAGTCCATTAGAAGGAAGGCATGGGAGAATCGAGGAGAAGTCGAGTATCAGAGAGGGGAACGACGCAGGCGTCGTTGGTAGAGAGGTCACCGGTCCTGTCCTGAACCTGGAGGAGGTCTTTGCTCTTCATCCTTCCTGGGTTCTATCTTTTCCAACTCCTTGGCCAAGGGGTTTGGTTCTCGCACTTTAGGTAAATATACATGCAACCTTTAGTTGCGCTGCTGTCTCTATCTTCTCCTTTCTGAGGGATCGTCATTGATCAATAATTATTATTCTATACTTTATCCTTGATATGCGATTAAGTACCATGTCGTTCTGTATTTTACTCTGCTAAATCTTTAGATAAACATTTTAAAACCTGACTCTGTGATTATTTCAGGATTATGAACTGTAATGAATGTTACTCATTTTAATCTTCCCAATTGGCAAAGCATTCATTGGTAAGTCATTACTCTTCAATCAGAAGGTAATTGGTAGCAGGGATTTTGATAAAGAGTACAACTGACCCATCAGCGTAAGTACTAGCGTAGTAGCAATGTATGGGCCCAAGTGAGTATCTGATGTATGAATGCTCGTTGCTAGTATCACGCTAGATCAGTTTTCTGGTTAGCAGAGGATGGTTCTGCTTTGTTAATTGGGTAATGAGAATTATATTTTTATGAATTAACACCTGTTATTGTTTAAAAGTTTTGTTTTATGTTGTCCACAATTCCCCGGGGAGGAAAATTGAATAGCAGGTGGTAAGTGGAAGCCATACTGCAGTGAGGTTATCTGTCAGGTAGAAATAGTACTGAAAAGTTAAGTAGGGCTATCAGTACTTGTTAGGGACTCTATGCGTGTGAGTAATAGCAAAAGGAATATGCTGGTGAAAATTTGATGTTATATCACCTAGAAAGGGTAACATTGAAGAAGTAACAGGTATTTTTGATGCTCGAGTGAAGATTAAACGGAAGGGTTTTACTCGTAGTGTATGTTTAGTAAACGGAAAGGTTTTACTAAAAGTGGACGAAACTATCTTTTCCAATTTAGAGAAACTGGCACGATAGCGAATGTTTTATGTTGTTACTGAATTTTAATTAAAGTCGTAAAGAAAATAAGGTTTTACGTACGAATTTGTAAAGGGAGGGTCAGCTGCCGGAAAGGGAGCTGACGTCACAAAGCGCCGCGCAGGGATTGGTCTAAACCGCGGGCGTGGAAGACTCTTGTAAAGGAGGGGTCAGTAGTCAGGAGTAATACTGACGTCACAGGTGCCGTGCTGGGATTGGTCAAAACAGCGAGGGACAGGAAAGCGCAGATTGTAAAGGAGGGGTTAACAGACCAACGTCACAGAAAGGCCACGCTAGGATTGGTTCAGAGACAAAAGTAAACTAGAATTTGATTGGTTGTTACTATAGAAGCAAAAATCATAAGTGGATAAGTGGAAAATTGTATGTTAAAACGCGATCCAACTTTAATAGGAACTCGTCCGGATAGGAGATTCCTAGGTTTTGCAGAATATAACTTTATACACCGAAGTTTACCCAAAATGTACGGAGAGAAGAGGAAAATGTAATTCCTACAAAAGATTAAGAATTATTTTAAAAAGGATAAGCCAATCAAAACTAGAGAAGGAATTATTATTCCACCAGCTAAAACGCCCGCTTCATTCATGATGATGGAGAGAGGTTATCATACTTGCGTATGGTTAGAGAATTGGATAAAATATACCAAAAATGATGGAATATTAAAGTTTCCCGAGAATGGTACTTTTAATGGGAGAATTTTTCAAAATTTGAGATTGAGGATGAATGATTTAGAACCAAGACCTAGATTAGCCCAATACGAAGCCTTAGAGGAGTGGGAAACTGAGGCATTTGAACGTGACCGATCCAGAAGTAATAGGGGTTATCGGGGATTTTTTCCGAGATACCACAATGAGTCAAGGGACGGTCAGATGAAACAGTGGAGAAGAGCGATGCTTACCGAGGGACTGTATCCAATATTGACAGCAGAAGAACTGTTAAGGAGCAAATGCACAGAAAAAACAAAACATTTGACAGGATTTGGGGATTTTGAAGATGAATTTATGGAAGAAATATTAAAGAACCCGCCACCATATCAGGAAGGGACAAGTGGATGCACCCCAAGTGCACCACCGTTAAAGACACCATTGGTACCGCAAGTATTGCATGATTCCACACCTAGTAGGGTACTGCATGATAAAGAAAAGGAAGCCCTAGATAAAACCAGAGCAGAATTAATGCAGAAAATAACACAGTTAAAAGTGCATCCTGATTCCTTGACCATACCTGTAACAATTGGTCCAGTAGTTCCATTATATAGTGACAAGGTAAACTATCCCCCACCGCTAGTTACGCCTACTTCTGTGAACATCCCAAAACCTGAAGCAGTAGTAATGGTTGAGGATCATTTCAGTGATTGTGAAACTATGATTTCATTAATGGACTTGCCCATTCGAGAAACTGCAAATGGTACCCCCAGAAGAGCTACACCTGGTTGCTCGAAAGATGTAAACATAAGAACCTAATCAGGAACCAAAAGTGCCACAGTAGTTACTCCAGAAGACTTAGAAAGGTGGGCACAAGGATCAGACAAACAGTGTACACCCCCAAAGATCACAGACATTTATAAATTAAAGATCGAATTGGAAGAAATAATAGCAGGAAATGTAGGGATAGACCATCTAAATACTTATGATGAAGAAGAACTGTTGTTCGTGTGCAGAAGTATCACAAGAAATGTAAAGATATTCCATGAAAAATTATCAAATTTAGCTCTACAGATGGGAATTGAAATAGGGAAATCAAAGGTGTTACAGAAACCCTATAGAGCAGATTTTTTGGACAAAGATTTAGAAAACATGAATGCCTCTGGAAGAAAATTGCAAATAAAAGAATTAATGACAGTCTTACTGGGGAGACCTAGATAAATGGAAAGTTAGATGGACAAAGAAAAAGGAAGAAGCACGATTCAGTAGAGCAGCTTCTGAATATTTGATGAAGGAAACAGGGAAAGCAGAACAAATGTACCCGATGCGAGAAGTTCCAGGAGGGGGATATGTACATGTCCCATGGAGCAGACAGGATATTTTATCCTTTACGAATGATTTTCCAAAGTTAAGAGAAAAACCAGTTGAATGGTACAAGCAGGTTGAGAGGTTTGTGAAGGTGTCAAAGGTATTGTTGAAGGATTTGGATGGTTTGTTCGACATAGTGGTACCTGCCGATTTATGGACAGATTGTAAAATCACAGTTGATTGGCCAAGTGAAGAGTATCCCAGAGATCCAAAGACAGGTGCCCCGTCAAGTGATGTAATGAAAAAGTATCAGCAGGTAATAACTTACCTGAAAGGGAAAGTACCACCAAAAGAGACAGATTGGGTGAAAATAGACAGAACTACCCAAGAAGCCAGTGAATCGGTACACGCCTACTATGAACGTTTATTGCAGGTATTCAAACAGTATAGTGGCTTTGAGGATATTGGAGACAAAAACATGAGTCAGTTCGTTTACCGATTCTTTTACGGTCTGAAGCCAGAGATTTGTCAAATGATTAAGCAGCACATGTTGTGTTGGCAAGGGAAGCCCATAGATGAAATCCTGAAATATGCAAAATATTGTGGAGATGACATTGAGGATAGGCTCAAGAAATTGCAGGAGAAAGTAATGTGGGCTCAGGTAAAAATGGCAGAGAAACAGGGAATTAATTTGGATAATCCAAGTGAAAATCGGGGAAAGGATTCTGGAATGAATGGTGACACTGGGAATGGTGGAAAAGTGAGAGGACGAATGAGCAGAGAGGAGGCTAAAAAGAAATTTCCTTGTCATGGATGCGGAAAATTGGGGCATTGGAAGGATGAATGTAAAAAGATACAAAATAATAATGGCCCAAATCAAAATTTAAATCCACAGACGCAGAATGACTCACAGCAGGGTGTAAATCCTCAGAGTCAGTTGCCACCTGCACCTATACAGGGTAATGTAAGCAGAGCAAAGCACAGTGCAGACGTCGGATATCAAGGAGGAAGTGGTAAGAATGATTATGTAACTTCACAGTTTCTTTTACAGGGCGATTTTTGTCAGTACAATTCATGACGGTGCCTAGGAGAGGGGGAGAAGGAGTGCGTACTTGGCGCATCCTTACCAGTAGATCAGTCAGGTCCAAATGTTGAAGGAAATGTGAAGGGTAATGATATTACTTTTCTTTTGGACACTGGTGCTACCCGGTCTACTGTGAGAACAGCAGACATCCCAGACCTTCCTCTCTCTGGAGAAGCTATCCAAGTAGTGGGAGTAGCTAATCGAAAGATTAGAACACCTCTTACCGAACCAATGGAAGTTAAAATTGGAAATTTCAGAGAAATGCATCAATTTGTAGTGTGTGATTCTAGTCCAGTAAACTTATTGGGCAGAGATTTATTGTGTAAAATGAACTGCACAATTTTCTGCACACCGGATGGTGTGGCAATTCAGACTCCAGATGAAGATCATGTATATAAATTTAAGATTGCAAAACAAGGTACAGAAGTAGATGAGATGTTCTCTTTGATAACAAAAGATGAGTTGCCAGAAGAATTAAAAACTACAGTAAATCCTATAGTATGGGATTTCACGGGAAAAGAAGTAGGACTTATGGCCAAAATAGACCCAGTTAAAATCACTGAAAAAGAAGGTGCCATTTTCCCGAATACCAGGCAGTACAAAATGAGTGCAGAAGTAAAAGCAGGAGTCATTGAAGAAATCGACTGAATGGTAAAACAAAACATACTAAAAGAAGTAATGAGTAGCCCTTGTAATTCACCAATCATGGGTTTGAAGAAACCTAGTGGAAAATATAGGATTGTTCAAGACCTGCGCAAAATAAATAAAATTGTGGAGCCTTGTTGTCCTATAGTGCCAAATCCTGCAGTAATTCTATACCAGATTCCTTGGAGTGCAGGATGGTTTACTGTGATTGATTTATGCCAAGCATTCTTCTCAATACCCTTGCACCCAGACAGCCAGTATCTTTTCTCATTTAAATTTGAAAATAAGGTCTATGTGTGGAATCGTGTTCCTCAAGGGTACACGGAAAGTCCTTCCATATTCAATCAGATATTGAAAAAGGGCTGAGAAAAACTAGTAATGCCAGGAAGCTCAGTCTTAGTACAGTATATAGACTACTTATTAGTGGCATCTAACACCAGAGAAGACTGTGTTGTTGACTCCATTGCACTATTGAATCATTTAGCTGAAGAAGGGCATAAAGTCTCACCTGAAAAGTTGCAGTTTTGTACAACAACAGTTAAGTATCTAGGACACCAAATTGAGAGGGGAAAAAGAAGAATAACCTCTGAAAGAGTAAAATTGATCAAGAAAATGCAAATGCCTAACACCCAACGGGAAGTGAGAATGTTCCATGGGGTAGTGGGTTATTGTCGACAGTGGATACTAGGATTTTCCCTGTTAGCAAAGCCCCTAATTCAAATGACGAAAAAGAAGGCAAAGGACCCAGTTGAGTGGGATGATGAAAGCGTAGGAGCTTTTGTAAAATTGAGAAACACTTTGTGTGCAGCGCCTGCTTTAGGCATGCCTGATTATAAAAAAGAATTCGCATTATTCTGTCACGAGAGAGAAAATTGTGCACTCTCAGTCCTAACTCAGAGACATGGTCTGGATAGATGTCCTATAGCATATTTTTCTGCTACATTGGACCCAGTGGCGGCCGCATTGCCAGGCTGCTTGAAAGCAGTGGCGGCTACCTGTTTGAGCATTGAACAAAGTGAGTCAATTGTAATGGGACACCCTGTGAAAGTGTTTGTTCCCCATGCGGTTGTGATTCTATTGACAAGAACCCGAACTCAGCATCTTACTCCTAGTCGGATGACCAAGTATGAAAGGATAATTTTAGGTGCTGAAAATGTGACCATGGTAAGGTGCACAATAGTAAATCCTGCTACCTTACTACCAGAACCATACCTTGAAGAAGTTAAAGATGACGAAGAAGAACATGATTGTTTACAAGTCACAGAGTTATGCACGAAACCACGTCCTGATTTTCAGGAATTGCCCCTTAAGAAGCCAGACAGGGAACTGTTTGTTGATGGTTCATGCCAAAGGCATGAAGATGGTAAACTGACTGCAGCATATGCTGTATGTGAATTAACTGGAATAGTCGAAGCATCCTATTTACCAGGAGTAAAATCTGCACAAGTAGCTGAATTTATTGCTTTAATAAAGGCTTGCAAAATTGGGAGGAATCAAAAAGTAACTATATTTACAGATAGCCAATATGGTTACGGGGTTGTGCATGATTTTGGCCAACTATGGATGCAGAGGGATTTCATGACTTCATCAGGATCCCCCATTAAAAATGGACAGTTTGTAAGGGAATTGCTGGAAGCAATACAATCACCACAAGAATTGGCTGTGGTGAAATGTGCCGCACACCAGTCAGGAGATGACTGGGTGGTAGTCGGCAACAGATATGCAGACCTTGTGGCTCAACATTGTGCCAAAAACAGAATGGCAGTGAATAAAAGGGTGGAAAGAATGGGAATCAGCTGCCAACTTTTGCTGTGTGCACCTCCTAAAACATGGAATGATGTAAAACGATTGCAAGATGATGCTGATGAGAGTGAAAAGAAAATATGGATTAAAGTGGGATGTTCTCAAAGGGAGGATGACGAGGTGTGGATTTGTGCCGATGGCAGACCAGTCATGCCTGACTGTCTGCTCTCACAAATGGCCAGGATGTATCATGGAGACACACACATAGGGAGAGATGCAATGATTAGGCTCTTCAGACAAAATTGGTACAATCCCAAATTTAGTGCTGTAGCAGAGAGTCTTTGCCAGAGATGTTTGACCTGCCAAATGCATATTCCAGGAAGAAAAACAATAATTGGGTTTGGAAAGATTGGAAAGGCAGAGGGTCCATTTATAAGACTCCAATTTGATTTAATTCAGTTACCACCCTGCAGAGGGCTGAAATATGTACTTGTTATAGTGTGTCTGTTTTCAAAGTGGGTGGAGGCTTACCCTACTAGGAGGAATGATAGTATTACAGTCGCAAAGCTGTTGCTACAAGAACTTATTCCTAGATTTGGTTTTCCAGTAACTTTGGAATCGGATAGAGGAAAGCACTTTAACAGTGAAGTGATTAAGATAATCTGTGAAGCATTCCAAATTGAGCAAAAATTGCACTGTGCATATCGTCCAGAGGCTTCTGGAGTGGTTGAACAATTGAATGGCACAATAAAATCCAGACTGGGAAAAATGTGTGCATCAACATAATTAAGTTGGCCGGATGCATTGCCACTTGTCTTAATGGGACTCAGAAGCATTCCTGATAGAAATACCGGATTGAGTCCCCACGAGATAATGATGGGAAGAGCAATTAGACTAGCGCATGTTCCCATAAACAAACTGCTGAACATATCTGATGATATGGTTCTGGATTATTGCAAAGGATTGGCTGACCTATTGCGTTCTGCCTCTCACCAGGTTGGAGAAGACGCAGTTTCCAGGCAACCTGAACAAGAACATGATCTGAATCCTGGCGACTGGGTGGTAGTGAAGAATCACACCAGAGAAATGGCCAGGATGTATCATGGAGACACACACATAGGGAGAGATGCAATGATTAGGCTCTTCAGACAAAATTGGTACAATCCCAAATTTAGTGCTGTAGCAGAGAGTCTTTGCCAGAGATGTTTGACCTGCCAAATGCATATTCCAGGAAGAAAAACAATAATTGGGTTTGGAAAGATTGGAAAGGCAGAGGGTCCATTTATAAGACTCCAATTTGATTTAATTCAGTTACCACCCTGCAGAGGGCTGAAATATGTACTTGTTATAGTGTGTCTGTTTTCAAAGTGGGTGGAGGCTTACCCTACTAGGAGGAATGATAGTATTACAGTCGCAAAGCTGTTGCTACAAGAACTTATTCCTAGATTTGGTTTTCCAGTAACTTTGGAATCGGATAGAGGAAAGCACTTTAACAGTGAAGTGATTAAGATAATCTGTGAAGCATTCCAAATTGAGCAAAAATTGCACTGTGCATATCGTCCAGAGGCTTCTGGAGTGGTTGAACAATTGAATGGCACAATAAAATCCAGACTGGGAAAAATGTGTGCATCAACATAATTAAGTTGGCCGGATGCATTGCCACTTGTCTTAATGGGACTCAGAAGCATTCCTGATAGAAATACCGGATTGAGTCCCCACGAGATAATGATGGGAAGAGCAATTAGACTAGCGCATGTTCCCATAAACAAACTGCTGAATATATCTGATGATATGGTTCTGGATTATTGCAAAGGATTGGCTGACCTATTGCGTTCTGCCTCTCACCAGGTTGGAGAAGACGCAGTTTCCAGGCAACCTGAACAAGAACATGATCTGAATCCTGGCGACTGGGTGGTAGTGAAGAATCACACCAGAGAAACGTGTCTATCACCCAGGTGGAGCGAACCTTGTCAGATCATATTGGTTACAAACACAGCTGTGAAGTGTGCAGGATTTCCTAATTGGATTCATGTAAGCCACACTAAAAGAGTACCAGACCCTGAAGAAGAAAGACCTCAGGTAGTGACAATCACTGAGGAAGCTGAAGGTTGCCCAGCTGAAGAATCTCAGGAGCAAGATTCGAGGGAAGCTGACGAAGAACAACCGAGCACAAGTCAGGACTGGATACCAGTGGTGGAAATTCCTGAAATTTACCACAGAACAAGAAGTCAAATCAACTTAGAAGAAATTGAAGAAGATCAGATAGGTGAAGAAGAAGCAGCTCAGGAACAAGAAAAGGAAGATACAATAAGAGAACCTGAGCAGGACCAGAT
Organism: Calotriton arnoldi; assembly: GCA_963921515.1. Taxonomy (NCBI): domain Eukaryota; kingdom Metazoa; phylum Chordata; class Amphibia; order Caudata; family Salamandridae; genus Calotriton; species Calotriton arnoldi. The sequence continues at coordinate 216,689 of CAWUFW010002248.1, read as the reverse complement.
AGGGAAAGAAAACTGGGCTCAAAATAGTGAAGAACGAAGAAATTTTGAGCAGGGACAGACAGGTTTAGAAGAACGTGGTCAGGCTGCAGAAGTACAAAGTGCAATAAGCCCTGATCAGGACCAGTTAGATCAAGGAAAACACATTCAATCAGAAGATCTCGAAAATCATGAACATGAGGATGAAAATCCAGAGCAAAGTCAGCCATTAGAAATTCACAGTGGAGCTGCTGAAAAGAAACCAATCAGACCTGAAAAAGAACAGATAGAAGAAACTGTAATTGTCGAAAACAAGACTGTGACACAACCTGAAAATAAACGAACTACCGAAGAAGAAGAAAGCAAAAGGGCAGTGCAAACACAGAAAACAAGAAAAGGTGATCATTGGCCTAGTGTCATTAAAAGAGTTAAATACCACGTAAGAACCAGAAGTGAAAATCCTGAACAAGTAAACGAAGTGACAAGCCAAACAGGACAAGAAAGCAGAACTGAGAAATGGAGAAGCAAAAGACTGAAACTTATTAACAATAAGTTTAAAGGTCCTGATTGGACTTACATCATTCTTGAAGATTACGAGAGCTCAGAATCAAGTGAAAGTGGTGACGAATTAACCAGTGCGGAACTGACCTATGAAAAAGAAACAAGACCACCTTGATAAAGCAAAATAGTGGTATATAGAAACGGAAAATAGATAAGAAGAGCAATCTTCCTTGTCAAAATGTCCGATGATAGAATTACTGGGAGATCAAAACAGAAATGTTGTAAAAGATGCTGTGCAGTATGCATATGTAGTCTAGTAATGGTGCTTATAGTTTGGTTAGTTCTGATCGTAGCAGTTCCTTACCTTATGATGATGGCTAAAAAGATTAATAACGAAACTAAGGAAAGGACAGCAAACTTGAAAAGTAATAGAGTAAAACTGATAGCAGAAAATGAACCAGAATTTCATCATGAAATAACTGATAACGACACTAGCTTAAATGTTTTCACAAAGTTGTTGTTTCAATATGTAGATACCATGGAAGTTAGTAATTGTTATGTCTGTATGAAGTTACCCGAATCAGAAGCAGAAGGCTTAACGTATCATCACCTGCCATTAACTTATGGCATCTCATGTAGTGTATTGGCTAGTTTATTTTATAGAACAGGAAAACTTCAGTATTATTATTCAAACATAGATGTGATATTTTCTGAGGTTCCGATTCGAAAGAGTATGAACCCAGTGCTTAGTAGTCAAAATGCTCAGTTTATGGGAGAATTTTTCTTAACAATGAAATCGATAGATATAACACATGCACATAGAAGCAATCTAACATGTTCGTTACATGAAGAAGAAAAGATATTCTTGAATTTAGTAGAAGATAGAAGACAAGATTTTCAAAAGAAAGCTTCTGAGCATAAGGCTCATTTGCCACCTTGGGCTGAGAAAGAAGGTAGTTACACACCTGGCAAAGCTCAAGCTGCTATGGCTCTAGATTTTGTAAAAACAGGGAAAATTTGTCTACATAGGTTAAAAAACTGAGTATAACAATGTTTTCATCGGTACCAGTGAATGTGAACATAATTTCTTAATTCTTGGAGGTTGGGGACTCAAAGGAGGAACGGATTCAGTTTTTCCTGGAATCTATTATGTGTGTGGGAATAAGGCTTACTTTAGGCTTCCTGCACGGTGGTATGGAAGTTGTTATTTTGGAATAGTATTTCCAAAAATATACCACGTAAAAAGAAACACTGGGAGCAATGAAAATAGTGGCGAATTAACACGTAGTAAAAGAGCTAGTTTTTCAGAAATTGTAGGTGATATATTTGGTGCATTGATACCTTCAGTGGGAATAATTCTGAACTCAAGGAAAATATGTAAATTGTCTACAGTGGTTGATCGTTTATCAACGGATACTGCTGGAGGATTTCTAATGATTAATGCGGAGATGGTTGCGATTAGATTTATGGTTATGCAAAATCGACTTGCTCTTGATATTATATTGGCAAAAGAGGGCGGAGTCTGTAAATTATTGAAGACGAAACACTGTTGCACTTATATACCTGATAAAAGTGCAGAAATTGGAACATATATACAGAACATTACAAAACTTGAGAAGGAATTGAAACCACTGGAAGTTGATAGTGTATGGGAAAGATTGACAAATAGTATTGCGTCAATTGGTACCTGTTTTTCTAATATAGGGAAAGGACTTATAGGTAAAATATTAGTACCCTTAGCAGGGATAGCAATAATAGTACTGTCAATAATAATATGGTGCAAATGTTGTAGACAGAATGAATCGTATAATGTGACAGGAAAAGGAAAAAAGCGAAAGTTTGAAGAAATTGAACTTGAAGATTTAAGAAGTGAATTATACAAGAAACTGAAAGGGGATGTGAAAAATAAAAAAGTGTAAAAATGAAAATGAAACTATTTTATGCTAAAAGTTGGCATCTGATTGTGGGTAGTATTTGATGGCTCAGAAATGCCACCAGAGAGGGGATTGATGGAGCAAGGACTCACAAATGAGACTTGCTCGGAGGCAATCTCCTCACAGTATTAATTTATTAAACTTTGTATTGTTCATACTAATTCTTGCATACACGACATAAATAGTAAGGAAGCTTGCCTATGTGTTTTAACTAACAAATAACGCTTGTCTGTTCTAAAATGGCCGCTAAAACGCGGGAACTCTACTGCGCATGTCTCAACCATATCACGTGGTGTGACGTCTTTCTTTGCTTGGTGGGAAAATTCTGCTTCTGCGCAGTGTGTTCTAAAATGGCTGCTTAATGTTTTCACATGCTACAGCTTGCTCTCGTGTTATAATAAAATTGTCATTTTCTTAACGCTATTAATGCGGGATAGAATTTATAAGTAAATGGGAATAGTGTAGAAAGAGTGGGTATACAGTGAAACACTTTATTTGTGATTTTAATATTTTCTTCTTTGACTTTTATTAGTTCGGAAACTTGGGCCTGGGGTTGGTGAACTGAAACTAGAGAGACAATGATTCTGCGCATGCGTCCTGCATGGCTGCCAAGAGAAAAGGATGAAGTCAACCTGGACGTCGTCCAAGGCCACGACCTGATGGCCGACACTGCTGTACCCATGTTGTTCCTGTTAAATATGCAACAATGTACATGAAGAATGTATCAACTTTGTCGTGAGACGGGTGGGAAATAAAGCAAATGTATTAAAATTGATGGGCGGTAGTTTAAAAACATTGGTCTTCAGAAAATTGAACTAAAATCATATGGTGTGAGGATCAACCCCCTGTCCCCGTCCAATCAGAAATAGTGGTCCCATATTTTTGCAACATTAATGGGAGGTACATGGGCATAGAAGGGTATAATAGATATAGAATGAGTTAATTAGCTCAGCTCAGACCGCACAGCACAGCAGAGGAGAGACTAGACGCTGACAGGCAGAAGCTCCAGACCGACAAGCTGATCGATTGCAGACTGAATCGCTGTCCAGAGAGGTCCTGAGGAGGGGGCGGCGGAGTCCATTAAAAGGAAGGCACGGGAGAATCGAGGAGAAGTCGAGTATCAGAGAGGGGAACGACGCAGGCGTCGCTGGTAGAGAGGTCACCGGTCCTGTCCTGAACCTTGAGGAGGTCTTTGCTCTTCATCCTTCCTGGGTCCTATCTTTTCCAACTCCTTGGCCAAGGGGTTTGGTTCTCGCACTTTAGGTAAATATACATGCAACCTTTAGTTGCGCTGCTGTCTCTATCTTCTCCTTTCTGAGGGACCGTCATTGATCAATAATTATTATTCTATGCTTTATCCTTGATATGCGATTAAGTACCATGTGGTTCTGTATTTTACTCTGCTAAATCTTTAGATAAACATTTTAAAACTTCCTGACTCTGTGATTATTTCAGGATTATGAACTGTAATGAATGTCACTCATTTTAAACTTCCCAATTGGCAAAGGATTCATTGGTAAGTCATTACTCTTCAATCAGAAGGTAATTGGTAGCAGGGATTTTGATAAAGAGTACAACTGACCCACCAGCATAAGTACTAGCGTAGTATGAATGTATGGGCCCAAGTGAGTATCTGATGTATGAATGCTCGTTGCTAGTAGAGTCGGGTGTCAAAGGGACAGGAGCAAGCTACTAGGTAAAAGGTCACCTGTTTAGAACCGTTTTTGTCTTGTGGATGGGACAATGTATGTAAAAAGGGGGCATACATGACAGGACTAGCCTAAAAGACATGACACCCCGGGACATTGCAATTTGCTATAGGATGGCTGGAGCATCCCATAGCAAACAAGTGTTCCACTTTGAACAAGCGAGAGCATTTTGCTCTTGCTTGTGCAAAGTGGAGCACTTTGCATTTTACCCTAGGGAGCTGCATCTTAGCAGCTCCCTGGGGGTAAAAAGCAATGCCGGCTCCCGCAGGAGGCGGGAGCTGGCTGGGACCACAGAGGCCTTCAGGCACCCCCGCGGTCCCCAAGAAGATGGGCATGCCCCGGGGGATGGGTTCACTGGGGCCAAAAATGGCCCAGGAGGGGGGCCACTCGGCCTCCCTTTTTTTCGTAAAAAAAAAATTGCTGGGCAACGGGGGATGGGTCCCCGGGCTGGAATCGACCTTCAGGAGGGGGGCTGCGTGGCCCCGCTGCCTTTTTATTTTAATTTTAAAAAATTGGGTCAGGCCCCGGGGGGATGGGGTTCCCAGGGCCCAAAGGGGTCAAGGAAAGAGGGGGCCACACAGCTCCCCTTCTTAAAATGAAAACAAAAATGAAGCCGGCAACTCGCCGAGGCCCTGCCCCCTGCCACACCTACTCTGCAAATGCATCTCCTGCTGCGCTCTGGGTTGGGGGATGAAGTCCCCTTGCCTCTTGAATGTCCCTGGGGACCAACTAGCCCACCTGTTACCTCCAGTAAGCCCCACACAGTGGAATTGCTGAGAGGTGGTCGGAGGCAACACCCCTTTTTCCACCACTCAGCACGCGCACCTCTCGGCGCACTGCTGGTGGGGCAATGAGGTCCCCTTGCATTCTGAGGGCCTCAGGACTAAAGTGGACTTCATCCCCCTAGCAGCAGTTCACCAGGAGGTGCATTTGCAGAGTGGTGGAGAAATTGTTATAGCGCAAGTTCTATGATGGGTGTCTAAGGGCTACCCTTGGCGGGGACTTGAGCTCTGCAGGGAGCCCTTTCATTTGCATTATGGAAGTGTTCAGAGCCGGGCACAGCTAAAGGAATATGCCGAGCAGTGGATCTTGGGGACTTCAGCATTATTTGACAGCACACGCATTAGAAATGCAAGTTCTGGCAACAAAAAAACGAGGTGAGCGCTGCTTTGTAATTTCGTGTACTGTGCAATTGAAGAAGTGTTTTCACATTGTGACTTTAAGTATAGCTGGCAGCAGTCAAGTAGAACATAATTTATATATTTTTCTTATATATACGGATATGCTGGAAAAGCAATTTGTGAAAGGCTGCCTACACGTTTAAAGGGACATGATAATTAAGGACACAGATGCTTTCAATTTGAAATATGCAGCACGCACAAGGTCAACAATGATGTTATATATTCTGCTTGAACTTAAGAAAACAAGGAGTGATTTTTATATTTATAAATTTTTTTTTACAAGTGACTGCCATGCGACAGTATTGAGACTTTTAAACACGAAGGATTCATGAATATAGCAACACTTTCAAGTTTATAAATGGCAACACCTGTGGAGAGAATTTAAAAGAGAAGGATACCTGATGCGCTCTATGGTTGACAAAGGCTGTGTCAACAGCCGAAACGCATTCCAGTTGGTGCAAGTGCTGTCTCTGTAATAAATGACATCATCTCAGAGATTTGAGTGCGGGCCTTTTCTAAATGAAGAGATGGAGGTTTTATAATCAAAGAGGAGTTTGTGGTATCGCCACTATCCTGCACCTCCAGCGATCTGGATGCACTCCAGTAATTCCATGAAAACCCAGAATATATATATATATATATATATATGTATATATATATATATATATATACATATATATATATACGCTCTTTTCTATAACAGACAGCACTCACAGGAGAGAATTATCCCAAGTTTATTGGGCTAAAATTACAAACAGACGCCTTTCGGCGACCGCCTTTCTCAGTGATGGCGAGCGCCATTAAACGGCATCATTAAATAACATACACTTCATTGGTTGCGCTTACAGTGCATTAATATAAACAGAGGACAGGCGACTAACATCGTTCACACGCATTTTTTGTCTTTTCAGTGCGGCCATCTTTTAAGATTGCAGTACAATAACAATTACCAATACTGCATCAATTCACTTCCTGCCGACAATTCAATACTTGCCAACATCGACAAACTAGAAGAGAACAAAATTAAATTAAAGTGAGAAAGCCACTATTATGCACATTATGTACACTTCTCCTCTAATACATTCATTCAATAGATCAATGCTATACTGCCCTGTATGGGCTAGGAATCCTACATGTATATTTTTTGAAAAAGGATGTAATATGAGTATTATTTACTGCTGGATAATAGGGTGGCTCTTAGAAGAGCCTTTGTGTTTATTGTGTGTAGATGATTACTACACTTAAAATAGGATGCAGACTTTCAAGTTATTAAAGCATATCCTGTTGCCACTGTCAGAGAAATTGCCTCCGTCATTTCTATATATGCTCCATGTCGAAGCACAAGTTGCAGTTGTAGATGAAGATGAAGCCTATGTTGTGGTCTCTAAGGAGAGCAGAAACTGTTTTATTAACATGTTTCCTGGCTTTGTCTATTTGTGGGCAGAATTTGTCTGACCATTTCCATTTCTGCCTTTGGCAAATGTTAGAGTACACCAATGCAGTGCAAAAGAAAAGTGCCATTAATTGGCCAAAGGTCTTCTTCATTGCGATTTCCAATCCTACCCGAGTAATAGTTCCTATGCCTATGCCACCACAGTGGATGTTGGCAATCTGCAATTCTCTGAACCAAAGGTGGCAATTGCTGCCACTTTAACCCTCTCTGCCGAATCCTGATAATGTCCACATTAGGCAAACCCAAGTCCCTGTCAATGCCACTCTTTCTATAAAACTCTCTCACCCAAAAGACATAGCTGTGACCCACAATCACCACTCTAACCATATTGTAGGAAGGAGCAGTAGCAGACAGAAGGCTGCAGCTGAATGTGACAGTTGTAGAACGAAAGGTAGTTAAAATGGAGGAGTGGACCTGGTTTAAGAAAAGTATGCTTTTGATTGCATGGTGTAAATAATGTGATAGCTAAAAATAGGTAGTGATTTCATAGGAAAAGTAAGTGGATCTGTTATTGGCTCTGCTTATAGTTAAGGCCTGTTACACTATTGTAGATATGCTTACATTTTCTAATGGTCAACCACACTAGCTACAGTTGACGTTTAAGCTGGTTTGCTCCTCTTGGAAAGTACTGTGAACTTTTGACTTACTAGTACAGTAGAGTATTTCAAACCAGGTTGCTATGACAACTGAGGTAAAGCAGTGTGGGGGAAGGATCCGAAATACACTCAACTTTGAATCCGTGTCATTGCTTAGAGACAGCAATTATTGAGAAATACAAATTTCCTAATTCAGATGTGTGATAGGATTGAAATATATTTAAAAAATAATAGCGCTATCATTATAAATACTTTAACAGACTCTCGTATGGATTCATGACTCCGTTGCGAAGTTAAATGGGGCCACGCTGGCTGTCACAATGGGGTTGCTAATCCACCAACAGAGACTACCAAATTGGTCTTCTTACCGGGAAACTAATAAAAGGTTTAAAGAAAAGGACTAATAGAAACTGGAGTAACAACAGGAAAAAATGATGGGGGTGTTTTGGTTTGCTAACTACATCAGTATCACTGGAAAAAGAGAGGGAAAAATTGCCATGATTGGTTCTTTCTGACAGAGAGTGGTAGTTGCAATTTTCCCTGAGAGGAAATTTAAAGTACAAGTGTGTTTAAATTTGATGGTTCAGAAAGTGAATTGACAGGTATGTTAATAATTCTGAGATTGCTAATGTAAACTTAAATAAATACAGGTAGTTACATGTCCTGTAACATAACTTAGATTGGGGCTGAAAGTGTTGATTAACTTTGAAGTGAAGTGCTTAGGATAACAATCAATTATTTGAACTGTAAATTAGATGTCTAAATGTGTAACATAGGGAGGAAGGAATGCAAGTATGCCTAAGACATGCTACTCTAGAGTCACTTTGTGTCCTTTCAACATGTCTTGGACCTGCTACTGGACAGTCTGTGTATACAGTTTTAGTATTAGCCCTAGTTCACATTTGAAATATGTTCCAAAGTCTTTAAAATCCTTTTCTACAACATATAAGTTAGCCCTCAGGTGGGATGTAGATGGGTCACAGGCAGTGAGGTATGTGGTTAAAACATAACACATATAGTTTGAAGTTTCAGTGACTCATATGTGCATTTACAGACCTACTTGTGTAGATATGCAATCAAATAGAGAACTGGCGCTTCACTGCCACAGGCGTGCTTCTGCAGAACCTATGTGTGCATCTTCACCAGTCGCCAAATTGACATTTAAGAGTGCTTGCGAAGCCTAAAACTATTCTTCATTACATCTAACTCACCGCTAAGGTAGGCTTTATGTAGGCCATAGGCAGTGAGCTATGTGCTCAAAACCTAACACATATACTTTCAAATTTGAGTCACTGACAACTGCATTTACAGACCCCTATGCCCAGTTATACACAGTCTGACAGTCACATTGCAACTCACATACCTATCTGCAAAAGGAGAGAGCCACTTATAACCCAGTCACTCCGAGTCTGGTTGCTCAGTGGACTAATGCGTCCACTCTAGGACCTGTGTTCGACATGGCCACAGGTTTGAATCCCGAAGGGTCCACTCAGCTTGTCATCCATCTGAGGTCGATAAAATGAGTACTATTGAGTTGTGTAAAAATAAACATCTTTTATTCAGTGCTAAAATGCCTACTGGTGAACGTCCACTTTGCAAATTCATGTTATTTTATATTACTCTTGCAAAATAACACCTAAGCATTCACTCAGATATAGAGATACATCATATGTATCTCGGCCTACTAGAAGCAGTTCTGCACACACTGTTGAATACCCCAAAACTCACTAACACAGCCTGAAAGCAATCCATGCAGCCCCTTAGATACATATTTAGAGAGCCATAGAGACACTAAGAGCGGTAGTCATATAGCAACATACTTCCTTAAATATGCATAGACATACCCAAATAGGGACTGAGACACTCATTCAGATATCTACTTAGTCACTAACAGTAACAAGTCAATCATATAGATAGCTGCTGCTTCAAATATGTCTCAGGCCTGCTTCTGCAGAACATGTGTGTGCAGCTTCAGCAGTAAGCCAAATTGACTTTAAAGAGGGCTTGCCAAGCCTTAAACTTCTCTTCTTTTACATATAACTCACCCTTAAGGTACACAGTAGGTAGGTCATAGGCAGTGAGCTCTCTGCTCAAAACCTAAAACATATACTTTCAAGTTTGAGTCAATGACATTGCACTTATAGGCCCCTTTGCGCAGTTATACATCCAGTCTCACAATCACATTGGCACTCACATACCTATGTCCAAACGTATAGAGCCACTAATACACCTAGTCACACACTTACAGCAGCCCTAACCATTCACTCAGATATAGAGATACATCAAATGTATCAAGGCCTACTGGTGACAGTTCTGCACACACGGTTGAATTTAAAGATATGTACCAGTTAGTATAGTATGGAAACCTAAATGGCTTTATTTCTTTTTCTTTCCAGACTTCTACTTCTACTTACAAATAAAGATTTACATTGCCAAAGAAAACTGAGAGAAAAAGATACAGAAGAAAGCATACTATGCTCTTACAACACACAAAGAAAAGAAGAAAATATTGAGAATAGAGTAAAAGGTAAGAAAACTAATATGTGTCTTAAAACAGTATATGGAAGGCTGTAAATTGAGCAAAACAAAGTAAATAAGATGCAAAGTGTGAATTTACGTAAACATGAACAAAAAGGAAGTGATATTAACAGAAAGAAAATCATCTAAGAAAGGAAATACTTTAATAAGAAGACAAAGACAGTTAAAGGAAATATGTAATTTAGAATCTTCTACAATCTATTAAACAATATAAAAGAAGAAGAGAGGCGCTCAAACAAAAGGAGCATGTTGAGGCTGTAGTTGATATGGCATTTGCCCTGAAGAGAAAGCTATACCTTTGGATTTTGAGCAGAATGAGAACACCAGATAAAACAGTGTTGTCAATGAGGATAAAAAGCTAGAATACAATATTTGTCAAAAGAACAAACTTTTGTAAAATATTTTGGGGTGAATAGAAGCATGCCTCCAGTACTGAGCCTTCCTTTAATGAAGAAAGCTGCTTTCAAGAGAAAACATTAGTGCATGCAGTTGAAACTACTGGGTGATGTTATGAGGTAAAGCATGGTGCTCCCATTGCAAAAAAGGAGATGGTTCCTAGAAATGTTGAGGAAGTGATAGATGAAGAGGTACAGGGAAGGCGTAGACAGGCCCCTGTATACAAATAGAACTGTAGTAGTAGTATTTGCAGTGTTTGGCAAGAATCAATTGACATATTAAGAACTTTCCTTCGTAAGTTTCCATACAGAAGTCCGAAACAGAAAATTGTAGCTTTGCAAAGATTAGATCCAGATGAAAGTATGAAAATGTTCAAGGAAATTCACTAGCATGTCTATGGAAGTAAGTGTGCCAAAGCACTATGATCGTTTCAGAATGTTAGTTGTACACAATTTGCAAATGTGAACATTGGTTAGGAGACTTTACTATGTCAAAACTCATGCCCTATGTTTAGGAAAAATTAATACAGTTCCTCTGCATGGTACAGTAGCAAAGGTAGAAAAGGTTTGTGATGATGTCCAATTTGGTTTCTTTGGTCCTGAAGAGGAGTGTAGGGAAAATGATGACTTAGTATCTGCAAGTGTAGCAGAACAGAAGACAGGTATTACTCTTGATAACTTTCAAGAAGAGATTAAAAAGTTTAATACAGTCTGTTCAGAGAAACAGAACTGTGTTTGTATATGTTGTCAACGCACTCACTACAAAAGTCAAACTCATTATTTTACTGTGTCTACAAAAAGTGAAGAAGAGAACAAAGATAAGTGGCAAGAATTTGCAGCGCATATTATTTTTAGAGGAACGCTTTAATTCTAATACAGTATATGCATCATTCCAAGCTATAGTTCATATGGAGCCCAAAACAGGGAGTTACCTCCAACTGAGCTCCAGAAAGTTCTTAAAGGTAGAGTTGTGTACTTGCCATTAGATTTCAAGCAGAATATTGAAAATGTAGGAGTGCAGAGAGATTTGGAAGAAGCACTTATTATTGTAGTCAATGGTGCCCATACGAAGAGTAATAAATAACACGTTAGTGGATGTCAGTAAAGCAAAAAAGCAACATTGTATCTTGTGCAAAATAATAGTTATTACAGAAATATAGATCTTCTTCAAGATAGAACACATATATTGGTTGACACATCATCATCAAGAGGTCAGATTGAAAAGGTGGATCAATCCAGATCAGAAGAAATTTATGAACACTACAGTGTTCATCCTTTACATTCTAAAGAGATTATTGGTGACAATATTGATCTCTTTCAAATGAAAAAAGCAGAAGGAGCAATCTTTATTGCTTGGGAGAAATGTTTAGAAGCTGGCTGTTTTCCGCATCTGGTTCCTACTGGAGTAGGTGGTAGATATGCACAAATATCAGCAGCCGAGTACAGATCTATTAGACTATATTCCGAAGATCCTAGATTTTGCTGGTTTATTCCCTATACATTTCATCTACTACTTGAAAGTGACTTGTCAGGGCTATCTTATGCAGTAAATCACATTCTCAAAACAGGAGTAAATTTGCAAAATCTTTCAGCAAGGGAATTTGTTGTGAAAGTTCAAGGTAAAGATGAAAGCCTAGAATACAACTTGATTAATCTGATGGCGTGTCAATGTGGTACCAATGAGTATTGGTATCATCATCAGAGTGAACTGAAATGCATGTTGAGAAATGTATGAGCACTTACTTGGTTTCTAACACTCAGTTGTTCTGAGTATGGATGGGATGCCCTATATGAATTCTTGTGAGAAGCAAACTCAAACATAAAATATATCAATCTGAAGACAGCAGGAGAACTTTGCTCGTTGGACTCTCCAAATGTTTATAGATATTTCAACCACAGATTTCAAGGTATGATGTCTTCCATCTGTAACAAAATGAATCCCCCACTTTGGTTCAAAGAGTACCAAGCAAGTGGTGCTTCACACAGTCAAATGCTGTTATGGGTAAAATATGCCCCAACATTTAGAACAGACACTGATGAGTCTGTCTTGTCTTTCATACAACAGTATGTGATATCCGCCATCCAAAAAGACAGTGCTGACAAAGGCTTGAGACAAGTTCTATGGTTTCAAACTCATAGATGTGGTAAGTACTGTTGCCAAAAATAGAAATGCAAAGAAACATTTTACAGAAGATGTTGTTTTGGTTTCCCGTGTCCTGTCATTTCAGAAGAAAGAGTCAACAGCTTTTTGTCTGCAGTAATGAATACCCTGGCACGGAAATCACCAAAAAGTACATACAACCTGAGAAGAACAGACGCTTCCAAGTCATCTGCAAAACATGTGTCTCTATGAAGAACTTCAGCACTATACATATATCAGTAATATAACTAAAAACATAGAAGAAGGAATATATGCAGTACTTGGATGTGACGTTGTTTGGTGAGACACAACAAAGGTAATCTAATTAATCACTGAAAGCTTAGTTGCCAAACCCCAAACAGAAGAGAGTTTTTCTACTTGGCACTGTTGCAGTTGTTCAAGCTATGGTGTGCTGAATCAGATTTGTTTGGACGCTATGACTGTTATGAAGACTCTTTCAATGCTGTGAAAGACAGCATTGAGTGTTCAGTCTTTTCAACCCACTTGCAAATGTTGAAAGATGAGATTTAACAAGAAGAAACCATCGCTTCTGAGATAGCCAAGGAGAGTTTACAAAGCAGCCAAAATTCTGCACAAGTGAGTCAAGAGCCTCATGGAGAACCAGTTGTTGAAAATGAAGCAGCTACAGCTACGAATAAGGTGGAGATTGCATTGCAGCAAGCAAAAGAGAGAACTGGATTTCGAACACTTAGGGCCTGATGACTAGTTTGGCGGTCCAAGGACCTTCAGACTCGTGGTGAAGTGGCGGTGGTGGTCCAGCCACCACCGCAACGGTGGTCCGACTGCCCCATTACGAGTTGTGTGCTCAGACAACCGCCGCCCCCAGGGAACCACCATTTCCTGGAGGTGGCGCAGCGGTCAGAGGCCACAATATGCCCGGCAGGACCACCGTGGTCCTGCCAAGCATATTGCGAGTTTCCTCTCCACCAGCAGTGACATGAAGGATCCTCCTCCATGTCAATCCTGATGGAGAGGAAACAAAGGTGCCTCCTCCGCTTGTGCATGCACCCCCTGAGGGAATGCACAACAGTTCCTGCATGGTATGGACTTTTTAGTCCATGCCATGCAGGAACCTTGTGAGGCGTTCCAATTGCGGTGCTGCTGCCTCTGAAAGAGGCACTGCCCTGAGAACGCCACGTCACCCACCTGCCAGATTACAAACAACTGCGAGTTTCGGCGGTGCAGAAGCACTGTGGTGAAGTACCACACACCCTCACTCCACAGAAACTTGTAATTGGGCCCTAATTAGAACAACTGAACAATGAACAAAAAGAAATTTCCAACAAAGTTAAAGATAAAATAGGGCATGGATTTCTGCATGAAAGGAAACAGTGTGATTGTTCTCGTGCAAACCAATATTACTATACATCAGTGGTCAAGCTGGCACTGGAAAAAGCTTTCTAATTAAAGTTCTCACTGGTTATCTACAGAAGACTACAGACTCAAATCTGTCTTGTGTGGTAAAAGCACAACAGGATGAGCTGTGCATAGCATTACAGTTATTACTTTACATCGCCTACTAATGCTACCTGTTGAACATGGCAATAAACTGGAATACTAGAAATAATCTGGTGAAACTTGCAATGAAATATCAAGAGTATTGAAGAAAAGGACAACTTATAATCATTGATGAGGTCACCATGGTATCCAACTTAATGTTTGCTTTAATACACAAATGCAGCAGATTTTAAGAACATACTACAATGTGCTCTTTGGAGGAAAGTATATAATTGCATTTAGTGACCAACTTCAACTCACTCCCATAAAAGGACAACTTGTTTTCAAAACACTTGTGCATAATGAAAGAAAAAAATCTCTTGGAAGTATTGACAATGTAAATATTACACTTTGAATACGAGGAACTAGTGAAAAATATGCATCAAGCATCTGATGTGGATTATGCAGATATACTGTAGGACATTAGAATAGGAGTTCTAACAAAAGAGGGAAAACGTGCTTTGGAAAGTCGTCTTATCATGAAACTATTTACATCTAATATTAGAGCAGGTGAACAAATGTACAATTTTATTGATGACTAGAAGTCTATAAATTATTTAAAGCCAACACTTCAAGAGCCAGATGTACGACCCATTTTTGCAATCGCAAACAAGAAATCGGCCTGTTTGCGACTGCAAAAAAGGGTCCTGGCATGTACAAATGCTATTTTGCGAGTCACTGACTCGCAAAATAGCGTTTGCGACTCTCGCTATTAGGAAGGGGCGTCCCTTCCTAATAGCGAGTCTCTATGCCATGTACTATTGTTTTGCAACCGCATTTGCGGCTGCAAAACACTTGCAGTTTACCACCTACTTCAAGTAGGTGGTAAACCACTCACAAACGGGAAGGGGTCCCCAGGGGACCCCTTCCACTTTGTGTGTGCGAAAATATTTTTTAAGTGCAGGCAGTGGTCCCTAGCAGGCAGTGGTCCCATGGACCACTGCCTGCCCTTAAAAAATGAAACTGAAGTGTTTCATTTTTCTTGTTTAAATGCATCCTGTTTTCTTTTAAGTAAAACGGGCTGCATTTTTTTAAAAACTGCTTTATTTTAAAGCAGTCACAGACATGGTGGTCTGCTGACCCCAGCAGGCCACCATCCCTGGGAGTGCTAGCCATTCCCAATGTGGTCGCAAATTGCGCTTGCCTCATGAATATTGATGAGGCATGCAATTTGCGACCCCAATGGGAATCGCAAACAGTGTCTCAGACACTGTTTTACATTCACTTTAGCGAGTCACAAATTGCGAGTCGCAATTCGATGCAATTTGAGACTCGCTAAAGTGAATGGTTGTACATCTGGCCCCAAGAGTGCTCCAAATTTAATAAACAATTACTACAACTGTAGAAAGAATATTTTTGGGAAATTACAGCTAGTGATAAAATGGAACATCAGGGAGTCACAATACTACTCACAGATAAACTTCAAGCAAAATTGGATACTTTGGAAAAGCCTGTATCCAAAACTGCAGAATTATAAAAGCATTTACTTGTGAGCAAAAACTGTTCAGTAATTTTGCCGCGTAATTTAAATGTTGATGAAGGGTTAGTAAATGGTGCAATGGGTAAAATAATTGATTTGATTAATTTCCCCAATAGAGATGAGGTTGACTACTAGACCATAAAATTTGATGAGATTGATGGCGTGAAGCATGTTTTTTGCTAGTGAAAGACTTATATGCGCGGGCCAAGAATTTTCATTTCTCTAGCATATGCTGTAACTGTCCATAAATCACAAGGTTTACGTGTAGGTGCAGCTTTTGTTAATATTGGAATTACTTTGTTTAAAAAAGGAATATCATATGTAGCATTGTCGCGAGTTAGAAGATTTTCTGGGGTTTTTTGAACTGATTTTGATGAAAAGAAAGTTAGTGTTGATGCAAGCTGTGTAAAAGAGTAAAATCTGTTAAGAAGTGTATACGTTCCTCATTTTGGCCAATATCCAGTTTAAAAGAATTGGATAATCTGTCCAAAGTGAAAGATTACAAGAGTTTACAGATGCTGAAGAAAAGAAAGAACACAAGGACAAAGTAGAATATGCTAAGAAGAGAAAATTGAAAAATGACGAAGATATTGTAGGTTAAGAGTTGGAAAATAGTTCATGTGTTAGCAACCATCCAAATGTTGTTCTCAATGTATTGTTTCATTTACCACATCTGGGGAACCAAATTCATCACAATCAGATAAAAGATTGTGTTCTGCACTGCATCACTTGCTTTTAGTTTTAGAAGAAGAAGCTGTAAATATTGGTGATTTATTTGAAAAGAGTTGCACATAGAACCATGACTGTGAAGATAGTGTTTATTCATCTACTACTCAAATACATTCTCAGCGCTTTCTTTATTTTACATTACCAGATTCCAAAACTGTGCCTTTTGAGAAGTTGTTGACGAAGGCTAACCAAAATATGACCGGCCCAAACTGCAGATCAGATTTTATGTCTATGTTAAACTTAAGGATAACTGGAAAATGCCTTATAGTATTACTACAATGATGCAGAGCAGATGGTTCCAAATTGGAAACTCAAATTGCAAACTTCAAAGCTGTTTTGGGAAGAACTTTTACTACTTTGGCTATCATCTTTCATAAAGGAATTAATACAACCTCTGGACACTACACTGTGGGGCATATTCACAAGGAGCTATCGCCGAATTAACGGCACTTTATCGCAGCCAAAGTCGTGATAAATTTACCTCCCCATTCACAAGCCTGTGTTAACAGCCCACAGCACCAGTTTACCCGCGATAGCAGCCGCAAAAAACATCGCCACAGAGGACCCCCGCAAATATCGCTAATGAGATGTAGAGTAGGCGTTCCCGTGCCAAAAGTCGAGACAACATCACACCTCAACATTCACAACGACCAGCCACATCGGCAATAAAAACACAAAACAGGCGATAAGGCGCGTTAGCACCAGGAAATTTACACCTGCTCTGACCTGGTGTAAAGTCGGACGGCAGCCAGCACCACAAAAGGGAGCACAGCCCAGGGCCACATCCGAAGGGCAACAGATGCCATGAAGCCACCCATCATGCGGCCCAGACACCCAAGAGGGCCACAACACCCACCTCCACCACCCCAGGACCCCAACCCACACCCGGAACACCCCCCCCGGACCACCACAGACGCAGCGCAGCGCAGACAAAGACAGCGGAACCGCATCCTGACCAGCATCGCCTAACAGGCCTACGGCACCAACACAGCGGACAACCAACATCCCACCCCACACAAAGCTGATGGCATGGCTGCACCTGTTGGCCCCTGGGACCCCCCAACCAACACCCGCCAGAGTCGGAGGAGTCTCACAGCCAGCCACATCCAAGTCCCCCACACCTGTCCTGGACATCACCATCACCATCACCCTGGTACCCCAGTACATACAACACAATGCGCAGGATCCGCTGGAGACCAAGCAAGGACCATACGCCCAAGCAGGATGCACGCACGTGTTGGGGGCAATACACAGCATACATGTACTACCTGTGCCCCCAGTTGACACAGCACACAATCACCGCAACAGGAAGCACACGTCTCACATCAATGTGCAGGCAACAACAGAACACCGTGGAACACCCAACAATGTTGCCTTCAAATACACAGCCAGTGTGCATGATACCTTCATCCTCCGACAGTCCATCATCAACCAGCGTTCCCAGGATGGCAACAAGGCAAATGCACAGCCCCTTGGCAATATCCAAATGAACACCCCACACACCTCAACTCCACAACCATGCAACTCACAACGCTGGCAATGCACACGTCACAAAATCACATACAACAGGCACAACAACATGCCCACCCACCAGACACGACAGAACAACTTACAATGTCCACATGGGCAAGCCCTGAACATGAGCCAGCAACGGCATGGCACCTCAGCCACATAATAGCCGAATGTGGGGAGAGGTGGCAACCAAGCATGTGTGAAGGATGCAGTAGAACCATGATTGGGAAAGTACACAATGCCAAGAGTGCCGGAGATGTGCTGGACACCTCGCAGTATGCAGAACACACCCATATCCATGGCGACATACACCGCTTGTGTATGGAGTGTAGTGGACAGTGGACACCACCATGTCACCCCAGCCAGTGGGGGACCTCGCGGAAATGTTGCCTGTTACGCCCCCCCTAAGTGTCAGCGGAGTGGGATGGCCCAGCGTATGCCACGCCAGCGTAAGGGTGTGAATAAAAAGCACATAGGCCTGGGCGTGGTCCTCTTCCGGAAAGACCCACGTCTCTGCCAGGGCGGCGCCTCCCACCCTGCCACGAGGCCAACGCCATCCTCGTGAGCGGAGTTGCCTGCGATGCTGTGCGCCTGCCAGACCCCGGCACGCTGGACCATGAACCCGTCAGGCCAGCCCCTGCGCAGCCAGGCCACACTGATCACCTTCTGACACCGGTGTGTGTCAAGGAGGGCCCACCACGTGCCGGCGCAAGCCCCAAGCCCGCGACCTTGGCAGCTACCTCAGACCATCACGGCCTCCACAACACAGGCCCGCTTTATTCCTTTTTCGTTGACGTACTCTACTGCTGCCCCCGGCCTACTCCTCGGACCAGTAGGTCCCATATGTGAAACTGTGTCCTGAGTCATGAATGGCAGTGACCCCAAATCCGGGCCAGCGGCCACAGCACCAGACCCCCCCGATCAGTGAGGCATAGTTCCATATGGGCATCTTGCGACACGTGGTGCCACTAACCCTGTTCAACGTCAGCCGGCTACACGTGGTGCCACTAACCCTGTTCAATGCCAGCCTGCTACACGTGGTGCCACTAACCCTGTTCAACGTCAGCCGGCTACACGTGGTGCCACTAACCCTGTTCAACGACAGCCTGCTTCACGTGGTGCCACTAACCCTGTTCAATGCCAGCCGGCTACACGTGGATAAGGGACCAGGACTATCCTGCTGACCAGTAGGTCACACATCTAGCACCTAGTCGCAAAGCACGAATGGCAGAGTCCACACCAGTGGTCGCACGGAGAGGTGTAAGAGGAAGATGCGGCTCAGTCCGGATGAATGCTGGGTCACATACACGGAGGTGACCTTAACACGTGGTGCCACTGAACCTGAACTACGCAGGCCGGTAGGGCCATCCAACCTATGCCGGCGACACTCGGTGAATGGGCCATGCTGACCGCTGCCTCAGGCCTACACCACAGTCAGGTAGGTCACACATTTGGAACTGAGTCTTTATTACACCATGGCAGTGAACATTATTTAAGGCAGAGAACAATTCACTATACACCCTCCGATGTGGTGGCAACAAGTCTGTGCATGGCATCACAACCACACGTGTCTGTGGGCCTACGCGGACCACTGCCCTCGGCCTACACTGCGCACGAGTGGGATCACAGATTTGGAACTGAACATCGGTAATTCAAAAGGTAGAATACATTTCTTTGCACGCACGGAGGGGCGTAAGAGGATGACACGTTGCAGTCCGGAGGGAACAGGATCAGCATCACGGAGGTGATTGAACACTACCGACAACTGCCACTGTGTCACTAACTCTGTGCCTCGCGAGCCAACGACCCGTGGCTGTGGGCCACTCCTGACCGCTGCCTCCGGCCTACACTGCGGTCCAGTAGGTCACAGAGCCTTGATTTGGCATTCTTGGAGTTCACATATGTGTACCGGCATCATCGCAGACTGCATCCCCTCACAGTACCTGTGCCACTAAGTTTGTTCCCCGACATTCATGGACACTCACTGGTCGTACATTGGTGGCGTTTGAGTCTATGGACTAGGGGCTAGTTTTCATCCTCATGTAGCTGATCCCGAATTGTTGGTGCAAACGAGGGTTGTGCTTTCCACTCCTCCATTTGCTGCTTCCAGATAACATCAGACCTTCCGCATCATGCCCTGGAGGACACCTTTCACTGTCCCCCGCAACCCTCCGCAACTTACACCTCGGACATTGATGGGGACCCGCTCAGGTCGCATGGCCCATCTGACTGCAACGCAAGTCACCGTCCCACGGCTGGGTGCCTGTGCCGGCCGCAGTGCATCCAGTGCCACTAACTCTGTGCTGCTCAGGCCTGGGACCCCTTCTTCTGAGACATTGAATGGCCTCTGTAGCGATGGACTTGGGGTCATCAACGCCATGTGTCTGTGGCCCTGTGCTGTCCGCCTCCTCCGGCCCCAACTGCGGGCCACCAGGCCCCACACATGGCATCGAGTCTTGACCGGCCCGGACGTCGCATCACCGCAGGCGGCACACGCCACCACCGCAAGGACCACCTCCAACCGCCATCTGCCAGAGTCGAAAGGGTGGTCCTGACAGACCTACAGAGTTGCTCAGACCTGTCGTGGATGCCATCCTCGGCCTGCTACCCTGCTCAGCACTCCAGGTGCCAGTGACTCAGTGCACCGCAAGCCATTGTCCGTTACTGATTGAGTTTTGTGCTGTTGTGAGGTTGCGCAGCAATGTCTCCCCATGCAGTGGGGAAGATCTGGGACTATGATGAGGAAGATGTGTCAAGTGTGCGGACGGGAGAAGGCACAGACAATGGGAGGGCAGGAGGCAACAGCCCCTAGGCAGGAATGCAGACTGGTGGTGGTAGTAAAGCTACACACCCGGATCTATTACTGGGTATTGCGCTGTGGACTGCGGACACAACTGTCACCTCAGGCAGTGTGGGGAACCTGGGACGTTGATGCAGGTGTAACACACTCCACTGCATGTGCACCAGGACTAACCGGAAGGGACACAATCCTAGCAATTTCTTCACATGAGCGCGCTCTTCTCTAGTGCCCCTACCTCCGTGCACTGCAACTCACGGAACCTCCTGACTGAATATTGGGTGACCTCTGTCCTTACTCCGGATCCCTCCATGTTGCTCTGCAGTTGACTCTGTTATGCTGGTGTTTTCTGTTTCCATTACACTGGTGTCCACTGTTCAGGTTGTTGCCAGCACCAAGCACTCCGTGTGGGCTGGCTTATACTCACCCCACACACATCCAGCACAGGCGTCACTGTACATGTGGCCCTGCCAATAAAGCGGCCGGGCGCACGTGCCCGTAGCCAGTTCAACATTATATGTGCCTGTGTCCCTGTGGTCTTGTTGTATGCATAGGGGCCCTGGCCCCTATGACATCACATTGTGCTGTGTACAGCGGACACAGACATGTCACCGCAGGCAGCGGGCTAGAACCTGGACATGTAGCTTTGTCGTCACCCACTCAATTCGTAAGGGGAGTGGACTGTGCCATTGTACGCTGAGCCAACGTGGGTGTGTGACTGATATGTGCGTGCCCCTGGGTGTGGTTCTGTACTGGGTATGTGCATCTGCATGTGTCTCTATGGCAGTGTGGGTCTCCTTTGTGGGGTGTAGGTGGTCCCTGAAGGGTATTGGACACCCACGTATGTGTTCTAGTTCGCATTCCATGGGTTGGGCAACACCCGCACCTATTGGGCCACCTCCTTTTGGCGTTCTGACACCTGGCATTGGTGTGCCTTGTGTGGGTGGGTGAAGTGTTGTGAGCCTGCCGTGATTGCGGGTGCTTCATGCTGTGTGGTCTGTTGCAGGGGCTGGGTTCTCCTCTGAGTAGCTTGTCTGCCCTGGTCCTGGTGGTGGGTTGTGTGGGATGTCCATGGGCTGTTGTAGGGCATCGGTGTCGAAGGTGTGGTGTTCGTCTCCGGCATCACTGATGGGTTGTCTGTTCTGACCTGCTGGAGGTGTTTTTTGTCCCTCTGCATCGTGAAGGGGAGGTGCATGTTGGCATTGTGTTGGCGCCTTGTTCTTGTCGACATGCAGACTGTGTGACAATGTACATTGTGACTGTTTGGGCGGTGGTGGCTATTTGAGTTGGGACAGTGTACATTTGGCCTACATGGCTGATGTGGGGTTGTAGCCGTAGATTTGCATCTCACAGTTCCCTGCTCTGTCCAATGTGATTGTTCTGTTTCTGCGCCTGGGCGGACCCAGTTGTGTCCCCTGTTCTGCAGTGTGGGTGTTGCACTTTGTGCCACATTGTCATGGCATGTGCTGTGATTGCTATGTGTGTGTGCTGCAGAGTGCCACGGGGATGGGGGACATGTCCCTGGGTAATTGTGGTTGTGCAGTGTGCTACGCCTCATTGTGCATGTGTGCCATTGTGCCCATCACCCCCGCCCCCCAGTCCCTGTTGGATCCTCACCCTGTTGTTGTTGTGTCAGGTCCTGTGGAGCTGTGTCCGTACTCCCTACTCCTTGCACCGTCTCCACACTGATGACTGTGGCCTGGGTTTCCTCCAGCTCCTCCTGTGGCGCTGGACTGCCACCTCCTGTCGCCGTTGCTGCCTTCCTGTTGGCAGCGGGTTTGTGCCTGGTTTAGGTTGTCACGTCCTGCCGGCGCCTCTTGGCCTCCTGGATTGGCCTCCTGGGCACTCCGACTGCATTCCAGGTGGTCTGCTTGTGGGTCAGTTGCTGGTAGTGTTCTGTCACCTCCGTGACGCTGGTCTTGTTTTCCTGCGGTCTGCACCCCGTCTTCCTCTCCCTTTTCTCCTTGGCCTTCCCCGACCCAGTTGTTCCTTGCTGGTGGTCTGTGGGGGTTGTGGGGTTCGCGTTGACCTCTGCGCTGGGTCAGGGTGCATCCATGTTGCTACGTGCTTTTGCTTGTTTCTGGTGTGCTGTTTCTGTGGTTTTTATGGTGCAATTTCCCACCAGACGCGTGGGATTTGCAGGCCTGTGGCTGCTTTTCGCTGCTTTTTTTACCGCGATTGGCCTCATCGCATTATTTCTCGCGTTTCGCATTTTTTCGGTGTGGCGTTGATTTTCACGCTGACATTTGACGCGTTATCTGGTGACTATCGCATGGTACCGCCTTGTTGTGAATTCCACGTTGACACAGGGTTATTTTCCCGCGATAGGCTGCGATATTGAAAGTTGCGTTACGCTACTCTTGCGGTAGTTATCACACGTTCTTGTGAATATACCCCTGTGTATTTAAAGAGCGAAATTGGATGGACGAAATGTAAATACATTAACCTCAATTTCAAAACAAAACTTCCTTTCAAACTACCAAACTCTTATCTTTTGTTTCTTCAACCAAAGTTCTAAGGAGGATTTCTGGATTAAAAAAAAATTGGTATATGGTGCTTTTTCTATGTGGTTCATCAGTCTTTTAGACATTATTTAGCCTGTTTGGGGGTAATGTCTTTTAAAAATATCTTCAAAATCCAACAGTCCTTTTATCTTCCACAAAGGAGTTAATACCACAGCTAAATACTACACTGTCTAATTAAAGTCTGAAAGTGAATGGACATAATCCAATTACAGCAACCGTAAGTTGAAAGCAGAAACTACTTTCAAACTAAAAAGACCCCTTTTTGTTTCATCAACCAAACCTCTACATTCCATTTGTGCAAAAAAAACACAGTATAGAATTTTGTCTATATGGATAGTCAGCATTTAAACAGTATTTGGACTGCCAGGTGTGATGTTTTCAAAAGGATCTCCAAAATTGAAGAGCGCTTTATATTTATTTGTAATATTGTACCTGATCTAATAATGTAAGAAATATTTTAAACATAGGTACGTTTAGATTACTGTAGTAATTCCAGAAAAACAACTGATTAATGAATTGTAGTGAGTACAATGCATACTTTCACTTAATTGTAGAGATCTTCTATGCAGCTTTGGGGTTTTTGTACAATACATTGATTCTTTTTTCCTCACTGTTTGAGGATAATGATTTATACAGACCACCGTTTATATATTTTTACTACATTGTAATTGTAATACAGTGTTAAAGTATACGTAATTTATACTGTTATGTTTCTGTAATTTTGAAGATTAAATTCTAACATAGCATTTAAACATTGTTAGATGTCTCAAAAATTCTACCACAAACATATTGGTTAGATATATCCATGGAGAGTATCTTTAAACATGAAATGGTCTTGCCATACCTTCCCATTCGTTTCTTTTACCTATTTTGTAAACTTTAATTGTAATACAGCAGATTTGCAGTCATTCACACAACATCTCACTCAATCATTCAAAAACTTTTTCATAAGTCACTCACATAACCACTATTTCATTCACAGGATAGACCACACCCCAACACATTCACTCATTCCCTGACTCACCCATTACTCACCCATACTCTATTCACACACACTATTAGTCACTGATACAGTGCCTCACATACCCACTCACTAACATGTACAGTCAGTCTCACAACTACTGACTTACCCATACACCCACTGGCACACTACTCACTCACCAATGCAGCCAGTCACACACAGGCACATGCATCAAGCCAAAAAAGCCTCGCAAAAATTGCGATTTGCAAAAAATGGCCGTTTGCGAACGCAATTCAACCTTTTCCGATGCAGGAACCCATTTACCGAAAAACAAACAGTTTCGCTAAAATAAGGAATCGCAAAATTAGCGAGTACCAATAATGCGAATCCTTATTACCGAGTCCCTGTACAGCGGCCGCAAATAGCAATTAGCTAATAAAAACTCGCAATCCAATGCATGTAAACTCGCAATTAGCGAATCGCATGAAAAATGCTATTTTGCAAGTGCAGAATAAGGGGAATCACAATCAGGTGGTAAAGTAAAAAAAAAAATTTGCACAGGTGCAAACCATCAGAAACGTATTTAAACTGACTCAGAAGGCCCCTGAAGCCTTTCACAATGTCAGCGCTCTACGTGATGGCGAGGAGGATGAGGATCCATGCAGCAGCCCAGTGCAGAAGGAGAATACAAGATCGGAGTCTCAAAGTGCGCATCACATCACTGGGACAAACAGAAGATTCAATGTATGATAAGTACAGGCTGAACGGTGCAATGACCCTACACTTAATAGCAGTATTGGAACCCCTAATGCAGCGCCAGACCCGTAGGACCCATACCATCCCCGCACATGTCTAGGTCCTATGTTGCCTGCACCTACTTCCCTCAGGCAGTTTCCAGGGGGTAGTAGCCGTAGCTGGAGGGGTATCACAAAGCTCCCTTTCACGTTTCTCCAACACCTTCCTTGACACCATGATGAGAAGGATCCACACCCACATCACCGTCCCCACAAGCCAACAGGATTTGAACAAGACAAAACAGGACTCCTACCAGATAGCACAGTACCCTCATGTGATCGGCTGCATAGATTGCATGCATGTCCCCAGCAGCGATTGAAGACATTGTCAGGCACAGGAAATCCTAACAACCAATCAATGTGCAACTAGTGTGCAATGCAAAACATATCATAACAGACATTGTGGCGCAATTCCCTGGAAGCACCCATGACTCCTATATATTTCGACACAGTGGCATCCACATGTGTCTGCTCAGGGGTGAATTCGGGGAAGGACATCTACTTGGTGCACACATATACTTATACCATCCACCATCCACCCACACAACTCAGACAAGTGCATAGGGCAAGCTCAGCAGAAGGGCAAAGGAGACGTGCAGACATCACACAACATTATTACTGAGGTATGTAATGATGAGACAAGACACTTAAATGTCGAACAGAAAAGTATTTACTAACATGAGCCCATGTAGTATTGTGTTGCCACACAGAAAATTGTGCAAAACAGAACCGTGATTGCATAGAAGAATACCGGAAAATAAACAAATCCATGACCTGGATATCAATCACTATAATGGTTACGTCACCATGGGCAAATGAAGGACGACATGTCTTCCTAGCGCTTCCTGCCATGCACCCCCAAACGCCGGTCGCCTGCATCGGCTACATCCCCCTGATGTGCAACAGAAGGTGTTGTGCTGCGGGCACTGCGCCTCCTGGCAGTGGTCACTGGCACCGACAGGCTGCTAAGGCTGGATGTCTCCTCACTCCCCTCCTCCCCCGTCAAGGTGCTGCCACCAACGGTACCGGCCTGGATCAGTTCCACAGCAGTGGTCACCTGTCCAAGGGCCCTGGACACATCCCCACAACAATGGCCCATTTCTATTTGCATGGCCACGGAGCGACGTGACAGCAGCGCAGTGGTGCTGCAGAGCTTATTGTTGGACCTGGTATAGGCCGCCATGCGCAACATGCTCTGGCGATGCCTTCTCCTCTGTGTGCTGTGGCCCTCAAGCTTCAGCCTGATGAGCTCCTGCATGCTTGAGTTGGTCTGCCTATTTCCCTCCACAACCGCTGTGGTTAGTTCCCGCACACTGTCTGTCATGAGGCTGATGTTCTTTGCCAATTTTGATATTTGTAGCTGGATTGCCCCCATGTGTCTTGCTTGCATGTGCTGCACCCGCAACATTTGGGACTCCACGCCACCCCACACATTTGGAGCCTGGTCTTCCTGAGCAGCAATGCGGGCCCTTGAACTGCGCCTCCGTCCACGTTGGACAGGTGCCTGGGATGTAGGTGTTGTGTTCACATGAGGCTGGCTGGTCACAGGAGTGGGTGCAGTAGCCAGCTCTGATTCCATGGGCTGCAGTGATGGTACTTGTGCCCTGTGTTTTGTGGGTGCGGGGTGTGTGCTTGCTGGGGCAACTGGAGTCTCCACATCAGTCTCAGCAGGAATCTCGGAGATGTGTAGACAATCACTGTCTTCCGAGTCTACTTCAGCTGCATCTGCGATGTGAAACAGTGCAATGTTAATTAGTGTTAAGGTTACTATTGTGTTAAATTAAGCATACTTGGCACACATTAAATCACTGACTGTAATCACTGACTGCCATGCAGTGTTGGCGTGTTTCACTTGCCATTGTTGTGTTTGACTGCCCACTTGACTGACATGCCTACAACTCCCATCATGCATTGGGTGTATGTGGGAAAACGTGGACTGGAGTTTGACCTGTACACTGGGGTTGGACTGGGGGTATGTGCACAATTGAACTGTACTTTGAAGTGTATGGTTGCATTCATCTTACCTTGTGTGGTACTAGCCGCGCCGGATGTGTCCAGCTGGGTCACTCCCACCACTGCTTCGGGCTGGATTGTGGCCTCCACCAGGTCCTCCAGGGCTGTGTTGCCTGGAATTGTAGATGTGCCCCCTCCTGTGGCCCTGGCCTCCTTCAGCCTTTCTGAGATTCGCTCCTTGGCACGGCTACGCAGGTCGTACCACCTCTTCTTGAGGTCATCTATGCTGCGGTGTGTGACTCCCACAGCATTGACCTTGTTCTTGATACGCAGCCATATCCTGCGTTTTTCTGCCTCTGGCACTTTAAGTGAAAGTTTCCCAAAGAGCTTGTCATGGCTGTTGGACACCTCCTCAATGAGGTATTCCGGTTCTCTTTCACTGAATTTCAGTTTTCTCTTCCTGGGCGTGGCACTCTCCCCTGATGATGTCTGATCCATTGTTGTGCACAGGAAGTTGCAGCAAACAGACTAGGATGATGAATCAGCTAAGCTCCAGCACTCTGCTTCCTCCTCTCACTTCCTCTGGGCACTGAATGAAGCATGGGCTGGATGACTTCCTGGTTGTGATGTCATCAGCATGCTTCCAATGCGACGCGCTTTTTGCGAAATCGCTAATTGCGAAATCGCTAATTGCGAAATCGCACAAAGGGAAATCGCAAAAGGTGTTTATTCTGATTTTGCGCGTCTCTTTGGTGAAATCGCTATTCAGATTTGCGATTATTACCGAATCGGTAATTTTACGCAAACGGGTTCATGCATTGCGGATAGCGATTTCTAAATAGCGATTCCTTATTAATCGCTATTTAGGAATCGCTATTTCTGATTTTGATGCATGTGCCAGACAGTCATTTACTGACTTATTCAGCCACTCACATACCCACTCACAGACCCATACACTCACTTACACAGCCACTAACTTAACCATACAGCAATTCACACTAACACTCATTCACCCCTACTGCCACTCACACAGGTAGTCACTCACCCATACAGCCAATAACATATGCAGTCACCCATACAGCCAGTAACACACCCACACCCACTCCCTTACCTAACCAGCTACCCACACACGCATCCGCTCACCCATATAGCCTCTTACACAACCATTTACTTTCCTGTATAGCCACTGATATACCCACTCACTCTTACAGCCACTCACACACCATCTCCCATACCTATACAGCCACTCATGTACCTAATCTCTCACCCATACACTCACTGACACACCTACTCACTCACCTGCACAGCTACTCAAAACCCACTCACTAACCCATTCAGGCACTCGTGCACCCTCTCACTCACCCATAGAGATGATCAACAGTCACACACTTACCCATACATGTACCCATGCACAGTCTCACTCATACATATAGCCAGTTATGCACTCACTCACCCAACCCATACAGCCACTCATACACCTTTTCACATACCCATACATACACTCACACATCCATTTATTCACCCATATAGCCAATCATCCATAAAGCCAGTCATGCACCATCTTACTCACTCATGCACTCACTGACACACCCAGTCACTCACTCATGCACTCCCCACTCTCTCGTTGACTCATGCAAGAACTCACACACTAACTCAGTCACTGATACAGCCAGCCACACATTCCCTGACTCAGACATACAGGCACTAACACACCCACACACTCACCCATACAGTCAGTCACATTCCCACTCACTCATATAGCCACTCACAAATCCACTCACTCATCCACTCACTCAGATACACAGGCACTCACATACCCACTCACTCACCCATAGAGCTACTCACATTCCCAGTCATTCACTCATGCAACCAATAATGCAATCTCTCATTCATCCACATAGTCATTTACTCATGTACCCACTCACTCACACATATAGGTACCCAGATACCCACTCACTGAGCTATACAACCACTCATGCATCCACTCACTCACTCATACAGTCACTCACACATCCTTTCGCTCACTCATATAGAACAGACACACTCACTCACACGCTCATACAGGTACTATCACACACTCACTCATATATACAGGTACTCAGACACCCACTCACTCACCCATGCAACCACTTACACAGCCACTTACTCACCCATAGAGCTAATCACACACCCACTCATTCACCCATGCAGCCACTAATGCAACCTCTCACTCACCCACAAAGTCACTCATGTGCCCACTAACTCAATCATACAGCCACTCATATACCTACTCACTCACATATACAAGTACTAAGACACCCACTCGCTTAGCTACACAACCACTCATGCATCTGCTCGCTGACCCATACAGTCACTCACTCACCCTTTGACTTACTAATATAAGAACTGACACAGTCACTCACACACTTATACTGTTACTATTACACACACTAATTCAGACATACAGACACTCTGACATTCACTCACTCACCCGTACAATACATTTCCAGCCACTTATTCACCTATAAAGCTGCTCACACACCCAGTCATTCACCAAAACAGTAACTAATGCAACCTCTCACTCACCCATACAGTCACTCACGCACCCACTCACCCATGCAGTCCCTCATCTACCCTCTCAATCATTCATATAGCCATTCTGACAGCCTTCCACCCGCTCATATAGACACTAACACATGCATTCGCTACCCCATACAGTCATTCATACACACCCTAAGCTACAGATATAAGTACCTATGGACCCACTCAGCCACCCATAAAAGCAAACACACACCCTTTCATTCAGGCATTCAGGTACTCACACACTCATTTACTCTCCAACACAGCCACTCACACACACTCACTCACTCATATAGTTGTTCACACATCTAGTTATTCACCTATACAATCATTGTAATTGTACTCACTCAATCATATAGGCTTTTGTACATGCACTCATTCACATATTCAATCAGTTATACAATCATATACTAAATTAAACTCTCAATAGACTAACTAATAGACATAACAATATTGATTCACAATCTTGCAAGCATATATTTAACATATAAAATGTATTCCTTAAACTGGAGAAGGTGGTTCTAACAAAAATTGTTTTTTAAAAAAACATTTCATGATTTTCCTTGTTTTTTTTAACCTATTTTGATTTTTTTTGGTGTTTTTTGTATTTCTATCTAATCAAAAAGGGGGAGGAAGAAGGAGCTGCGATCCATTCAGCTTCCTTGTCGTAGTGCAAAATATCAAATGGGAAGGGATCACTTGTACCTGAGTAACCAGGGTTCAATGTCCTTGTCGTCTTTCAATAAAAAACCCTCATTCACGTACACAGGCCGTGAGACGGTATATCTTGGTTCTCAGCCTTATTAAAAACGTGACACCATCATCATTGGGTTTCTTTTTCTCGTATGCTATCCCCCACCAGGAGAAGAAACCACTGGTTATTGCAGTAGTGATCAGTGATGAAAAAGTGAAAGTGCTCAAGTGAGGTGAGTTAAAAGGACCTCACTTAACCTAAACTATACCTTTATTCAGTTTGGAAAGGAGGCAGGTAAAAACAGTGTTGTGCTTGGGAAGACAAATTATTAGTCTAACGCACTAGGTTGTCCATGTGAGCGGTCGACATGTTTCAGCCCCATAAAATTGCCCTCACGGGTCAGGGGGCCTTCTTCAGGACCTAAAAATGTGGAGGTTGCGAATTGTCACAGCCTCGGTGAGTGCGGCATTGACTCACCTAATTAAACGAAGGTCATAAGTACCTTTAGCTGTGAAAGAAGAAACAGAAAGAGAGTAGGTTGGATAATGTCATATTACGCATTGACAATAACAATACTCTCACAGTAATGTGTGCCGTCTCAATGCTCATGTTGTCTGAAGGGAAAAGCAATTCTCATACAGATTGTGCACTTAAAAAGAAAGATAAGCAACTAAAAAGATAAGCAACTAAGGAAATGGCAATTCTCTACCCCTGTTTGGTACTGTGGTAATGCCAGGGGTGCCACGGAGTCAACATCCCTGCATATGGAGTAGGTGTCATGTGTTGGGACCGACTTAAACCTCTGTATGTAGTCTTGTTAAAACAGATTTGTTAGCATATGTCACGTGAAGGCACAAACGAAGATACTTCAGAGGAGCGCTGATTTCTCATGGTTAGTAGGTTGCGCGTAATTTGCTGCCCCCAACTAAGTCTAAACTTACTATTCATGATAAGTAGGCTGCGCGTCATTAACTGCCCTAAATTGAGTCTAAATATATTTACAACATTTCAGGAACATTTGTACGTTACATGTACAGTGTGCACACGGAAGACAATGGTGCGCGTAATTATACGTCCTTAGAAGTTAATGCTTCTTCGTGAACAATACAATATTCTTGAAGTGTAGGGCCAAGAAAGGGGGCACACACACCATTGCTAAATTTGTGGGCGCGCATTTGTATGCAGTATCACTGTGTTTTAATCTACGTTCAATGCATACAGGGAGCGTACGTTAATGACAGAAGGTCAGCTTAGCGCTGTACTCTTTTAGTGCTCCCAAACTGAACTCAACGATAGTAATTATCTCGAGCGTGTGTTCTGCACAGAACTTAATTACGGGCGCGCAGTTGTATGTATTCATTTCATACGGGGGCGCACGTAAATGACAGCAAGTCAGCTTTGCATTTTACTCTTTTAAAAGATTAACTCAAGCGCGTGTTTTTTACAAAAGTTAGAGCACGTATTTAAAGAAAGCAGAGTTACGGAGTGAAGCCGTGACTCCAGTGTGAGAGCTTAAGTGTCTGCGGCATACCTTTGAGTCCCTAACTACGGACTCCCTCGGGGTGCCGGCGGGCGTATTGACCTGCTGGAAAGAAGATTATGTTTTACTAACAGTTAAGAAAAAGTTTATACAATACATGTTTTTGAAAGCCGTCCGTGTTCTTCTCGAGATGTAACTTGCTTGATTGCTCAGCACGACTTGTGCTCGCTCTCCTTTTGGTGCCCCGGGTGACGCGGGCATGCTAGGGGCAATCGTAATATACTCGTTCTGGAGTGGCCACAGTAGACAGACTACTACAAGAGATACTGCTAGTGTATGTATCGGACTGATGTTATACCTCATAAAATTGATGTAGTAGGAATTTGGATATAGTTAATCCTGACAATAAAAATATATTTAAAACTACTTAGTCATCGTTTTTGCACTTTCCGAATAATACTGCAAATCGGTGGTTGTCATTCTCTCAGCAGGTGCAGTCAGGACTAGTTGGGACTCCTCATACTGGTCATGAGTTAATATATTATTTTGTTTTAAAAACACTGTGTAGGTCAAGAAATAATATGTTAGTTCATCTTGAACACGCTGTCATTGTATTCAGTGCGTTCCTCGTAGATCTTTTTGGCAGTGATGTCAGTGTGTTATTAATGGCAGAAGTGAAGGCCTTGAAAAGGTGGTTTTTGTAGTTGTTACTTCGTTATAGTTGGTGAACGATCAGACATACGATTTAGTTAATTCATGGAGGCTTTCTCTGTATTGTATTTTTTGATATATCTCTGAAAATAAGGCCATACTTGTAGGTCATAATGGTACTTTCAGATTCGCAGCGAGTTGGGTCATGTCGACTCTGCATCTACTCCCTGTGTGTCAGGCTCAGCCAGGGAATATTGTCGTTCAGACCTGTAGAGTTCGTCTTGAGGCGATGTACCCATCTTTATTCCTTTTCAAAGAGCGTACGTTCAGCATCTTCGTTTTTTGTTTCCAGAGTCTCCAAAATCACCCAGTTCAGATCATCAACAGTGTGTTGTAGTTCAATGTAATAGGTACTCATCTTTGTCGTACCTCTCTTACATTTTACATTGCTTCTGTGTTCACATATTCTTTGTTTCACCTTGCGGTATGTCATTCCAATATATCTTAGGGTGCATGGACACGTGATCATGTAGATCACGTGTGTGGAATTACAATTTGTGTGGTGTCTGATGGTCCATTTGAGTTCTGGTAGGAGTTGAATGGTTTTTGTTGCAGTGGTCAGTTTACACACTGAACATGGGTAGTGTCCAGCGTTGGGTGGCATATTCCATAGTGTGGCCGTTAGCTCTCTTTTGGTCCGTTGTGGTGGTCTTGTGTGGACAAGGATATCATTGAAGTTCTTTGTTCTCTTATTAGCGAACCTTGGTTTTGGCCAGTTGAGTGAGCCTGATGTTAGGATTCTCCAATTTCTGTTTATGATCTTTTTGACTTCGTTGGTTGCTATGCTGTATGTAGTGACTTAGGTTATCATGTCTTGTGGTTCTTTGGGCGTAGTTTCCAGTAGGCTTTCCCTGGGTTGATTTCTCACCCTCTTCTGACATTTATTTATCGTCTTTTCTGGGTAATTTTGTTTTGTCAGTTTTCCACAGAGATCTTTTGCCTGGGCTTTGTATTCTCCGAGATCGCTACAGTTGTGTCTGAGGCGCAGAAATTGGCTGTACGGGAGGTTGTCTCTGAGTGGTCGGGGATGGAAACTTTTGTACGGGAGTAGACTGTTCTTGGACGTCGGTTTAAAGAATGTCTTGGTCTTGATCGTATTATTCTCTATGTAGATAGTTATATCTAGGAAGTCTAGTTTCTTGTTGTCTGCAGTGTACGTAAATTTCAGACATTGGTCTCTAGTGTTGATCCAATTGTGGAAACTTTGTAAACTTTCTTGGGTGCCTTCCCAGATCATGATGACGTCGTCTATATAACGCTTCCAGAAGCGTATCATGGAGAGAAAGGGATTGGAGTCGTTTTGTATGAAGGTGTCCTCAAAATTGCTCACATAGAGCCCTGCCACGCTTGGAGCAAAAGTGCTGCCCATCGATGTTCCGTGGCATTGTTGGTACATAGAGCCATTATATTCAAAGTAGTTCTCTGTGAGGGCTAGTCGGCAACATTCTAGAACTAAGTGTCTTGGTGTCTTGAAATCCCATTGTTCGTTGAAGAGTAGTGCTTCCAAGGTTTCTAGGGTCTACTGTTGTGGGAGGGTTGTAAATAGACTCTCCACGTCTAATCCAACGAGGAGCATTCTGTCATCCGAGAAAGTCTGTTCTTTCAGGAGGTTCAGTAAGTCCCGGGTATCCTTCAGGTATGTTGGTGTTTTCTGGAAACAAAAAACCAAGATGTTGAACGTACGCTCTTTGAAAAGGAACAAAGATAGGTACATCGCCTCAAGACGAACTCTACAGGTCTGAACGACAATATTCCCTGGCTGAGCCTGACACGTAGGGAGTAGATGCAGAGTCGACATGACCCAACTCGCTGCGAATCTGAAAGTACCATTATGACCTACACGTATGGCCTTATTTTCAGAGATATATCAAAAAATACAATACAGAGAAAGTCTCCATGAATTAACTTAATCGTATGTCAGAATGTTCACCAACTATAACGAAGTAACAACTACAAAAACCACCTTTTCAAGGCCTTCACTTCTGCCATTAATAACACACCGACATAACTGCCAAAAAGATCTACGAGGAACGCACTGAATACAATGACAGCGTGTTCAAGATGAACTAACATATTATTTCTTGACCTACACAGTGTTTTCAAAACACAATAATATATTAACTCATGACCAGTATGAGGAGTCCCAACTAGTCCTGACTGCACCTGCTGAGAGAATGACAACCACCGATTTGCAGTATTATTCGTAATGTGCAAAAACGATGACTAAGTAGTTTTTAATATATTTTTATTATCAGGATTAACTATATCCAAATTCCTACTACATCAATTTTATGAGGTATAACATCGGTCCGATACATACACTAGCAGTTTTTCTGTAGTAGTCTGTCTACTGTGGCCACTCCAGAACGAGTATATTACGATTGCCCCTAGCGTGCCCGCGTCACCCGGGGCACCGAAAGGAGAGCGAGCACAAGTCGTGCTGTGCAATCAAGCAAAGTATATCTCGAGAAGAACACGGACGGCTATCAAAAACACGTATCGTATAAACTTTTTCTTAACTGTTAGTAAAACATAATCTTCTTTCCAGCAGGTCAATATGCCCGCCGGCACCCCGAGGGAGTCCGTAGTTAGGGACTCAAAGGTATGCCGCAGACACTTAAGCGCTCACACTGGAGTCACGGCTTCACTCCGTAACTCTGCTTTCTTTAAATACGTGCTCTAACGTTTGTAAAAAACACGCGCTTGAGATAATGTTTTAAAAGAGTAAAACGCAAAGCTGACTTGCTGTCATTTACGTGCGCCCCCCGTAGGAAATTAATACATACAACTGCGCGCCCGTAATTAAGTTCTGTGCAGAACACACGCTCGAGATAATTACTATCGTTGAGTTCAGTTTGGGAGCACTAAAAGAGTACAACGCTAAGCTAACCTTCTGTCATTAACGTACGCTCCCTGTATGCATTGAACGTAGATTAAAACACAGTGATACTGCATACAAATGCGCGCCCGAAAATTTAGCAATGGCGTGTGCGCCACCTTTCTCGGCCCTACAGCTCAAGAATATCGTATTGTTCACGAAGAAGCATTAACTTCTAAGGACGTATAATTACGCGCACCATTGTCTTCCGTGTGCACAGTGCACATGTAACGTACAAATGTTCCTGAAATGTTGTAAATATGTTTAGACTCAATTTAGGGCAGTTAATGACGCGCAGCATACTTATCATGAATAGTAAGTTTAGACTTAGTTGGGGCCAGCAAATGACGAGCAACCTAGTAACCATGAGAAATCAGCGCTCCTCTGAAGTATCTTCGTTTGTGCCTTCACGTGACATATGCTAACAAATCTGTTTTAACAAGACTACATACAGACGTTTAAGTCGGTCCCAACACATGACACCTACTCCATATGCAGGGGTGTTGACTCCGTGGCACCCCTGGCATTACCACAGTACCAAACGGGGGTAGTGAATTGCCATTTCCTTAGTTGCTTATCTTTTTAGTTGCTTATCTTTCTTTTTAAGTGCACAATCTGTATGAGAATTGCTTTTCCCTTCAGACAACATGAGCATTGAGACGGCACACATTACTGTGAGAGTATTGTTATTGTCAATGCGTAATATGACATTATCCAACCTACTCTCTTTCTGTTTCTTCTTTCACAGCTAAAGGTACTTATGACCTTTGTTTAATTAGGTGAGTCAATGCCGCACTCACGAGGCTGTGACAATTCGCAACCTCCACATTTTTAGGTCCTGAAGAAGGCCCCCTGACCCGTCAGGGCAATTTTATGAGGCTGAAACATGTCGACTGCTCACATGGACAACCTAGGGGGATATTCTCAAGAACGTGCGATAATCATCGCCAAAATAGGTTAACGCAATTTCTCATATCGCGGGAAAATAACTCGGTGTCAACGTCGTATTCTCAACACGGCGGTAACATGCGATAGTTTCCAGATAACGCGTCAAATGTCCGCGATAAAATTACCGGCATGGCGATAAAAATCTAAACCCGAACGTGAAAAAAGTTGCAATGGGCCCAACCGCCACAAAACAATCAGCGATAAGCTGCACCAGGCCTGCAATTCACACACGTCAGGTGGGAAAAATCAACATGAAAGCAGAAAAAAAAAACACAAACAAAACCAAAACAACTGCGAAGCAAAATGGAGGTAGACGGAGCAAGTACAGAGGGCAACCAGAACCCCACAAGCCCCACGGAGGACCAGCCTGGGACCTCGGGGTCAGGGAAGGGCAAGGAGAAGAAGAAGAAGAAGAAGACGTGGTTCAGTCCGCAGGAAAACAGGATCCTGATAGTGGAGGTGATAGAACACCATCAACAACTGTTCATCACCTCCACTGTGTCATTGGCAACAAAAAATGGAATATGGCAGTCCATCGTGGACAAGGTGAATGCAGTCGGAGTGCTGAGGAGGACAATGGAAGAGGTCAAGAGGTGCTGGAATGATGTGAAGCGCAAAACCAAGCAGAAACTCTGCAACAACCAGAAGGCAGCAATGCAGACTGGAGGTGGGAGTCCAGCGCCACAGAAGGAGCTGGATGAGATGGAGGAAATGGTGTCCACAGTCATCAGTGTGGAGACGGTGGCAGGAGTTGGGGACCGGACACTGCTCAACATGACCTGACACAACAGCAACAGGGTGAGTAACGACCAGGGACTGGGGGCAGGGACGCCTTAAGGATTTTGGGGGCCCTGGGCCAAACGTATTTCGGGGCCCCTGTGAGGAACAGATTTAAATGTATGATCCAGTTACAGCTCTTTCATACCCTCTTTGGCCAAGTCACTGACAGTGCACAAGCACACTGGTCCAAAATCAAAATGTGTTTACATCTAATATTCAGGGATACTGATGTGGTTTCAATATTGTAACAGCACCAGCTCGCTAATATTACAGCAAATGATCTCTGTGCCCCCTTTCCATCTGAGGACCTGTTTTGAGCTAAAAGAAACATTTATTATGGATGTGGCATGAAACATAAACACAACATTTGTCTGAAAAAATTCTGCAATAGACTCACACATTCCTCTCATTAAAAATAAAATAAAGGAAAATACTGTTTACAACAATCTGTTTAAGAATCATTCACGTTCATCAGGGCAAGACTCTCTCAGGGGGCCCCTAGGAAGGCTGGGGCCCTGGGCCAGAGCCCACTTTGCCCATGCCTTGAAACGTCTCTGACTGGGGGGACAGGGGAGATGGGCACAATGGCACACATGCAAAATTAAGCATAGCACAGTGCACACCCACAATGACTCCGGATCATGTCCCTGATCCCCTTGGCACACTGCAGCAAACCTAGAAACAGCAAGTAGGCCCCCGTTGGCTATGTGCCCAGAGGAGGCCCTTCCCACACATCACCAATCTCACAACCAACCCATGCACATGTATCAAACCCAGCAAAGCGGCGTGTCTGTGAGCCACACTGACAATGCAAGTGACACTGCATGACGAATAGCATGGCTGCAGTCAATACATCATGACATGTTGCACGCCACAGATACTAAACACAAAGATCCAGCCTCAGATATTTTCAAAAGCCATATCCTCCCAAATTAAGTATGCTTCCTACAGTGGTGGGAAAAACACACAATTTGTTTAAATACCCCTCACACACCAAAAGGGCCCTTGGTGTCATGCTTCATCATAGGGGTCTTCCCGCCCCTCTACGGGACGGGGCGTGCTACGACCTACGATTACGCGGGAGCACTGTTGTTTGTGAGACAATTATGTGTCATGTAGGAGTGTGAGTGGAAGGGTCAGGAGTGAATGGAAAAGTGAGGTTAAAAAATACCTGGCTCGTTGGTCAAAAAACTTTAATATACCTTTGAGCTAGTATTGTTAAAATGTGGGGAAAGAGGTGTATCGCCTCAATGAGCTATGCCTCCTATGTCAGTCAACATGTTTCGAAGCCTCCCCTGGCTTCTTCTTCAGGACCAAAAGGATCCCCTCTACACTCACTGTATGTGTGGTGTCTTAATTACACTAATCCTTCTTATGAAATGTGTTCGTGAAAATAAATATACGGCGCATGTGAAATTACTGCGCAAATACGATACCTAAATAGGTATCTGTCATCATTATCTGGAAGAGAGAAACGGCATAGTATTAAAATGTAGGACAAAGACATTATCCATCGTGACATATAGTGACCTGCAAAAGAAGTGTAATGTGTGACCATATACTCCTTATCGTTATTCACAGTGAAAATTGATGGTGATGTGTCCCGCTGTTATTAGAGGAAAAAATGACATTTACAAAAACAAACACACATAGAACAAAAAACACACTCTCTATACCAAAGGACTCGGTCTATTTGGTCCGAAGAGTATTGTCATATCTACCCGATACCAGACATGTTTGGAGTGTATATCAGGGAAAAGTACACCTAGGTAGCAGAAAGGTAACCTACTTGATTTTAAAATATCTGAGGGTGGATCTTTGTGTTTAGTATCTGTAGACTGAAGGAGGGCGTATCCACCTCCACTGCTTGTGTCAAGCAATACCTCTTTTACTCCCCCTTTTTGTTTTTATGATGTTGCAAGCCACAACACTGAGGTGGCTGAGTGTGGACCACATCCGTAAAGGAGCAGGTCACACTCTGACACATCCACGTGCACAAACAACAAGACGTCAACAACACATCTGCGGACAAACCATGCCCCAGAGTCCCAACTCCCACCAAGAGCCCAATTTACCCAAGCATGCAACATCTCAGCACTGTATAATCACAGAAGTCAAAGGCACACCGCCTGAAAGGGATAAGGGGCAGCAAAATCAGAGCTGCAGGGGCAACTCTCCCAAAATGCAGCACACACACATAACATTCAGAGCACATCAACATTGACAACAATGTGGTACAAACTGCAACACGTTCACAACAGAACAGAGGACACAACTGGTGCCGCTTGTGTGTAGAAACTGGCCAATTACATTTGGCATAGCAGGGAAATGTGAGTACATCCGTGATGTTGTCGAAATGTCCACTGTCCCGCATCAAATAGGCAGCTCCTCCCAAACAGTCACAATGTACATTGTCATGCAGTCTGTATGTAAACTTGTACAATGCGTCAACATACATGTGAACATAATTTTAAACTGCATCTCCCCTTCACATTCAGAGGGAGAATCAACACCTCCTGCAGAGCAGACCGAACTTGTCTTCACTGATGACGAAGAGGACCCCCACACCTTCGACACCGACTCCCTCCAAGAGCTCATGGACAGCTTTGGCACCTCACCTCAAGGAGCAGGGCAGCCCAGCTGCGTCGAGGAGACCTCACCCCCTGCACAGACCACACAGCAGGAAGCACCCACCACCACGGCTGTCTCCCAGGACCCCCACGAACAACACATGGCCTTCCAACGCCGTGTGTTAGAGGGCCAGAAGGAGATGGCTGATCAGGTGCGGGTGGGGTTCGACCTCATGGCAGCCAAACTAGATGCCATACGTGGGTGATTAAGTCCCATCAGGGACCACTTACAGTCCCTAACGGACAACCACAGTTCGCTCCATGCTCTCCAACGATCCATGGCTGACATCGCTGGAGTCCTGACTCTGAGACAAGGACAACTGTGTAGTCAGAGTGGCTCCAGCGATGTCAGCCGGGAGTTGGGACACATGCGGAGGCTCATGGAGAACACAGAGCGGATGCAGGCGGAAAGGATGGATGCCACGGCTGCACACCAGCGAGATGTAGCTGGGATCTTCCATGCCCTGCAGATCCTCATAATGGCATTGCTGCCACAAGGCCTGGCGCCGATGAATGCTACTGCTGCTTCTACTTCCACATCTCCGCCCCCTGATGTGTCAGTGACACACAGTGCGGCAGACATTCCACCTCCGGCCCCTGATGTGTCACTGCCACACAGTGCGGCAGACATTCCACCTCCGGCCACTGATGTGTCACTGCCACACAGTGATGCAGACAAAACAACACCAGCCACATGTGAGGCACATGAAACATCAGAGGACGAAGATGCGGATGATTCTGCCTTAGTGGTAAGAAGGAAGCGGTAGCATTCATCTCCGCCATATGGCCTGTTTCTGCTTGGTTCTGCCCTCTGCATCATCACCTTCCACTGTCCCCCGGTACACTCTGTGACACTCACCTTGGACCTCGACATGGACTGCCATATTCTATTTGGTTACCAATGACACAGCAATCAGACTGCAGACTGAACTCTTCCTCTTCCGATGAATTTGCCATTCCCTAAAGGACTCTGGCTGGCCCTCCAGGGGGCAACAATGTAAAGTGGGGTTTGCATGGCCCTGTACTGCTCCAGCTTCAACACTCCACTGAATGTGAGTAAAACATTCAAATTCACACAGATGTGTCATGTCTATGATCATTCAAGTATGAAAGTATGGATGAATGTAGGGTCAGTGATTCCCACTTACGTCCATGTAGCTCATGTTGTGGGACTTGATTCACAGGGTGCAACATTGCCGATTGCGGGCCGGGTGGCGCGAACACTACAGCAGAGACACACGCACTAGTTACATTCTTGTCCAGCCCAGAACTGAACCACGCCCAGAGCCACAGGCTCATCGTTCACACCCCTACGCTGGACTGGCATACGCCAGCCCAGCCCACTCCGCTTACGCTTCCAGGGGGGATGACAAAGCTACATGTTCCAGGTCTTGCCTGTAGTGATCTGCTGATCACTGGTCTAGTTGTCAACATGCCACAGCCACTCCCTGAGGGCTGGTTTACACCCACACCACACCCATCCAGCACAGGCGTCACAGGACATGTGACCCTGCCAATAAAAGAGGCATACCACATCACATTCCCCACTGCCGGAGGTGACATGATGGCGTCCGCACCACGAGACTCAATCATAAAGGGTCCATGACTTGTGGTGCACTGGGTTTGTGGCACCCGATGCACTGCGGCTGGCACGGGCCTACCGCCACGGGACGATGACTTGCGGTGCACAGAGTTGGTGGCACCCGATGCACTGCGGCCGGCATGGGCCTACCGCCATGGGACGGTGACTTGTGGCGCACTGGGTTAGTGGCACCCGATGCACTGCGGCCGGCACGGGCCAACCGCCACGGGACGGTGACTTGTGGCGCACTGGGTTAGTGGCACCCGATGCACTGCAGCCGGCACAGGCCTACTGCCATGGAACAGTGACTTGTGGCGCACTGGGTTAGTGGCACCCGATGCACTGCGGCCAGCACGGGCCTACCGCCACGGGACGGTGACTTGTGGCGCACTGGGTTAGTGGCCCCCGATGGCCTGCAGCTGGCACGGGCCTACCGCCACGGGACGGTGACTTGCGGTGCATTGAGGTAGGGGCACCTGAAGAGCTGAGCGGGTGTACAGCCTGCGATGATGCGTAGACCTCAATACGCCGTCCTGCCAATCAAGAGTCAATTTGAATTGAGGGCCCTGCTTGACCGCAGTGTACGCCGAAGGCAGCAGTCAGCACACACATGACTCCGCAGGGCAATGCCGCAGGGTGCGCTGGGGGCCTGTGGCACGGAATACAGCGATCGGCTGAGGAGGTTACACCGGCATGTGGTGGGCCCTCTTGGAGACACGCCGGTGGCGGCAGGTGAGCATTGAGGCCTGGGTGCGCAGGGGCGGCCGGTCATCGGTGGGTGGCAGACCGGTATGGGGACCAGGGCTGGGGTGCAGCAGGCGCACAGGATCGCGCAGGCACCACCCGTCATGGCGGCGGTCTCGTGGCTGGGTTGGGGGTGCCGCCCTCGCAGACACAACCTTGCGTGCGATGGCGAGATGTGTGCGGGTTGGCTTGGGACGTAGCCACCTCGTCTCCAGTGTAAATCTGGCAGTTGAAGGTGGTCGGCCACGTGTGTGTAGGCCTATGGACAGGATATGGCGGACACAGAGACACACACAGTAGTTACTTTGGTGGCCATCCCGGAACTGAACCACGCCCAGAGCCCCGGGCTATTTATTCACGACATACGCCGGCCAAGGCCACTCCGCTCACGCTTACAGGGGGGGACAACAAAGCTACATGTCCAAGGTCTTCCACACTGCCTGAGGTAACCTGTTTGCGTCCACTGTCCACAACACTACAAACACCAGCAGTATATGTCCACATGGACATGTCTGTGCTCTGCATACTGAAGTCTGTCCAGCACATCACCGCCACACTTGACATTGTGTACATTCTTATTGATGGTTCACTTGCCTCCTTCGCACAGACTTGGTTCCCACCTCTCCCCACATTCTGCCATTGTGTGGCAGAGGTGCCATGCCGTGGATGGTTTGTCTACATGGCTGGCCACGGTTACCACAGTTACTTGTGTTGTCATATCTGGTAGTTGGGCATGTTGATTGGCATGTTGTATGTGATTTTGTAACATGTGCATTCCCACAGTTGTGAGTTGTATGATTGTGGAGTTGAGGTGTGTGTTGTGTTCAGTTGGTACTTACCGACAAGCAGTGCATTTCCATAGGTGCCATCCTCAAAGCGCTGGTTGGTGATGGACTTGCGGAAGATGTAGGAATCATGCACACTGCCTGGGAAGTTTGCAATGACATTCGTGAACAGGTCCCGGTCGTCCACTTTTGCATGCACATTGATGGAATGCGTGTGGTTTCTGTTGCGGTTATTGTGTGCAGTGTTGGCAGGGGGCACAAGTAGTACATGTGTGCAGTCAATTGCCCCAACACGTGCGGGAAGCCAGCTATGGCGTAGTTCCCCTGCTTGGTCTCCAGCTGTTCCTGCGCAGTGTGGGGGAAGTGAAGGTGCAGGGGTATCAAGCTGATACAAACCGTGATGCTTACAGGTATGATAAATCCTGCCTAATAAGACCGTAACAGGAGTTCGTGTGGTCGTAACCTTCCTTTTCTTTCCTATGAAGGTTACGACCACACGAACTTCTGTTACGGTCTTATTATGCAGGATTTATCATACCTGTTAGCATTCCGGTTTGTCCAAGTGCAATACACTGTACCAAATTACGTTTGTGACTATACGGACGCTTGACCATTGTCACCATTTATCCAACAGGTT
Source organism: Calotriton arnoldi (assembly GCA_963921515.1). Lineage (NCBI taxonomy): Eukaryota > Metazoa > Chordata > Amphibia > Caudata > Salamandridae > Calotriton > Calotriton arnoldi. Next base: position 173,569 of record CAWUFW010002248.1, on the reverse strand, counting down.
TCTGAATACTGACTTTCGGTATATGGAATAGTATTGGGGAGTTCCCGCAGCATATGCAGTTAATTGAATCCACACGTTGCCCAGATGAAGTTCCCCGTTGGGAATAGAACGCGTTGGCTGAGCTTTTCGAATTGTTGATTTACACTACTGTTGACTACTGGACTTCATGACCTGGCGCACCCCAATTTCAGTAACTACAATCTTGGATCTGGAGCACAGAGGCATCATGCAACGGCTGGCGTTGGGGTTGGTTGCGCTGGAACACTACGAATTGGAACTGGCATGTGGTGCGGATACAGGGGCCCACAGTTGCTTTTGTGGACATGCATCCAAGACATGTATGAGGAAGTTTAATAGGGCTGGCTGTGAGACTCCTCCGACTCTGGCAGTTGTTGGTTGGAAGATACCAGATGCCAACAGGTGCAGCACAGCCAGCAGCTTTGTCTGCGGAGGGATGTTGGTTGTCCGCTGTGTTGGTACCGTCAGCCTGTGGGCAATGTGGGTCAGGATGCGGAGGATGGTTGTCTTTTTGAGCCTGTAGTGGGCAATAGCATCCTCTGGTGTTGAGTGTCTGAGGCTGGTGCATTTTAGGAACGTCCGCTGTCTTCTTCTGCGCTGCCTAGGTGGTAGTCTGGGAGGGGTGGTTCGGGGGGGCTCCTGAGGGTGGTGGCGGTGGGTGTTGTGGCCCTCTTGGGTCTCCAAGCTGCATGATCATTGGCTCCATGGCATCTGTTGGTCCTCGGATTTGGCTCTGGGCTGGGCTCCCTTTCTACTGCAGGTTGTCGTCCTGCTTAACACCAGTAAAAGGCAGGTGTCAAATCCCTGCTGCTAACGCGCCTTATCGCCTGTTTTTGGTCCGCTTCGCTGATCTGGCTGGTCGTTGAGAATATCGCGAAGTGGTGTTTTTGTGTGTTTGTGCACGGGAACGCCTACTCTGCATGTCATTAGCGTTAGTTGTCGCTCTCATCCGTGGCGATGTTTTTTGCGGCAGCTATCGCTGGAAAACTGGCGATATCGGCAGTTTGCACCAGCTTGAGAATAGGGCGATGAATCTATCGCCACTTTTGCGGTGCTAAAGTGCAGATAAATCGGCGATAAGTTCTTGAGAATATGCCCCCTAGTGCGTTAGACTAATAATTTGTCATCTCACACACAACACTGTTTTTACCTGCCTCCTTTCCAAACTGAATAAAGGTATAGTTTAGGTTAAGCGAGGTCCTTTTTAACTCACCTCACTTGAGCACTTTCACTTTTTCATCACTGATCACTACTGCAATAACCAGTGGTTTCTCCTCCTGGTGGGGGATAGCATACGAGAAAAAGAAGCCCAATGATGATGCTGTCACGTTTTTAATAAGGCGGAGAACCAAGATATACCGTCTCACGGCCTGTGTACGTGAATGAGTGTTTTTTATTGAAAGACGACAAGGACATTGGACCCTGGTTACTCAGGTACAAGTGATCCATTCCCATTTGATATTTTGTTTTTTGTATTTCTTCTAAAATAAAAATGGAATGTCCTTTCAGACAACAAGCACTAAAAAACATAAACTGTGCTTCAACTAAAAAAAATTAGCAACTGTGTACATTAATAATTTGTAGAAGTTTAGAGACAGTTTGCTCACCTACACTGAGGATAGTGCTACACTTCGGACAGAAAATGCCAACTCTTCCAAACTCTGGAATAGTGGTTAGAACATCAGAAATTCGTGCGCCAGCCAAAGATGTTCCAGCTCCATTGTTTCCAGAAGCAGTAGTTTCTTGCTAGTCTTTAAGAGGCATATTATCAAGAACGGCATTAAAATTATCGCCGCTTTAGCGGCAGAAAACTGCCGCTAAAGTGGCGATAATGGGCTTGATAATATGCCCTTGAGAATTCCAATAGAAGCCCATGTTCTGGTGTAAACATGTTCTTCTATTGGAATTCTCAAGGGCATATTATCAAGCCCATTATCGCCGCTTTAGCGGCAGTTTTCTGCCGCCAAAGCGGCGATAATTTTAATGCCGTTCTTGATAATATGCCCCGTAGTCTGTACATTTCTGCTTGTGCCAAACGTGGGCCGTGGATGCTCCTAAGATGTTTGTGCATACTAGATGTACCCCATGAATACTTCCTCTCACTGCCCCATGAAAGTACTTTCTGGCATAAGCTGCATGTAACCTTCTGTGCATTAACTTTTTTCTGTATTTCAGGTATTGTTAAAAAAAAAAACAGACAATACTCTCTTTTTTCTTCTTCTGGGGCTTCCTCTTCCTCCAGAACATTATGTTCCTCCTCCTCCACATAATCTGGTGCAGATGCCATAATGAAATCGTAAGAATCCACAAAATGTTTCAGTCCAAATTCAAGATGGTCACTGCCTAAAGGAAACTGTGAAAATTTACAGCCACACCTAAAACATGGAGGAAATGGGTGGGGCCTTCCTGTATTCATTATAGAAAGGTGTTTCACCTATGAAATACATTTGTTTCTGTGTCGCAAGGGATGCATGATCCCATCGTGGCTGGATCTCGCCTGGGTTGCGACTCAGTTAAATATATTAAAACAGCTCTTATAATGAATTTTCTCTCTAATTATACTATTTACTCATACTATTAGAAAACCTCTTTCCTTAAAGTAAACCCTAAAAGTGTCTATATATGTATTTTACTAATGTCAAAAAAATGCTGGAGTTGCGTCCCCAGCACAAAATACGTGCCACCACGGTGCACGACGACATTGCATCACTCCAAAATCCATTAAAACTACCATAATAATATTTTTTATTTATTATTATACTACTTACCTTACCACATTACTACACCACTTACCAAAAAAAAACCTTTGAATTGTCTATATATGTGTTTTACTACTACTGGAACTACGCCGGAGTCGCATACCCTGTGCAACGGGTCACTGTGGGTGCGTGACTCCTAATTTTTTGTGTGAAAAAAGCCCAAAAATGTAACTACCATATCACTATATAGATCTCACAATCATTTTTGTTTTGCACAGATGATGGGCAGCATACCAAAACCTCCCTCAGTGCTTATCTAGCAAAGTTTGTTGCTATAGCTGATCTGTTCTAAATTGAATACATGAAACAGTATGATAATCTCAGGTTCTGTGATACAACAGACTCACAGTGGAGGTAGTTCTTTTATACAGTTATGCACTGAGTAGGCTATAGTAGTAGCAGTCAACAGATTTCCATCAGATTTGGTACGGAATGCTGCATTGATACGCCCACCACTACAGATGTTTGCAATGCATAACGGTAATTCTTTGCAGAAACCCTCATGTTGAGAGCTAAATTTAATTTTGATTTGCAATGACACGTATTTGGAACTATTGTTGAAGCTGAATTTAAAATGTTTGAGTCACATACTATACACGAGTCCATATGATGGAACATACTACTAATATGGCTGATTACGATTGGTGCTCCGGGTGCTTTGGGAAACCCTGGGTTATAAGCAGGAGAGCATAAGGTATGCATCTTCTGAGTAGCAGAGTGATGGTGGATACTCAAACAGTGAGTGAGGGGCACACAAGGGTTGCTGGGATAGGATTGACCTGCATCTATACTTGCCAGTGTAGGCTTTAATCCTGCGGCATGTGGTGAAGATCTTGCATTTAATAACATGGATGTTCAACCAATAGGACTACAGGTAGCATGAGCTTGGTCCTCCAGCGCCCCGAGACCCTCACGGTGATGCATCAACAAGTGATTGATTTATTACACCATTCACAGGGAAACATATATCCAGCACATCATATAACACACACTGCACACCACTACATCTCCCATGCATTGTACTAGTCATAGGCATCAGCAACATGCTGAAAAGGGGAAGGGTTACTCACAAGGGGGTACCTACAAACCTGCTCAGAGATTCATGTACTGGCTCAAACACCCACTCACAAATGTACTCAGATTCTCATGCACCCACTCACAGAATGACTCACACACACATGGAGATACTCGCAAACCCACTCACACACTCTAACACCCACTAACAACCCCACTCAGACATCTACTCAGATACTCATGCAACCACTCAGACACTCATGCACCCACTAACAAACCCACTCAGACGCTCACGCACCAACTCACACTTATGCAACCCCCCCAGCTCACTCAGCCACTCATACACTCTCTCACATACCCAGTGAGACACTTACTCCACTCTTAGCCCACTCAGACACTCAGACACCCACTAAAATTCCCATTGAGATACTCACTCCAACACTTACGCAGACACTCATTCAGCCACTCACTCTCAAAGGTTACATGTTACAGTTAGGAAATAAAATTTAAAAACCTTACAAAATCACTTTAAAAAATCAAAGGTTCCAGGGATATTAGAGTTAAGAAATAGAATTAAAAATACAGCTGTACAAATTCACTGAAAAAAAACAAAGGTTACAGGGACATTATAGTTAGGAAATGGAATTAAAAAAATCCTTAGAAAATCCCTGAAAAAAAACCTACGCTTTCAGGGACGTTATTGTGAGGCTCAGAATTCACTCATGCAAAACCAGTGAAAATCAGCAGTTATAGTTACCAGAGCTAACTATAACTTATGCCCCCGCAATGCATTGCTTAAGACCTTACATATTACATCACTCATGTCAGTGACATCATTGACGACATCACTGATGACATCTTAAATGACAACAATGATAATATCACTGATGGCATCATCCACATAACCACTAACACATCCACTCACACCCTATAGAACCTCTCATACACCCACTCACGCATCCACTCACTCATACTGCCACTCACACACCCACTCAATAACCCATACAGAAACTCACACAGCCACTCACTCACCCATACAGGTACTCACTCATCCACTCACACACCTATGCAGTCACTCACACAGCCACTAACTCACAAATACAGCTATTCACACTGCCAGTCATACAGACATACAGACACTTACACACCCACTCATATACCCTTAAAGCCTGTCACACAACAACTAAATCACCCATAGAAAAACTCACATAACCACTCACTAACACATAGAGGTACTCACACACCCACACACTTTCCTATTCAGCCACTCACACTGCCACTCACTCACCAATACAGCGAGTCACATACCCACTCACTTACCCATACACACTCTCACACTCAGCCATAGAACCACTCATACAGCCACAGAACCATTTACATATCTCTTTACACATCCACCCACTCACACCCTAACAGCCACTCACACAGATATTAACTCTCCAATGCAGCCACTCACACCCACTCACTTACCTATACAATCACAAAAGCAGCTACTCACTCATCCATACAACCACTCACACACCCACTTACACACCTATGCAGTTACTCATTCAGCCACTCACTCACCCATTCAGTTACTCACATAACCACTAACACATCCATACAGCAAATCACTCACCCATTCACAGACCCATATAGCCACCCAGACATCCACTCACACACTAATACATATACTGGCACATGCATCAAGACAGGCTTTTGCGATTCCTTAATTGCGATTATTAAGGAATCGCAATTAAGGAATCGCAAAAGCCTATGCATGTAGGAATTGCTATAAAAATAGCAATTCCTAAACATTCCTTAATTGCGACTCGCAAACTACGAGTCGCAATTAAGGAATGGCTTCCCATTCATTCCTATGGGCCTACAGGCAAATTGCGCATGCAATTCCCATTCATTCCTATGGGCCTACAGACCCATAGGAATGAATGGGAATTGCATACGCAATTTGCGAGTACCCTTCAGGTACTCGCAAATTGCGCATGCAATTTCAAGGGTGCAAGGGTGCCAAAAGGACACCCTGTTGCACCCCTGAAATTGTAATGTGCACCCATGTTGCGCACACACATGCCCCAAGGGCATATGTGTGTGTAACATAGGACTTTGAAAAATGCACTTTGGTGCATTTTTCAAAGAAATCGCTATTTACCATCACCTTTCATTTGACGGTAAATTGTGATTCTTAATTGCAAAATTGCAATTGTTTTTACTTTATTGCATTGCATTTAAGGAATTGCAAATTGTGATTCCTTAAATGCAATCGCAATTAAAGTAATCGCAATTTTGCGCTTACTTAAATTGCGAATTTTGCATTTGGGATGATGCATCCCAAATGCAAAAATACCGGTTGCAAAGGGGCAGATTCTGAGAATCTGCCCGTTTGCGACTGGTTTTTCCTTTGATGCATTTGGGCCATAGTCACACAGCCACTCAGATTAGATATAAGAAATAGTATGAGTAATTGCTAGTACAGACAGAAGAGTAACTTAACTTATGCTGTAGCTTAGTATATATCTTTAAGTCTCAGAAACATTTATCAAACACAGTAATGGGTTGATGTCATCAGTGAATTCATTTGAGATGTCATCAGTGATGTCACTGATCATGTCATGAGTGATGTAATATGTGAAGTCATAAGCAGTGTATTGCGAGGGCATAAGTTATAGTTACCTCAGGTAACTATAACTACTGAATTTCATTGGTTTTGTACAAGTGAAATCTGAGCCTGACTATAACGTCCCTGAAAGCTTTGTTTTTTTTCAGTGATATATATATATATATATATATATATATATATATATATACACACACACCATTTCCGAATCCAACATGAGAAACGGACACCGACACAGGGGTAGCGTTGCAATTCAGTCCCACGCTTTATTCAAATCTCCGCTGTAACGCGTTTCGGCACACCTGCCTTGTTCACACAAACAGTCGCCATAATCCAAATGCATTTAAAAAAGCAGAGACTCGAGGTCACATGACTCTCGTCCTTCAATGAACCAGGAAGACAGACTACAACATTTCCACATGTCCTGAAATTTAAGGCTTGTTCTCAAACAAATAATTATGCCTTATTCTTGTACCTTTTTGGGCTGTTCATAATTCCATTTATCATCACAATTTACAACATTGTAATAATACAAATAAAATTAATAACAATTTAAAATTTCATTGTCATTTGTGACCTTCATATGCCCGTTTTTTAATGTACATATACAAACAACTGTAGTGTACCCTTTAATTACTAAATGTTAATCCAGGACAAGTGTCCTTTGGTCCATAATTGACTCAAAAATATCTCTAATTTTTCACCTTCTATGGGTTGTATTTTTTCTCTTGATTAAAGCAATATCTACCCAATTCTCCATTCCCAATTCCTTATTGTTAATTTTGACACTCTCTGTGTTAAAATCTCAGTCATAAGAAATGTACAAATAGACAAACAGTTAAAACTTCCATTATTAGACCGTACAATCATTAGAATAAAGTGCAAGTGCAATTTTTGTCACATTTCCTTTGATATTGAGTCACTTCATTTTGCTCAGAGTTCTGGTTGATTTTCATTTGGATCAACAGATGAACTTACGATTTAACCAAATATCATGCTTTTAATATATAATCTCCAGTCATCGATCAAGTAAAGTGCAAATGCATTACAGTACTACTGATATGTGCAAAATGCAGAATTAACTATACTTTTTAGATCTGTGCAAATTTGCTAAATAAAGTGCCAGTGCTTTACAGTATAAACTACGCATGAAGATATAATTTTCAATAGCATTAATGGTTTCCATATTCTTTCGTGACTATTCCTGTTCATTAAAAACTCCTGACTCATATCAAGGCTAAAATATTGCATGGGTCAAAATAAAATGATTATATTTACACTACAGTTTTCTTTTGATGGATGTCTGTCTACCATTAGTGTCTCTGCTAAAAATTGTTAATTAAAAATCCAGATTTAAAACCGTACTGCAATGAATATCTCTCTTATACTAAATGAACATGAAGATCCTCTTCTGCATTAAAACCAAAAGGGTTCTTAGAGTTAAACAGCAAAATGTATTTTGACTCAAGTTGGCGAAGTTTGCTTTCTCGGTTTCCACCTCTTCTGGACTTCGGTACTTGATCTATTGCAAAATATGTTAAATCATTGATGTTCCCTTTGTGCACCTCATTGATGTGGCGGGCTACCACATAACTTTTATCGTTATTTTTTACAGCCCTGAGGTGTTGCAATATACGAATATGTACCATGTGAATCGTACTTCGAACATATACTTTTGGACATGTACATTGCAACACAGCAAATATGAACAATGCACCCATCCAGGGTCTTATAAGCTTGACAAACCACAAGGACCATAATTCTTAGCCCATTGGAGGGCGTGGTATTGTATAAAGAGGGAGTGTCAAACACAGCAGTCGAGCCTTTGAAAAAGGAGCAATTAGGCTTTGAAATGCGTCAGCAATATTGACTGGCACTGAAAGATTAACTGTGGTGGCAATCTGTCGGGGGCGCATTTTTACCATTAAATACTTTGCACGTCATTCGTCTGAGTGCATTCCTGCCCTAGGGGTACCTGGAGCTGGATGTACAAACGCGGCCGCCCTTGCCGCGAGGATACGCACTAACCCGTAATCACTAGGTGCCGCGAGGCTTAGGATCTTACTTTGCCTGTATGTGGGATGAATGGCTTTGGATCTTAAATGCAACGCTGAGACGGAGGCCCATCGGAGGGCTTGAATTTTTGCCACACAGCAAATATGAACAGTGCACCCATCGAGGGTCTTATGAGCTTGACAAACCTCAAGGACCATAGTTCTCAGCCCATTGGAGGGTGTGGTATTGTATAAAGAGGGAGTGTCAAACACAGCAGTCGAGCCTTTGAAAAAGGAGCAATTAGGCCTTGAAACGCGTCGGCGACTGGCACTGAAAGATGAACTGTGGTGGCAATCTGTCTGGGGGCGCATTTTTACCATTAAATACTTTGCACGTCATTCGTCTGAGTGCGTTCCTGCCCTAGGGGTACTTGGAGCTGGGTATATATATATATTCACTGAAAAAACCATAGGTTTGAGGCACGTTATAGTTAGAAATTAGCATTTAAATAACCTTAGAAATTCACTGAAAAAACCATAGGTTTCAGGGACGCTATAGTTAGTTGGAGATTTCACTCGTACAAAACCAGAGAAATTCCACCGCTATAGTTATTTCAGCTAACTATAACTCGCGCCCCCGCAATGCACTGCTCATGACGTCACATATTACATTATTCATGACATGGTCAGTGACATCACTGATGACATCACTGATGACATCTCAAATGACATCACTGATGACATCATCCACGTGATAATCTGATGCACCTCCTCACACCCTAATATAACCTTTGATACACCCACTCTAAAATACAGACTACCATTTGCAAAACCATAGACACACCAATACAAGTTACTACATACTCACTCACTGATTCCTAGGTCTACACACAGATCCACTCATTCACCCATACAGTCACTCATACATGCAGTCTACCATCAATACGGCACTATCATATGCAGTCACATATCTATACAGACACTCACACACCGTCACTCATCCATATAGTTACTCACACACCTAGTCAGTCATGCAAAGAATCAATCACACTTCCATTTACTCACCTATACAGTTATACACACACCACATCACTTATTCAAACAGAAACAAACGCATACTTACTCTCTTATACAATCACTGATACATGTACACACTCATCCATACAGCCACTCTCACAATCACTGACTCTCACGTATAGTCATTTATATACTCCAACTCTCCCATGCATTCAGTAAGACACATGTAATCACTCACTTAAACAGTCAGTTACGCACCTACTAAATCCTCCATCCAGACACTTATGCACCCACTCATTCTTCAATACACCTTGGCATATATATAATACATATTTAAACTTTAGAGAAACACACAGTCACTTGGATGATGTCATCAGTGATGTCATCAGTGATGTCATTTGAGATGTCATCAGTGATGTCATCAGTGATGTCACTGACCATGTCATGAATGATGTAATATGTGACGTCACCAGCAGTGCATTGCAGGGGCGCGAGTTATAGTTAGCTGAACTAACTATAACAGTGGAATTTCTCTGGTTTTGTATGAGTGAAATCTCCAACTAACTATAACGTCCCTGAAACCTATGGTTTTTTCAGTGAATTTCTAAGGTTTTTTAAATGCTAATTTCTTACTATAACGTGCCTCAAACCTATGGTTTTTTCAGTGAATTTCAAAGGTTTTTTAAATGCTAATTTTTATCTATAACGTCCCTATTAAGTCCCCTTGAATCCTGAAGGTCCCTGGGGGCCAACTAGCCCACCAGGTACCTCCAGTAAGTGCCACAGAGCTGCGTTGCAGAGTGGTGTAAAAAGGGGCATGGCCTCGGACCACCTCTCTGCAACGCAGCTCTGTGGCACTTACTGGAGGTACCTGGTGGGCTAGTTGGCCCTTAGAGACCCTCAGGATTGAACGCAACTTAATCCCCCAATTTACAATGCGCCAGGGGGCACATTTGCATACTTGTTTTGTTAGGCCCCGCCCTCTCCCTGCACCACTGTGCAAACCCGCCCACTGGCGCGTTGTAAATTGGGGGATTAATCCCCTTCAGTCCTGAGGGTCCCTGGGGCCCAACTAGCCCACCAGGTACCTCCAGTAAGCGTCACAAGGCTGTGTTGCAGAGAGGTGGTCTGAGGCTACGCCCCTTTTTACACCTCTCAGCAACGCAGCTCTGTGGCGCTTACTGGAGGTACCTGGTGGGCTAGTTGGCCCGCAGAGTCCCTCAGGATTGAAGGGGACTTAATCCCCCAAGTTACAACACGCCAGGGGGCACCTTTGCACACTTGCCGTATCAGGTCCCGCCCCCTCCCTGTACCACTGTTCAAACGCGCCCCCTGGCACGTTGTAACTTGGAAGATTAAGTCCTGAGGGTCCCTGGGGGCCAACAATCCCACCAGGTACCTCCAGTAAGCGCCACAGAGCTGTGTTGCAGAAAGGTGTAGAAAGGGGCGTGGCCTCAAACCACCTCTCTGCAACGCAGGGGGCGCGTTTGCAGAGTGCTGCAGGGAGGGGGAGGGGCCTCGGTGCAATGCTGGCTTTTTTTTGTTTTTGCTTTTTTCAGAAGGGGGACTGTGTGCCCCCCCTTCTTTTCTCGTTTTTGGGGCCCTGGGGACCCCATTCCCCAGGGCCTGACCCCTTTTTCATACAAATTTTTTTTTTTATCGGGAAGGGGGCCGCGAGGCCAATTTTGGCCCCGGGGACCCCATCCCACGGGGCATGGCCAGAAGTTTATTCCTTTTTTTTAATGTTTGGAGGGGGGCCACGTGGCCCCCCTCCTATGGCCAATTATGGCCCCGGGGACCCCATCCCCCGGGCCTGGCCTTTGCTATTTTTTTTTAATTACTTATTGGGGAGGGGGGCCGCATGGCCCCCCTCCCGGGCCACTTCTGGCCCCAGGGACCCCATCCCCCAGGGCCTGGCCTGTCCGTTGGGGACCGGGGGGAGCACCAATGTCCCCACGGTCCCGCCGGCTCCCCGCCTCCAGCGGGAGCCGGCATTGCTTTTCCATAAGGGGAGCTGCTGACATGCAGCTCCCCTTGTGGAAAAGCAATTCTGCTTTGTTTCATTGAAGCGTGAGCAGGTTTTCCTGCTCTCGCTTCAATGAAGCAAAGCAGAGTTTGCAATGACAGGGTGGGAGCCGCAGGGCTCCCGCCCTGTGATTGCAAACAGCAGTGTCCCGGGGGTGGGTACCCTGGGACACTGCAGGAGCTGTCCCTGGGGGGTGGCGGTCCCCAGGGCCATCAAGGGATCCTGGAGGGGGGACGCACAGCCCCCTCCCTTCAGTTTAAAAGCCCCGGGGAGGTGGTGGTCCCCGGGGCCTTGGGGTCCGTAACGGACCCCCGAATTTTAATATAAAGTGCCCCGGGGAGGGGGTGGTCCCCGGGACATGTGGGGGGGCTCGAGCCCCCCCACACATCTTTTCAAAATAAAAAATAGAGCCCCGGGGAGGTGGCGGTCCCCGGGGCTGCGGGGGGGCCGCGTGCCCCCGTGGCTTATTTTCAAAGCCCCGGGGAGGTGACGGTCCCCGGGGCAGCGTGGGGGGGATTGGGACCCCCCTACGCTTTTTTTTTCACAGCCCCGAGGAGGTGGCGGTCCCCAGGCCTGCGGGGGGCCCGCGTGCCCCCTGCATTTAATGTGCAAAGGCCCGGGGAGGTGGTGGTCCCCAGGGCTGCGGGGGCCCCCACGGGCCCCCGCTATTATTTTATTAGGAATGCCCCCGGGACCTGGCCCAGCCGGGGGCCTCATTTAAATGAAGAGGGGGAGCCCGCGCTTCATTTAAAAAAAAATTTCAGCAGAATTCGCGACCCCAAAGTGAATTCTGGCGAAATATTTTAAAAGAATAATGCTTTTTCTGGCCCTGGGGGTCCTTGTGGGACCCCCTGAGCAGGCCTAGGGGGTCAGGGTGTTTCTACCTTGCCCCCTTTTCTTGTTTTTCATGCTTGTTTTACTGTTTTCACAAGATGGCTGCCAACACTTCCTGGTTTGGAGTGTTGGCAGCCAATCACAGTGAAGCTCGTGGCCAGGAGGGTTCGCGAATCCACTGCATCCCTAGATATCGAAACGTTTATTTTTTTAATTTCTCAGCAACTACTGAACGGATTTACACCATTTAAAAAAAAGGACGCTTTCTGAACCAAGCACTACCTTTTTGCCAAATTTGGCCGTGTCTAAAGTTTCCTATGGGAAATTGATTTTCCGACCTCTATTTTTTTAATTTGTCAGGAACTACTGAACGGATTTACACCGTTTAACAAAATGGGATCTTTCTGAACCAAGGGCTACATTTTTGCCAAATTTGGTGTAATTCCGTTCAGCAGTTCGGGCTGTAGGTTTGTCTAAAGTTTCCATTGGAAATTAACAACGGGGAAAACGCGTTTTGGGACCCCCCTTTTTTCTCGGCCCCCGCTTGACGAATCACCCCGAAACTTTTAAGACAGGAGCTGACTGGTGCGGGCCACTAGTTTTGAAAATTTCGCGAGGATTCGTCAACCAGCGCCAAAGTTCTTGAGAAAACAAAAAACGCTTTTCCTATGGAAACTAGGTCCTAACTATAACTACCTACTGGCGACCGCCAGTAGGTAATATATATATATATATATATATATATATATATGGTCATCCTCTCCAACTAACAGTACCTTGCTGTAGAATACCAACAACTTAATGGCAATGATTTTTACGATGTTACCAATCGAGGACGTATCCATTAATCCAACGTACTGTTACATGACAAATTGATTGAATGGAGGGAGATGGGACTTATTAAGTGGAAGGAATTTACATTTCTCTACTGTGAACATTCTACAACACCCATTCTCTACCTATTACCCAAGTTACATAAGAATGCCACAAACCCACCAGGGAGACCTATTGTCTCATCAATAGGTTCATCCCTTGAAAATTCATCATGCTACATTGATTACTTTTTACGCTCATTTTTTCATCACATTACCCTCCTACATTCAAGAGAGCAGGTACTTCCTCAACAGGATTGAACATGTAAGATGGGAAGATGATTTCCTACTTCTGACCCTTGATGCCAACAGTCTTTACATGAGTATCAAGCACACTGATGGCATTCTAGCATGTAGACACTTCCTTAGAGCAATGTCTCTATCATTATTCTTAGACACCAAAATGATTCTTGAGATGATTCCATTTTGCTTAGAAAAGAACTTCTTTATGTGTGAGGATACATTCTTCAGGAAAAAACAGGGAACAGCAATGGGAACCTGCTTAGCTCCCAGTTATGCCAGACTGTTCATGGGATGGTGGGAGCAGCAGGCAGCTGAGGCAATTGATGAGTTCCACTCCTGAGTGTTTATGTGGACTTGTTTCATAGATGATCTTTTTGTCTTATAGAAGGGGACGGAAATAGAAGATAGTGATTTTGTCAAGAAACTAGATGTGTCCGTGTCTTCTTCCTCTGGTTTCTCCTTATCCTTGAAAAATGCTTTTAACTTCAATTTTCGGATGAATTCTTTCATCTCTGCACATGTCTTGAATTTGTCCATCCGGTTTGTGGGTACAAATCCCAATCCTCTTTCTAGGACTCGTCCTTGTGTTGGTGTCAGCCGGTAGTCTGTTAGATTTACCACCAAGTTCACCTCTTGCTGGTTGATGGTTGGGCGTTCGTTGCGCCGGTCATGCTCCTGGTTGAGACTCGTGGTCTCTCGTCCTCTGGGGTAGACCAATGGACATTGTTGCCTCTCCGGTTTCTGCCTCTCCGTGGGCCTTGGCGTGATCCTAAAAAAGGCGGCGGACCATAATAGTTGTAATCGTACTCTTGAGGTGGAGGTACCCAGTGTTGATATGGTCCCCCATAGGTGGCGGGCCGTAGGGATAGGGTGGGAAAGATGGTGGTCCTTGGTAATTACTCCATCCTCTCCTTCTCGGGTTGTATGGCCGCTGGTATTGGCTGCCCCCTCCTTGGTTGTAAAGGCGGCTGCTCCCTTTGCTGGAATTAGAGTTGTCAGATCCCGTGTCTGATGATTCACCATCGGAACTCTGGTCTTCGTTCTTCTTTATATAATCATCCCGTATATATGGGTATACCCACTCATGACTGAAGCGTGCAGTATCTTTTTTCAATTTATTGAATTTGCTCTGCTTGAGTGTCATCTCAAAGTCCATTAGTTCTTGATTTAGTTCCTCCAGGCGTTTCTTTAGAACATTAGGGGGTATATAGGTCTTAAGTTGTACCTCCAATTGCTGGATCTCTATTTTAAGCTCTTGAGTGAGTCTAGTGGCCGTCTTGATTATTAGGACCAGCCAGTCGCAGGTGCAATGCCATGATATCAGTGACCAGTCGCGTTTGAACACTTTGTCCTGTTGAAAAATGTATGGTTCTTTACGGACAATTAAACCCTGTGGGGCCGCATTTGCCCTGAGGTACTCAGTCATTAGTAGCCCATGTAGAGCTGTTTTATCTGTGTCCTCCTAAGATTGGCTAGTTCGTCCCAGTCTGCGCTGTTGGGGCCAGGTTCTGTACTGCTCAACCCCTCGAAGGGGTTGATGGCGGCTAGGATCCTATCTACTTCCTCCTCAGCGAAAGTCAGGCCAATGTTTTTCGCCATATCGAGGTGTCGTTAGTACTAATGGTGTTTTGTGGTGTATATGATGAGTGTGTGTGCTAATGCTCAGTGGTGTGTTCTAGAAAAATCAATGTTCAATTCACCTACTACAATTACTGGCACTCCCAATGAAGTAACCAATCAGGAATTTCTGAGAAAAACAAAACTCCCACAGCTGCACGCTGTCTATAAATCAGAAAAACAAAAAGGGGGAGTAAAAGAGGTATTGCTTGACACAAGCTGTGGAGGTGGATACGCCCTCCTTCAGTCTACAGATACTAAACACAAAGATCCAGCCTCAGATATTTTCGAAAGCCATATCCTCCCAGATTGCTTCCTACAGTGGTGGGAAAAACACACAATTTGTTTAAATACCCCTCACACACCAAAAGGGCCCTTGGTGTCATGCTTCATCATAGGGGTCTTCCCGCCCCTCTACGGGACGGGGCGTGCTACGACCTACGATTACGCGGGAGCACTGTTGTTTGTGAGACAATTATGTGTCGTGTAGGAGTGTGAGTGGAAGGGTCAGGAGTGAATGGAAAAGTGAGGTTAAAAAATACCTGGCTCGTTGGTCAAAAAAACTTTAATATACCTTTGAGCTAGTATTGTTCAAATGTGGGGAAAGAGGTGTATCGCCTCAATGAGCTACAAACTAAACTATTGAAACGGAATTACCCCAAGAGAGTCGTCGACAAGGCTATGAAGAGGGCAAGAAACAACAACAGGGAGTCGCTGTTGGAAGACAGGATTACCGTTGAACAAGAGGAATGACCTATCTGTGTTACCACTTTTAACACCCATTCGAATCAGATCGCCAAGATTGTCAACAAGCACTGGAGACTCCTCAACAGCTGCCAACTGAACTTCCCTAAACCTATGTTCGCCAACACAGGAGAGGGAGAAATTTGAAGGACATGCTTGTCCACACTAGACCAAGGAAATCCCCACTGACAAGACCAATGGGCCTACTATTGCCACTAGTGCAAGGACACCATCCGTGTGGCAATTGTACCACATGCCACCTAACCTGCAGGAGTAGGCACTTAAGATTCAGAAATGAGAGTGAGTGGGAACAAAGAGGTTTCACAAACTGCAACAGCAGAAACGTTGTATATATGATCACCTGCCCATGTGGCCTGGAATACATAGGAATGACCACCAGACCTATCAAGGTTCGCATTGGGGAACATAGGAGCAACATTCGTTGTGGGAGGAGTACGACCAAGATGGCGAGTCACTACCTGACCAATAATCACGGGATGGGGGACTTGAGGTGGACCGTGATTGAACAACTGGATGGCGAGAATGGCCTATTTGAAAAAGAACAGCGTTGGGTGTTCCGTCTTAGAACACACACCGACGGGCTCAATGATGAAATACCATGGAGCCAATTTACATAAAGAATCTGTATATAACCTTCATTATTTCAAACAGAGCCCCCTACGACAAACTTGTCCTTCGGTCTCACTATAGCCAATACAGCTGGGCTGTAGACTATATGGGATCCCCGGCAATAATAAATGCACGTACAATCTGTGCGAAAACTCTATGTCAACGGCCCCTGGACACTAATTTCTCGTTCTGATACATCCAATTTGGACACCAAGATCGCATTTTAAACACACTCAATCAGTACTTTCTGAATCCACACGAGTACTGATAGAGAGAGGGCTTTAGGGATACATGACTAGGCACACGCAATAATGAGAGAGATGAGGTCATGTATGTGTTCAAACTTGAACCTCTGCCATATATGTTCATTTCTACTCATGACATCTACTTATCTGTTTTCCACCTGATGATGCAATAACTAACGTGCCCTAACCTTTAATTTAAGGAACGGTCATGCTTTTGTTCAAACTTTAACCTCTGCCGTATATGTCTCTTTTTCACGGAGGTTTCATGACATTAATTTGTCTGTTCTCCATCTGACTATGTAATAACCAATGTGCCCTAAACCTTAATTCAATGAACGGTCATTTATGGGTTTTAACTTAAACCCCGGCCATATATGCCTACTTTTTCAGAAGTATTAGGTCATCCGTTTTTCGGTTCTCCATCGGAGGATAAAATGCCCCGATCTCTAATTCATGGCATACCGCCCACTATATATCACATCAACACCCTCGATCCCGGAATGAAGCGGGAAGGAGGTTGACGGTCTAGTCTTTACCTCATACCTTCACTACTCTATTCACTTCTGGGTGCTTCTACAGCTGCACCCAGTCACAACGATTAAACGCTGAAATACGGAGAAGCACAGCGTCCACCTCGCAACCTCGTCACTTCCGGGTGACATCCGAGGTTGGCGCTCTAACACACGGGGACCAAGGGATCTTCCGGCTAAACACAGGTGTAACTATTGATGCTCTCAACTTGGAGCGGGAACTAAAATTAAGGGCCCTATTTAAGAACCTCCCCGAACTAGCTCCATTGTTCAGCGGAACCGCGGGGAGGCCAGACACGGCGGGGCAGTGTCCCAGGAGCAGTAAGTACGGCATAGCCGGGGATCAATCATGCTGTTGAGTGGTTTCGTGGTGAAACTACTTCTTTAAAATAATCTGCCTATTTTATTTCTCTAGATTGCAAATACAGGCACCCCTCCCACCTGCTACAGGCTCATATGGCTTTTTTGCATCTAAAATCAAGTAGGTTACCTTTCTGCTACCTAGGTGTACTTTTCCCTGATATACACTCCAAACATGTGTGGTATCGGGTAGATATGACAATACTCTTCGGACCAAATAGACCGAGTCCTTTGGTATAGAGAGTGTGTTTTTGTTCTATGTGTGTTTGTTTTTGTAAATGTCATTTTTTCCTCTAATAACAGCGGGACACATCACCATCAATTTTCACTGTGAATAACGATAAGGAGTATATGGTCACACATTACACTTCTTTTGCAGGTCACCATATGTCACGATGGATGATGTCTTTGTCCTACATTTTAATACTATGCCGTTTCTCTCTTCCAGATAACGATGACAGATACCTATTTAGGTATCGTATTTGCGCAGTAATTTCACATGCGCCGTATATTTATTTTCACGAACACATTTCATAAGAAGGATTAGTGTAATTAAGACACCACACATACAGTGAGTGTAGAGGGGATCCTTTTGGTCCTGAAGAAGAAGCCAGAGGAGGCTTCGAAACATGTTGACTGACATAGGAGGCATAGCTCATTGAGGCGATACACCTCTTTCCCCACATTTTAACAATACTAGCTCAAAGATATACTAAAGTTTTTTTGACCAACGAGCCAGGTATTTTTTAACCTCACTTTTCCATTCACTCCTGACCCTTCCACTCACACTCCTACACCACACATAATTGTCTCACAAACAACAGTGCTCCCGCGTAATCGTAGGTCGTAGCACGCCCCGTCCCGTAGAGGGGCGGGAAGACCCCTATGATGAAGCATGACACCAAGGGCCCTTTTGGTGTGTGAGGGGTATTTAAACAAATTGTGTGTTTTTCCCACCACTGTAGGAAGCATACTTAATCTGGGAGGATACGGCTTTCGAAAATATCTGAGGGTGGATCTTTGTGTTTAGTATCTGTAGACTGAAGGAGGGCGTATCCACCTCCACTGCTGGTGTCAAGCAATACCTCTTTTACTCCCCCTTTTTGTTTTTCTGATGTTGCACGCCACAACACTGAGGTGGCTGAGTGTGGACCACATCCGTAAAGGAGCAGGTCACACTCTGACACATCCACGTGCACAAACAACAAGACGTCAACAACACATCTGCGGACAAACCATGCCCCAGAGTCCCAACTCCCACCAAGAGCCCAATTTACCCAAGCATGCAACATCTCAGCACTGTATAATCACAGACGTCAAAGGCACACCGCCTAAAAGGGATAAGGGGCAGCAAAATCAGAGCTGCAGGGGCGACTCTCCCAAAATGCAGCACACACACATAACATTGAGAGCACATTAACATTGACAACAATGTGGTACAAACTGCAACACGTTCACAACAGAACAGAGGACACAACTGGTGCCGCTTGTGTGTAGAAACTGGCCAATCACATTTGGCATAGCAGGGAAATGTGACATGATAATGTACAAGTACAAACATACATCCGTGATGTTGTCAAAATGTCCACTGTCCCGCATCAAATAGGCAGCTCCTCCCAAACAGTCACAATGTACATTGTCATGCAGTCTGTATGTAAACTTGTACAATGCGTCAACATACATGTGAACATAATTTTAAACTGCATCTCCCCTTCACATTCAGAGGGAGAATCAACACCTCCTGCAGAGCAGACCGAACTTGTCTTCACTGATGACGAAGAGGACCTCCACACCTTCGACACCGACTCCCTCCAAGAGCTCATGGACAGCTTCGGCACCTCACCTCAAGGAGCAGGGCAGCCCAGCTGCGTTGAGGAGACCTCACCCCCTGCACAGACCACACAGCAGGAAGCACCCACCACCACGCTGTCTCCCAGGACCCCCACGAACAACACATGGCCTTCCAACGCCGTGTGTTAGAGGGCCAGAAGGAGATGGCTGATCAGGTGCGGGTGGGGTTCGACCTCATGGCAGCCAAACTAGATGCCATACGTGGGTGTCTAAGACCCATCAGGGACCACTTACAGTCCCTAACGTATAACCACAGTTCGCTCCATGCTCTCCAACGATCCATGGCTGACATCGCTGGAGTCCTGACTCTGAGACAAGGACAACTGTGTAGTCAGAGTGGCTCCAGCGATGTCAGCCGGGAGTTGGGACACATGCGGAGGCTCATGGAGAACACAGAGCGGATGCAGGCGGAAAGGATGGATGCCACGGCTGCACACCAGCGAGATGTAGCTGGGATCTTCCATGCCCTGCAGATCCTCATCATGGCATTTCTGCCACAAGGACTGGCGCCGATGAATGCTGCTGCTGCTTCTACATCCACATCTCCGCCCCCTGATGTGTCAGTGACACACAGTGCGGCAGACATTCCACCTCCGGCCCCTGATGTGTCACTGCCACACAGTGCGGCAGACATTCCACCTCCGGCCACTGATGTGTCACTGCCACACAGTGATGCAGACAAAACAACACCAGCCAGATGTGAGGCACATGAAACATCAGAGGACGAAGATGAGGATGATTCTGCCTTAGTGGTAAGAAGGAAGCGGTAGCATTCATCTCCGCCATATGGCCTGTTTCTGCTTGGTTCTGCCCTCTGCATCATCACCTTCCACTGTCCCCCGGTACACTCTGCAACACTCACCTTGGACCTCGACATGGACTGCCATATTCTGTTTGGTTACCAATGACACAGCAATCAGACTGCAGACTGAACTCTTCCTCTTCCGATGAATTTGCCATTCCCTAAAGGACTCTGGCTGGCCCTCCACGGGGCAACAATGTAAAGTGGGGTTTGCATGGCCCTGTACTGCTCCAGCTTCAACACTCCACTGAATGTGAGTAAAACATTCAAATTCACACAGATGTGTCATGTCTATGATCATTCAAGTATGAAAGTATGGATGAATGTAGGGTCAGTGATTCCCACTTACGTCCATGTAGCTCATGTTGTGGGACTTGAGTCACAGGGTGCAACATTGCCGATTGCGGGCCGGGTGGCGCCGACACTACAGCAGAGACACACGCACTAGTTACATTCTTGTCCAGCCCAGAACTGAACCACGCCCAGAGCCACGGGCTCATCGTTCACACCCCTACGCTGGACTGGCATACGCCAGCCCAGCCCACTCCGCTTACGCTTCCAGGGGGGATGACAAAGCTACATGTTCCAGGTCTTGCCTGTAGTGATCTGCTGATCACTGGTCTAGTTGTCAACATGCCACAGCCACTCCCTGAGGGCTGGCTTACACCCACACCACACCCATCCAGCACAGGCATCACAGGACATGTGACCCTGCCAATAAAAGGGGCATACCACATCACATTCCCCACTGCCGGAGGTGACATGATGGCGTCCGCACCACGAGACTCAATCATAAAGGGTCCATGACTTGTGGCACACTGGGTTTGTGGCACCCGATGCACTGCGGCTGGCACGGGCCTACCGCCACAGGACGATGACTTGCGGTGCACAGAGTTGGTGGCACCCGATGCACTGTGGCCGGCATGGGCCTACCGCCATGGGACGGTGGCTTGTGGCGCACTGGGTTAGTGGCACCCGATGCACTGCGGCCGGCACGGGCCAACCGCCACAGGACAGTGACTTGTGTCGCACTGGGACAGTGGCACCCGATGCACTGCAGCCGGCACGGGCCTACTGCCATGGGACAGTGACTTGTGGCGCACTGGGTTAGTGACACCCGATGCACTGCGGCCAGCACGGGCCTACCGCCACGGGACGGTGACTTGTGGTGCACTGGGTTAGTGGCCCCCGATGCCCTGCAGCCTGCACGGGCCTACCGCCTTGGGACAGTGACTTGTGGTGCACTGAGGTAGGGGCACCTGAAGAGCTGAGAGGGTGTGCAGCCTGCGATGATGCGTAGACCTCAATACGCCGTCCTGCCAATCAAGAGTCAATTTGAATTGAGGGCCCTGCTTGACCGCAGTGTACGCCGAAGGCAGCAGTCAGCACACACATGACTCCGCAGGGCGGTGCCGCAGGGGGCCTGTGGCGCGGAATACAGCGATCGGCTGAGGAGGTTGCACCGGCACGTGGTGGGCCCTCTTGGAGAAACGCCGGTGGCGGCAGGTGAGCATTGAGGCCTGGGTGCGCAGGGGCGGCCGGTCATCGCTGGGCGGCAGACCGGTCTGGGGACCAGGGCTGGGGTGCAGCAGGCGCACAGGATCGCGCAGGCACCACCCGTCATGGCGGCGGCCTCGTGGCTGGGTTGGGGGCGCCGCCCTGGCAGACACAACCCTGTGTGCGATGACGAGATGTGCGCGGGTTGGCTTGGGACGTAGCCACCTCGTCTCCAGTGTAAATCTGGCCGTTGAAGGTGGTCGGCCACGTGTGTGTAGGCCTATGGACAGGATATGGCGGACAGAGAGACACACGCAGAAGTTACTTTGGTGGCCATCCCGGAACTGAACCACGCCCAGAGCCCCGGGCTATTTATTCACGACATACGCCTGCCAAGGCCACTCCGCTCACGCTTACGGGGGGACCGACAAAGCTACATGTCCAAGGTCTTCCACACTGCCTGAGGTAACCTGTTTGCGTCCACTGTCCACAACACTACAAACACCAGCAGTATATGTCCACATGGACATGTCTGTGCTCTGCATACTGAAGTCTGTCCAGCACATCACCGCCACACTTGACATTGTGTACATTCTTATTGATGGTTCACTTGCCTCCTTCGCACAGACTTGGTTCCCACCTCTCCCCACATTCTGCAATTGTGTGGCAGAGGTGCCATGCCGTGGATGGTTTGTCTACATGGCTGGCCACGGTTACCACAGTTACTTGTGTTGTCATGTCTGGTAGTTGGGCATGTTGATTGGCATGTTGTATGTGATTTTGTAACATGTGCATTCCCACAGTTGTGAGTTGTATGATTGTGGAGTTGAGGTGTGTGTTGTGTTCAGTTGGGCCTTACCGACAAGCAGTGCATTTCCATAGGTGCCATCCTCAAAGCGCTGGTTGGTGATGGACTTGCGGAAGATGTAGGAATCATGCACACTGCCTGGGAAGTTTGCAACGACATTCGTGAACAGGTCCCGGTTGTCCACTTTTCCATGCACATTGATGGAATGCGTGTGGTTTCTGTTGCGGTTATTGTGTGCAGTGTCGGCAGGGGGCACAAGTAGTACATGTGTGCAGTCAATTGCCCCCAACATGTGCGGGAAGCCAGATATGGCGTAGTTCCCCTGCTTGGTCTCCAGCTGTTCCTGCTCAGTGTGGGGGAAGTGAAGGTGCAGGGGTATCAAGCTGATACAAACCGTGATGCTTACAGGTATGATAAATCCTGCCTAATAAGACCGTAACAGGAGTTCGTGTGGTCGTAACCTTCCTTTTCTTTCCTATGAAGGTTACGACCACACGAACTTCTGTTACAGTCTTATTATGCAGGATTTATCATACCTGTTAGCATTCCGGTTTGTCCAAGTTCAATGCAATACACTGTACCAGATTACGTTTGTGACTATACGGACGCTTGACCATTGTCACCATTTATCCAACAGGTTTCTGAATACTGACTTTCGGTATATGGAATTGTATTGGGGAGTTCCCGCAGCATATGCAGTTAATTGAATCCACACGTTGCCCTGATGAAGTTCCCCGTTGGGAATGGAACGCGTTGGCTGAGCTTTTCGAATTGTTGATTTATGTATTTGTAATAAAGAACTGTTTTTACACTACTGTTGACTACTGGACTTCATGACCTGGCGCACCCCAATTTCAGTAACTACAATCTTGGATCTGGAGCACAGAGGCATCATGCAATGGCTGGCGTTGGGGTTGGTTGCGCAGGAACACTACGAATTGGAACTGGCATGTGGTGCGGATACAGGGGCCCGCAGTTGCTTTTGCAGACATGCATCCAAGACATGTGTGAGGAAGTTTAATAGGGCTGGCTGTGAGACTCCTCTGACTCTGGCAGTTGTTGGTTGGAAGGTACCAGAGGCCAACAGTTGCAGCACAGCCAGCAGCTTTGTCTGCGGAGGGATGTTGGTTGTCCGCTGGGTTGGTACCATCAGCCTGTGGGCAATGTGGGTCAGGATGCGGAGGATGGTTGTCTTTTTGAGCCTGTAGTGGGCAATGGCATCCTCTGGTGTTGAGTGTCTGAGGCTGGTGCATTTTAGGAACGTCCGCTGTCTTCTTCTGCGAGGCCTAGATGGTAATCTGGGAGGGGTGGTTCGGGGGGGCTCCTGGGGGTGGTGGCGGTGGGTGTTGTGGCACTCTTGGGTCTCCAAGCTGCATGATCATTGGCTCCATGGCATCTGTTGGTCCTCGGATGTGGCTCTGGGCTGGGCTCGCTTTCTACTGCAGGTTGTCGTCCTGCTTAACACCAGTAAAAGGCAGGTGTCAAATCCCTGCTGCTAACGCGCCTTATCGCCTGTTTTTGGTCCGCTTCGCCGATCTGGCTGGTCGTTGAGAATATCGCGAAGTGGTGTTTTTGTGTGTTTGTGCACGGGAACGCCTACTCTGCATGTCATTAGCGTTAGTTGTCGCTCTCATCCGTGGCGATGTTTTTTGCGGCAGCTATCGCTGGAAAACTGGCGATATCGGCAGTTTGCACCAGCCTGAGAATAGGGCGATGAATCTATCGCCACTTTTGCGGTGCTAAAGTGCCGATAAATCGGCGATAAGTCCTTGAGAATATGCCCCCTAGTGCGTTAGACTAATAATTTGTCATCTCACGCACAACACTGTTTTTACCTGCCTCCTTTCCAAACTGAATAAAGGTATAGTTTAGGTTAAGCGAGGTCCTTTTTAACTCACCTCACTTGAGCACTTTCACTTTTTCATCACTGATCACTACTGCAATAACCAGTGGTTTCTCCTCCTGGTGGGGGATAGCATACGAGAAAAAGAAGCCCAATGATGATGCTGTCACGTTTTTAATAAGGCGGAGAACCAAGATATACCGTCTCACGGCCTGTGTACGTGAATGAGGGTTTTTTATTGAAAGACGACAAGGACATTGAACCCTGGTTACTCAGGTACAAGTGATCCATTGCCATTTGATATTTTGTTTTTTGTATTTCTTCTAAAATAAAAATGGAATGTCCTTTCAGACAACAAGCACTAAAAAACATAAACTGTGCTTCAACTAAAAAAAATTAGCAACTGTGTGCATTAATAATTTGTAGAAGTTTAGAGACAGTTTGCTCACCTACACTGAGGATAGTGCTACACTTCGGACAGAAAATGCCAGCTCTTCCAAACTCTGGAATAGTGGTTAGAACATCAGAAATTCGTGCGCCAGCCAAAGATGTTCCAGCTCCATTGTTTCCAGAAGCAGTAGTTTCTTGCTAGTCTTTAAGGGGCATATTATCAAGAACAGCATTAAAATTATTGCCGCTTTAGCGGCAGAAAACTGCCGCTAAAGCGGCGATAATGGGCTTGATAATATGCCCTTGAGAATTCCAATAGAAGCCCATGATCTGGTGTAAACATGGGCTTCTATTGGAATTCTCAAGGACATATTATCAAGCCCATTATCGCCGCTTTAGCTGCAGTTTTCTGCCGCTAAAGCGGCGATAATTTTAATGCCGATTCTTGATAATATGCCCCGTAGTCTCTACATTTCTGCTTGTGCCAAACATGGGCCGTGGATGCGCCTAAGATGTTTGTGCATACTAGATGTACCCCATGAATACTTCCTCTCACTGCCCCGTGAAAGTACTTTCTGGCATAAGCTGCATGTAACCTTCTGTGCATTAACTTTTTTCTGTATTTCAGGTATTGTTAAAAAAAGAAACAGACAATACTCTCTTTTTTCTTTTTCGGGGGCTCTTCCTCTTCCTCCAGAACATTATGTTCCTCCTCCTCCACATAATCTGGTGCAGATGCCATAATGAAATCGTAAGAATCCACAAAATGTTTCAGTCCAAATTCAAGATGGTCACTGCCTAAAGGAAACTGTGAAAATTTACAGCCACACCTAAAACATGGAGGAAATGGGTGGGGCCTTCCTGTATTCATTATAGAAAGGTGTTTCACCTATGAAATACATTTGTTTCTGTGTCGCAAGGGATGCATGATCCCATCGTGGCTGGATCTCGCCTGGGTTGCGACTCCGTTAAATGTATTAAAACAGCTCTTATAATGAATTTTCTCTCTAATTATACTATTTACTCATACTATTAGAAAACCTCTTTCCTTAAAGTAAACCCTAAAAGTGTCTATATATGTATTTTACTAATGTCAAAAAAATGCTGGAGTTGCGTCCCCAGCACAAAATACGTGCCACCAAGGTGCACGACGACATTGCATCACTCCAAAATCCATTAAAACTACCATAATAATATTTTTTATTTATTATTAGACTACTTACCTTACCACATTACTACACCACTTACCAAAAAAAAACCTTTGAAGTGTCTATATATGTGTTTTACTACTACCGGAACTACGCCGGAGTCGCATACCCTGTGCAACGGGTCACTGTGGGTGCGTGACTCCTAATTTTTTTGTGAAAAAAGCCCAAAATTGTAACTACCATATCACTATATACATCTCACAATCATTTTTGTTTTGCACAGATGATGGGCAGCATACCAAAACCTCCCTCAGTGCTTATCTAGCAAAGTTTGTTGCTATAGCTGATCTGTTCTAAATTGAATACATGAAACAGTATGATAATCTCAGGTCTTGTGATACAACAGACTCACAGTGGAGGTAGCTCTTTTATACAGTTATGCACTGAGTAGGCTGTAGTAGTAGCAGTCAACAGATTTCCATCAGATTTGGTACGGAATGCTGCATTGATACACCCACCACTACAGATGTTTGCAATGCATAAAGGTAATTCTTTGCAGAAACCCTCATGTTGAGAGCTAAATTTAATTTTGATTTGCAATGACACGTATTTGGAACTATTGTTGAAGCTGAATTTAAAATGTTTGAGTCACATACTATACACGAGTCCATATGATGGAACATACTACTAATATGGCTGATTACGATTGGTGCTCCGGGTGCTTTGGGAAACCCTGGGTTATAAGCAGGAGAGCATAAGGTATGCATCTTCTGAGTAGCAGAGTGATGGTGGCACCTGAGCGAAGATACATTTTATGGATACTCAAACAGTGAGTGAGGGGCACACAAGGGTTGCTGGGATAGTATTGGCCTGCATCTATACTTGCCAGTGTAGGCTTTAATCCTGCGGCATGTGGTGAAGATCTTGCATTTAATAACATGGATGTTCAACCAATAGGACTACAGGTAGCATGAGCTTGGTCCTCCAGCGCCCCGAGACCCTCACGGGTGATGCAGCAGCAAGTGATTGATTTATTACACCATTCACAGGGAAACATATATCCAGCACATCATATAACACACACTGCACACCACTACATCTCCCATGCATTGTACTAGTCATAGGCATCAGCAACATGCTGTAGAGGGGAAGGGTTACTCACAAGGGGGTACCTACAAACCTGCTCAGAGATTCATGTACTGGCACAAACACCCTCTCAGATTCTCACATACCCACTCACAAATGTACTCAGATACTCATGCACCCACTCACAGACCTTGCCAGGTAGGTCGCTCCCCCACCACACAGCTCCGCCTGTGCTGTCCGCCCGCTGCTGGTAAGCTCGCCCCTCTGCTTGTGGCCTCGGAGCCCGTTTTCCTTCTGTTTCCCTAGCTGCCCCCACCTCCCTTGTGTCCATTTTGCCTTCTGTTTCCCTCGCTGCCCCCACTGTACTGTGCCCGTTTTTTTCCTCTGTTCCCTCGCTGCCCCCACCTCCCTTGTGTCCATTTTGACTTCTGTGCCCCTCGCTGCCCCCACTGTACTGTGCCCGTTTTTTCCTCTGTTCCCTCGGTGCCCCCACCTCCCTTGTGTCCATTTTGTCTTCTGTGCCCCTCGCTGCCCCCACTGTACTGTGCCCGTTTTTTCCTCTGTTCCCTCGCTGCCCCCACCTCCCTTGTGTCCATTTTGCCTTCTGTTTCCCTCGCTGCCCCCACTGTACTGTGCCCGTTTTTCCTCTGTTCCCTCGCTGCCCCCACCTCCCTTGTGTCCATTTTGCCTTCTGTGCCCCTCGCTGCCTCTCTCCATTCCCGCCGCTGCGTCCCTGCGGCCCCGCCCCCTGACTGCCCATTCGCTGCCCCTGCCTCCCGCCTCCCAGCTGCTCCTCCCTCCCAACTCCCCATATATGGCAGCCGCTGCGCGGTGGGGAGGCGACCCTTGACCTTGCCAGGTAGGTCGCTCCCCCACCACACAGCTCCGCCTGTGCTGTCCGCCCGCTGCTGCTGCTGGTAAGCTCGCCCCTCTGCTTGTGGCCTCGGTGCCCGTTTTCCTTCTGTTTCCCTCGCTGCCCCCACCTCCCTTGTGTTCATTGTGCCTTCTGTTTCCCTCGCTGCCCCCACTGTACTGTGCCCGTTTTTTTCCTCTGTTCCCTCGCTGCCCCCACCTCCCTTGTGTCCATTTTGCCTTCTGTGCCCCTCGCTGCCCCCACTGTACTGTGCCCGTTTTTCCTCTGTTCCCTCGCTGCCCCCACCTCCCTTGTGTCCATTTTGCCTTCTGTGCCCCTCGCTGCCCCCACTGTACTGTGCCCGTTTTTCCTCTGTTCCCTCGCTGCCCCCACCTCCCTTGTGTCCATTTTGCCTTCTGTTTCCCTCGCTGCCCCCACTGTACTGTGCCCGTTTTTTCCTCTGTTCCCTCGCTGCCCCCACCTCCCTTGTGTCCATTTTGCCTTCTGTGCCCCTCGCTGCCTCTCTCCATTCCCGCCGCTGCGTCCCTGCGGCCCCGCCCCCTGACTGCCCATTCGCTGCCCCTGCCTCCCGCCTCCCAGCTGCTCCTCCCTCCCACCTCCCCATATATGGCGGCTGCTGCGCAGCCGCGCCGCTGGCGCGCCGAAGGCGCGCCTAAGGCAAGCCCGTCTGCGCCCGTCCGCGACTGGACCGCGCCCAGCGCCAGAACCCCTGGGCCGCGCGCCCCCCGCTCCAGCCTCGTGGACCGACGCCGATACGATGCCACCACACTCCACGCTCTCAACCCCGGACGGACGCACAACTGCTTCAAGGCCGCCCCGAAACGCACCCATGGTCCCTTCACCTGCCGGAACTGCAGCTACACCAGCCTCAGAGCCACCGAGGCGCCCACCAAGAAGGACCTCAACCACCTCCGGTGCATCCTACTGAACACCCGCTCCAGCACGCAAACACGCCGTCGAGCTCTGGGACCTGCTCGACACATCATCACCAGACGTCGCCTTCCTGACAGAGACCTGGATGAACGACTCCTCCGCCCCCGACATCGCCATAGCCATCCCAGACGGCTATAAGATCACCCGCAGAGACCGCGTCAACGCAGTAGGAGGAGGAATTGCCATCGTCCACAAGAACACCATCAGGGTCTCGACCAGCACCAACGACACTCTCAGCACCGCCGAACACATGCACTTCCAGATCCACACGGACCCCAACACCACCCTTAGAGGCACCCTTGTCTACAGACCCCTGGGCCCCGACCCCAGTTCAGCGACTCCATCGCCGACTTCATCAGCACGCACGCCCTGACCTCTACCGACTACATCCTCCTCGGAGACCTGAACTTTCACCTGGAGAACAACAACGACAGCAACTCCACCACCCTGATCGACAACCTCGCCAACCTCGGTCTGAGCCAGCTCTTCACAACACCGACCCATTCCGCCAGCCACACGCTTGACCCCATCTTCTCCTCAAGCTCCCATGTCTCCTTCAGCCACACCACGGAACTCCTCTGGACCGACCACCGCTGCATCCATTTCACCTTCCAGAAACCCACCACACACCACCGCACCCAACAGATCCCACGCCGCTGCTGGAGCAAAGTCACCGAAGACCAACTTCGGGCAACCCTCGCTCTCAGCCCTCCCTCCGACCCATCCAACACCGACGACGCTGCCTGCAACCTCAGACGATGGATGGACGACTGTGCCAACACCCTCGCCCCGCTGAAAAACTCACCTACAGTGACACCACCAAAAGAGCCAGCTGGTTCACCTCGGAACTCCTAGCTTCCAAGCGTACCTGCCGGAAACTAGAGAAGAAATGGCACAGTGATAAGACACCGGACAGCCACGCAGCCCACAAAGACGCCATCCGTAACCACCACCACCTCATCAAGTCCGCCAAGAGAATCTCCTTCAAAGACCGCCTCGACAACAACGCACACAACAGCAAGGAGCTTTTCAACATCGTGAAGGAACTCTCCAACCCCAGCTCCAACACCAACGACATCCCGCCGTCGCAACCCCTGTGCGATTCCCTCGCCACCTTCTTCCACCTTCTTCCACCGCAAGATCTCCGACATCCACGACAGCTTCAACACCCAGACAGCCCCAACTAAGATCGATGCACCAGACCCGCCGCACACCATCGACCACGACCCCCTGCCAGCCTGGGCCAGCGTGAACATCGAGGACACCATCAAGACCATGAGCACAATACACTCCGGCTCCCCGTCAGACCCTTTCCCGCACCACATCTTCAACAAAGCCAGCAGCTCCATCGCACCCCACCTCTGCAACGTCATCAATCTCTCCTTCGAGACCGCGACCTTCCCAGAGAGCTGGAAACACACAGAGATCAACGCCCTACTCAAAAAACCCAAGGCGGACCCGAGAGACCTCAAGAACTTCCGGCCCATCTCCCTGCTTCCGTTCCCAGCCAAGGTCATCGAGAAGATCGTCAACAAACAGCTAACCCGATACCT
This sequence comes from Calotriton arnoldi, assembly GCA_963921515.1. Taxonomy (NCBI): domain Eukaryota; kingdom Metazoa; phylum Chordata; class Amphibia; order Caudata; family Salamandridae; genus Calotriton; species Calotriton arnoldi. The sequence goes on along the minus strand of CAWUFW010002248.1, from coordinate 143,267 downwards.
CGAAGAAAACAGCATCCTGGACCCATCCCAATCGGGGTTCCGCAGCAACCACAGCACTGAGACTGCCCTCATCGCCGCCACCGACGACATCAGGATCCTGCTGGACAACGGTGAGACCGCAGCCCTCATCCTGCTGGACCTCTCCGCCGCCTTCGACACTGTCTGCCACCGCACTCTACGCGCACGCCTCCACGACGCAGGGATCCGAGACAAGGCCCTGGAATGGGCCACCTCCTTCCTCGCCGGCAGAACCCAGAGAGTCCGCCTCCCACCATTCCGATCCAAAGCCTCCGAGATCATCTGCGGCGTACCCCAGGGATCGTCCCTCAGCCCAACACTGTTCAACATCTACATGGCCCCGCTCGCACGTATCGCCAGACAGCACGACCTCAACATAATATCCTACGCCGACGACACTCAACTGATCCTCTCCCTCACCAAGGACCCCCTCGCCGCCAAATCCAACCTCCATGAAGGAATGAAGGCCGTCGCCGATTGGATGAAGATCAGCCGACTAAAACTGAACACGGAGAAGACAGAGGTCCTCATCCTCAGCTCCAACCCCTCAGCCTGGGACGACTCCTGGTGGCCAACGATGCTGGGAGCAGCCCCGACACCCACCGACCACGCACGCAACCTGGGAGTCATCCTCGACTCAACGCTCTCCATGGCCAAGCAAGTCAACGCAGTCTCATCCTCCTGCTTCAACACCCTCCGCATGCTTTGCAAGATCTACAGGTGGATCCCGACAGACACAAGAAGAACAGTCACCCAGGCCCTCGTCAGTAGCAGACTTGACTATGGGAACGCCCTCTACGCGGGAGCCCCGGCCAAGCTCATCAAGCGACTGCAACGCATACAAAACGCCTCCGCACGCCTGATCCTCGATGTACCACGCCACAGCCACATCACCCCCACCTGAGGAACCTGCACTGGCTCCCCGTCGACAGGAGAATCTCCTTCAAACTCCTCATCCACGCACACAAGGCACTCCACAAGACTGGCCCAGCCTACCTCAACAGATGACTCCTCTTCTACGTCCCCAACCGCCAACTCCGCTCCACCGACCTCTCCCTCGCCACCGTCCCTCGCATTCGAAGAACTACCACCGGCGGCAGATCCTTCTCCCACCTCGCCGCCAAGACCTGGAACACCCTTCCACTAAGCCTACGACAGACCCAAGACCTGCTGACCTTCAGGAGGCTACTCAAGACCTGGTTGTTCGACCAGTAGCAGCACCCCCCTTTTTTTCCCTAGCGCCTTGAGACCCTCGCGGGTAAGTAGTGCGCTTTACAAATTCTGTGATTGATTGACACACACATGGAGATACTCGCAAACCCACTCACACACTCTAACACCCACTAACAACCCCACTCAGACATCTACTCAGATACTCATGCAACCACTCAGACACTCATGCACCCACTAACAAACCCACTCAGACACTCACGCACCAACTCACACTTATGCAACCCCTCCCAGCTCACTCAGCCACTCATACACTCTCTCACATACCCAGTGAGACACTTACGCAGCCACTCTTAGCCCACTCAGACACTCATACACCCACTAAAACTCCCATTGAGACACTCACTCACACACTTACGCAGACACTCATTCAGTCACTCACTTTCAAATGTTACATGTTACAGTTAGGAAATAAAATTTAAAAACCTTACAAAATCACTTTAAAAAATCAAAGGTTACAGGGATATTAGAGTTAAGAAATAGAATTAAAAATACAGCTGTACAAATTCACTGAAAAAAACAAAGGTTACAGGGACATTAAAGTTAGGAAATGGAATTAAAAAAATCCTTAGAAAATCCCTGAAAAAAAACCTACGCTTTCAGGGACGTTATTGTGAGGCTCAGAATTCACTCATGCAAAACCAGTGAAAATCAGCAGTTATAGTTACCAGAGCTAACTATAACTTATGCCCCTGCAATACATTGCTTAAGACCTTACATATTACATCACTCATGTCAGTGACATCATTGACGACATCACTGATGACATCTTAAATGACAACAATGATAATATCACTGATGGCATCATCCACCTAACCACTAACACATCCACCCACACCCTATAGAACCTCTCATACACCCACTCACGCATCCACTCACTCATACTGCCACTCACACACCCACTCAATAACCCATACAGAAACTCACACAGCCACTCACTCACCCATACAGGTACTCACACATCCACTCACCCACCTATGCAGTCACTCACACAGCCACTAACTCACAAATACAGCTATTCACACTGCCAGTCATACAGACATACAGACACTTACACACCCACTCATATACCCTTAAAGCCTGTCACACAACAACTAAATCACCCATAGAAAAACTCACATAACCACTCACTAACACATAGAGGTACTCACACACCCACACACTTTCCTATTCAGCCACTCACACTGCCACTCACTCACCAATACAGTGAGTCACATACCCACTCACTTACCCATACACACTCTCACACTCAGCCATAGAACCACTCATACAGCCACAGAACCATTTACATATCCCTTTACACATCCATGTAACCACTCACACACCCACTCACACCCTAACAGCCACTCACACAGATATTAACTCTCCAATGCAGCCACTCACACCCACTCACTTACCTATACAATCACAAAAGCAGCTACTCACTCATCCGTACAACCACTCACACACCCACTTACACACCTATGCAGTTACTCATTCAGCCACTCACTCACCCATTCAGTTACTCACATAACCACTAACACATCCATACAGCAAATCACTCACCCATTCACAGACCCATATACCACCCAGACATCCACTCACACACTAATACATATACTGGCACATGCATCAAGACAGGCTTTTGCGATTCCTTAATTGCGATTATTAAGGAATCGCAATTAAGGAATCGCAAAAGCATATGCATGTAGGAATTGCTATAAAAATAGCAATTCCTAAACATTCCTTAATTGCGAGTCGCAAATTACAAGTCGCAATTAAGGAATGGCTTCCCATTCATTCCTATGGGCCTTCAGGCAAATTGCACATGCAATTCCCATTCATTCCTATGGGCTTACAGACCCATAGGAATGAATGGGAATTGCATGCGCAATTTGCGAGTACCCTTCAGGTACTCGCAAATTGCGCATGCACTTTCAAGGGTGCAAGGGTGCAAGGGTGCCAAAAGTACACCCTGTTGCACCCCTGAAATTGTAATGTGCACCCATGTTGCGCACACACATGCCCCAAGGGCATGTGTGTGTGTAACATAGGACTTTGGTGCATTTTTCAAAGAAATCGCTATTTACCATCACCTTTCATTTGACGGTAAATTGCGATTCTTAATTGCAAAATTGCAATTTTTTTTACTTTATTGCATTGCATTTAAGGAATCGCAAATTGTGATTCCTTAAATGCAATCGCAATTAAAGTAATCGCAATTTTGCGCTTACTTAAATTGCGAATTTTGCATTTGGGATGATGCATCCCAAATGCAAAAATACCGATTGCAAAGGGGCAGATTCTGAGAATCTGCCCGTTTATGATCGGTTTTCCTTTGATGCATGTGGGCCATAGTCACACAGCCACTCAGATTAGATATAAGAATTAGTATGAGTAATTGCTAGTACAGACAGAAGAGTAACTTAACTTATGCTGTAGCTTAGTATATATCTTTAAGTCTCAGAAACATTTATCAAACACAGTAATGGGATGATGTCATCAGTGAATTCATTTGAGATGTCATCAGTGATGTCACTGATCATGTCATGAGTGATGTAATATGTGAAGTCATAAGCAGTGTATTGCGAGGGCATAAGTTATAGTTACCTCAGGTAACTATAACTACTGAATTTCATTGGTTTTGTACAAGTGAAATCTGAGCCTGACTATAACGTCCCTGAAAGCTTTGTTTTTTTTCAGTGATTATATATATATATATATATATATATATATTTCCAAAATCCAATTTGCGGTAAAACTGGCGTAAAACTGGCGTGCTGCCAAATCGCTGGTGGTGCTTGAAAGGTAGCGCTACCGCAAGCGCTAGTTTTGGACAACAAATTTTCCCCAACCTTCACTCTGCCGAAACGCGTCCCTGTAATGTTTGTGTATCTAATGTAACGGAGACAATAAACGGGAGAAACCCCATGAACACGAGTGCTGGATCTTCAATCATATGAAGGTTGGGGAAAATTTGTAATATATATATATATATATATATACACACACCATTTCCAAATTCAACATGAGAAACGGACACCGACACAGGGGTAGCGTTGCAATTCAGTCCCACGCTTTATTCAAATCTCCGCTGTAACGCGTTTCGGCACACCTGCCTTGTTCACACAAACAGTCACCATAATCCAAATGCATTTAAAAAGCAGAGACTCGAGGTCACATGACTCTCGTCCTTCAATTAACCAGGAAGACAGACTACAGCATTTCCACATGTCCTGAAATTCAAGGCTTGTTCTCAAACAAATAATTATGCCTTATTCTTGTACCTTTTTGGGCTGTTCATAATTCCATTTATCATCACAATTTACAACATTGTAATAATACAAATAAAATTAATAACAATTTAAAATTTCATTGTCATTTGTGACCTTCATATGCCCGTTTTTTTATGTACATATACAAAGTGTACCCTTTAATTACTAAATGTTAATCCAGGACAAGTGTCCTTTGGTCCATAATTGACTCAAAAATATCTCTAATTTTTCACCTTCTATGGGTTGTATTTTTCTCTTGATTAAAGTAATATCTACCCAATTCTCCATTCCCAATTCCTTATTGTTAATTTTGACACTCTCTGTGTTAAAATCTCAGTCATAAGAAATGTACAAATAGACAAACAGTTAAAACTTCCATTATTAGACCATACAATCATTAGAATAAAGTGCAAGTGCAATTTTTGTCACATTTCCTTTGATATTGAGTCACTTCATTTTGCTCAGAGTTCTGGTTGATTTTCATTTGGATCAACAGATGAACCTACGATTTAACCAAATATCATGCTTTTAATATATAATCTCCAGTCATCGATCAAGTAAAGTGCAAATGCATTACAGTACTACTGATATGTGCAAAATGCAGAATTAACTATACTTTTTAGATCTGTGCAAATTTGCTAAATAAAGTGCCAGTGCTTTACAGTATAAACTACACATGAAGAGATAATTTTCAATAGCATTAATGGTTTCCATATTCTTTCGTGACTATTCCTGTTCATTAAAAACTCCTGACTCATATCAAGGCTAAAATATTGCATGGGTCAAAATAAAATGATTATATTTACACTACAGTTTTCTTTTGATGGATGTCTGTCTACCATTAGTGTCTCTGCTAAAAATTGTTAATTAAAAATCCAGATTTAAAACCGTACTGCAATGAATATCTCTCTTATACTAAATGAACATGAAGATCCTCTTCTGCATTAAAACCAAAAGGGTTCTTAGAGTTAAACAGCAAAATGTATTTTGACTCAAGTTGGCGAAGTTTGCTTTCTCGGTTTCCACCTCTTCTGGACTTCGGTAATTGATCTATTGCAAAATATGTTAAATCATTGATGTTCCCTTTGTGTACCTCATTGATGTGGCGGGCTACCACATAACTTTTATCGTTATTTTTTACAGCCCTGAGGTGTTGCAATATACGAATATGTACCATGTGAATCGTACTTCGAACATCTACTTTTGGACATGTACATTGCAACACAGCAAATATGAACAGTGCACCCATCCAGGGTCTTATGAGCTTGACAAACCACAAGGAACATAATTCTTAGCCCATTGGAGGGCGTGGTATTGTATAAAGAGGGAGTGTCAAACACAGCAGTCGAGCCTTTGAAAAAGGAGCAATTAGGCTTTGAAACTCGTCGGCGATATTGACTGGCACTGAAAGATTAACTGTGGTGGCAATTTGTCGGGGGCGCATTTTTACCATTAAATACTTTGCACGTCATTCGTCTGAGTGCATTCCTGCCCTAGGGGTACCTGGAGCTGGATGTACAAACGCGGCCGCCCTTGCCGCGAGGATATGCACCAACCCATAATCACTGGGTGCCCCGAGGCTTAGGATCTTACTTTGCCTGTATGTGGGACGAATGGCTTTGGATCTTAAATGCAACGCTGAGACGGAGGCCCATCGGAGGGCTTGAATTTTTGCCACACAGCAAATATGAACAGTGCACCCATCCAGGGTCTTATGAGCTTGACAAACCACAAGGACCATAGTTCTCAGCCCATTGGAGGGTGTGGTATTGTATAAAGAGGGAGTGTCAAACACTGCAGTCGATCCTTTGAAAAAGGAGCAATTAGGCTTTGAAATGCGTCGGCGATATTGACTGGCACTGAAAGATGAACTGTGGTGGCAATCTGTCTGGGGGCGCATTTTTACCATTAAATACTTTGCACGTCTTTCGTGTGAGTGCGTTCCTGCCCTAGGGGTACTTGGAGCTGGGTATATATATATATTCACTGAAAAAACCATAGGTTTGAGGCACGTTATAGTTAGAAATTAGCATTTAAATAACCTTAGAAATTCACTGAAAAAACCATAGGTTTCAGGGACGCTATAGTTAGTTGGAGATTTCACTCGTACAAAACCAGAGAAATTCCACCGCTATAGTTATTTCAGCTAACTATAACTCGCGCCCCGCAATGCACTGCTGATGACGTCACATATTACATTATTCATGACATGGTCAGTGACCTCACTGATGACATCACTGAGGCCTAGGGGGTCAGGGTGTTTCTACCTTGCTTGTTTCACTGTTTTCTTATGACTCGGTTCTACCGAGTCACAAGATGGCTGCCAACACTTCCTGGTTTGGAGTGTTGGCAGCCAATCACAGTGAAGCTCGTGGCCAGGAGGGTTCGCGGATCCACTGCGTCCCTAGATATCGAAACTTCTATTTTTTTTAATTTCTCAGCAACTACTGAACGGATTTACACCATTTTAAAAAAAGGACGCTTTCTGAACCAAGCACTACATTTTTGCCAAATTTGGCCGTGTCTAAACTTTCCTATGGGAAATTGATTTTCCGACCCCTATTTTTTTAATTTATCAGGAACTACTAAACGGATTTACACCGTTTAACAAAAAGGGAACTTTCTGAACCAAGGGCTACATTTTTGCCAAATTTGGTGTAATTCCGTTCAGCAGTTCGGGCTGTAGGTTTGTCTAAAGTTTCCTATGGAAATTAACATGGGGAAAACGCGTTTTAGGACCCCCCTTTTTTCTCGGCCCCCGCTTGACGAATCACCCCAAAACTTTCCAGACAGGAGCTGACTGGTGCGGGCCACTAGTTTTGAAAATTTCGCCAGGATTCGTCAACCAGCGCCAAAGTTATTGAGAAAACAAAAAACGCTTTTCCTATGGAAACTAGGTCCTAACTATAACTACCTACTGGCGACTGCCAGTAGGTAATATATATATATATATATATATATATATATATATATATATATATATATATATATATATATATGGTCATCCTCTCCAGCTAACAGTACCTTGCTGTAGAATACCAACAACTTAATGGCAATGATTTTTACGATGTTACCAATCGAGGACGTATCCATTAATCCAACGTACTGTTACATGACAAATTGATTGAATGGAGGGAGATGGGACTTATTAAGTGGAAGGAATTTAAATTTCTCTACTGTGAACATTCTACAACACCCATTCTCTACCTATTACCCAAGTTACATAAGAATGCCACAAACCCACCAGGGAGACCTATTGTCTCATCAATAGGTTCATCCCTTGAAAATTCATCATGCTACATTGATTACTTTTACGCTCATTTTTTCATCACATTACCCTCCTACATTCAAGAGAGCAGGTACTTCCTCAACAGGATTGAACATGTAAGATGGGAAGATGATTTCCTACTTCTGACCCTTGATGCCAACAGTCTTTACATGAGTATCAAGCACACTGATGGCATTCTAGCATGTAGACACTTCCTTAGAGCAATGTCTCTCTCATTATTCTTAGACACCAAAATGATTCTTGAGATGATTCCATTTTGCTTAGAGAAGAACTTCTTTATGTGTGAGGATAAATTCTTCAGGCAAAAACAGGGAACAGCAATGGGAACCTGCTTAGCTCCCAGTTATGCCAGACTGTTCATGGGATGGTGGGAGCAGCAGGCAGCTGAGGCAATTGATGAGTTCCACTCCTGAGTGTTTATGTGGACTTGTTTCATAGATGATCTTTTTGTCTTATAGAAGGGGATGGAAATAGAAGCTAGTGATTTTGTCAAGAAACTAAATGACAATCCCGTCAATATCAATTTCACCTCTCAAGTAGTAAGTAAAGTAAGTAAATTTATTGACCGTTCAATTATTTAAAATCATTACAGAATAATAGGCTAAAATCTGCACCCACCCTCTTTTAACCCCCCTCAACCCTCCAGCCACTTAGTTGCTTGGACCCACAAATCATACTGTTACCCCTTTTGTTAGGGAGTCCCTTTTTTTGCTGTTGAGCAAGAGGTTAATTTCGTATTACACAAACATTTCCTTAAAATCCATTAAAAATGTCTGTGAATCCCTTCTTTGCCGTCGAGCAAGTAGTTATTTTTTTGTTGCCCAACCATTTCATTGCAACCCAAACAAATAAAAAAATCTGTGAGTTCTGGGAGACCGTGTTTGGGTGCAGGAGTCCTGTAAGGTGATGCATTGACTGTTGCCTAGCTGATTTGTGGGTGCTCTGTTCTGGTTCGTGTTCTTCGGCCAGGATGTGAAATATTCGACTGTGAAGGACTGGGATAACGAGCAACTGCCTCATGGCAAGTTGCTGTAACAATAGCAAAACTGACTTTTATGATGGTCTTACAGGTGCTGCTAAGGAGATGTGCACTTTCTGCAACTAGTTACCGGGTTGCAGCTCAAGTTGGGGGCTTTTTCTTTACGGAATCCATCTGATCGGTTTCACGGTCGGGCTGCAAGAGGACTAGGGTATTATTTTGTTTCAGTTTATTGCCTGCCCTTGACTCTGGAAGCTGTGGCAGGGCCTCTAGTGCCTGTCTGATTGAGTGAGTGAACTTCACCACTCTTGCGAGGATGCAAGTTTTTGTTTCCGAGAAACACCAGTCTGTAGCCTCCTTGCAGGACCTTATGCCCTTGACCCTAAAAATAGGGTGTAGCAACCGATGGTGCTCGCTGGCCAATTCAGGGCAGCAGCAAAGTAGATGAAGCCAGAAATCCTTTTGGTAATTGCATAACCGACAAGAGACTGCTCCATCTTTTCGAGCCCATGTTGAGTTAAAGTCCGAGATCTTGAGGGCGGCGAGCGGCATGAACAGAGTTTTTCTGAGAGCCTGGGCTGATAGTGCTTCCCGTAGATATTGTTGGGCTTACACCGGAGTGTAAGACACATCCAGTGCCCTCGTGTTGGTGTTGTAGCAGAATAAGGCCCAATGCTTTTCATATGAGATGAAGCAGACCTGCCGCTTCACGGTGTTTGACCAGGCAGTTTGCGGGATGTCAAGTAGGGGCAAACATTCTGCTTCGATTTTCAGGGATCCTATTGCTTGACCCAGCTTGATGTGCCAGGGAGAGTCTGCTTCCCTAAAGATCGATTCCAAGTGATGTTTAAAGGTGTTGTTCGAGGCTTTGAGGACCCTGATGTAATACTGAGTAAATCCCCTGAAAAACAAATTCTGATCTGCAAAGCCCTAGTTCCAGTCGTAACCTGGCGTTCTTTGCTTGTCTGCGGGCCTGCACCACTGTCTTATATGCTTTCACATCAGCTTCTGCTATAAGTTTGTCTAAAGTTCCTGGGAAGGCCAAGTGACTGTAGTTAATGGCCAGCATTTGTTTTGCCTTGAGGACCGTCAGCATAGGCTCAGCTGTAGGGCTTCACATGCGTTGTTGTCCCGAATTGATGGTCTCCCAGTTTCCAAGTAGGTTGCCTTTTATGAGAATATTTGCCGAAAACTATTATCTTTGTTTTGCTCTGATTAACTATCAGGCAGTTTTCCTTGTTGTACTTTCCGAGTTCCTTTAAAGGTTTTTAGAGGCCCACCCTGGTATGGCCCATTACTACCGTATCATCAGCATACTGGAGGATTGCGATTCTCACCTTGCCCAGTCTAGGGGGTGCTAAACTGGCTTCTTTTCAGGACATTCTCCATGTCTGCGGTGTAAAGATTAAATAATAGTGGGGCCAGGACCCAGCCCTGATTCAGTCTGTTGTTGATTTTGACTCTTGATGATAAAGCTGTGGGAAGTATTTTGACCTGCACCCAAGTCCCCTCATAGAGAGCTGTTATCGCCTTCAGGAGCTTTAGGGGGATCCCCCAAGCTGTCAGTTTTCCCCAGAGTCTGCCTCGATCAACTCTATCAAAGACTGTGCTGTAGTCTATAAAGCAGCAGAACAGCGGCGGATGCATGTCTTTCACCGCTTGTTTAGAGTCATAGGCCACGGCCATGATGTTGTCCATTGTTGCGCTGTTTGCCCTGAATCCAGTCTGATGGAATGGGAGAATGTCATTTTTGTTTACCCATTCCTCCAATTCTTTCAGTAATATTCGTGCATAGGCCTTGGCTTCTAAGTCAAGCAGGGCGACTGGCCTATAATTGGCAGAGTGATCGCCTTACTTGTGGATGGTAAAAAGAATTGATCCTTTCCATGATTGCGGTGTTGTTGCCATCATGTAAGCGTGATTCTATAGTGGGGTCAGGATTGGGGCAAAGAATGCCTGAGCTAATTTAAATATTGGGGCGGGAACGCCATTGGGCCTGGGGGCCCAGTCATTTCCCATTGCCCTGATGATCCTCGTTATCTCCCCTTCCGTGAAACCAACGCTTGGATGGGCTCTGACCCTGCTTACTGTACACTCTTAAAGTGGGGTTCCATGTCTTGGAACCCCACTTTATATTCATACTATACTTCATATAGAAAGGGACGGATATAGAAGCTAGTGATTTTGTCAAGAAACTAAATGACAATCCCGTCAATAACAATTTTACCTCTCAAGTAAACAGAACCAAGATCAAAACTTTGGACATTACAGTTGAAGTTGTGGATAACAAACTCACTTCCAGACTACATAGGAAAACGACCATGCGTAATACAGTACTACATGCGGATAGTAATCATCCCAAGGCCCTCATAGAAAGAATCTCCTGTGGGGAGTTTCCTAGAGCACGCCACAACTGTAGCACTGATTCAGCTTTTCATGAGGAATGCACCACTATGTTCAACAGGTTCACTCAGAGTGTCTATAAACCAGCTCTACTAAATATTGCACTCCGCAAGGCACAGGCAGTAGGAAGGGAAGAACTCCTTGCTCCCAGGCCCAAAACCTGTGGGAGCTCCAATAAAATGAGCCGGTTCATCACGACTTATACTAGCAGAGCAGGCACTCTTAAAAAGATCTTATGCAAACACTGTCCCACACTGGCTGTAGAACAGAGCCTTAATAGTTGCATTGACAAGAATCCTAGAGTAACTTTTAGGAAAGGGACCACACTCAAGGACAAACTTAGCTTCAGCGATATAGACAGACCACTTCAGGACATCACTAGAGGGATGAAAGGCTTCTTTTCCTGCACTAAGTGCAAGGCGTGCAGACATAGCACTGTTGTGATTGAATTTACGTTTGAACAAAAACAAGAGCAACCCTTATGTCCATGTGAACAGGGGTATCAAGTAATCCTTGGAACAGGCGTTCACGTAGAACTCATTCTTGAGCAGACTTTTTAGTTTCACAGATCTTTCTGTGTGGAATCAATCATTATAACAACATATTCATGTAAATCAACAATGTTATTCAATAAAGATCTCTAAAAACAATAATAGCACAGCCAGTATTTTTGTAACTACGGTTCAGCCCAACCGAGTTTTATTAGATAGAAATTATTTAAACAAACAATTTTGTGAGTGTCTTTCAGGACACAAAGGAAAGAATGAGTAAACCCCAGGTGTAAAATCAAACCAAAACCAAAATCAAAAAGGAAAAGGTGAAGTAGGAAATAGCCATATATGGTGTATTGGTTGATTCATGACAAAAGACAGCAATTTATAGTCAGTACACTTTAGGATACAGGGAATTAATCATTTTATCACAGTTTATGAAATGTTGTCTGTCTTTGTAAGTGTGCCAATGGCGTTTCGACCCTTGGAAGGATAAGGGGGTCTCAATAGGACTGAAATTGCCTGGGAAGACAAAATTATGTTGATTAGGGGTCTGGTGGAACCCGATGTAGTAGAGGTGCAAATGAGGGAATGCAATTGTGGGAATACATACTGGCTGGGATTGTAGAAGCGCTGATCAACATAGTCAAACCACTAAGGGTTGTGAACCGGAATCAAACTTGCGAGGTGAGCCAGCATCTGTTATGGACTTGTAGGGATTCCTTTTATTAGTTCCTGTAGGGATAGAGGGACTTGTGTATAAAGTAGGGCCCACTCAAGCAATGATTTGGGAAAAAAAGAGTCAACCAGGGGCTGGCCCAGCCCAGCTTTCTCCGGGCTCTGACAGGCATAGACAGGCCCGCCCTTGGCCCAGGCTTTGCCTGGTGCCGCCCACGCACTTCCCATGAGTCGGTGCTGGAATAAGAAGGCGCCTCTGCGGGAAAAAAAGCTCTGATCTCTTCCCAATAGCAGAGGCAGCTGGGAAGTGTAGGCAGGTGAGATGGAAATGGGCAGAGTCCTGCAATGCGGGAGTCGGCGATAGAATAAGAAGGCGCCTGGTGGGAAAACAAAGCTCCGATCTTTTCTCAGCAGCTGAGGCTGCTAAGAAGGATAGGCAGGTGGGAGAGATCAGGTAGAGTCCCACGATGTGGGAGTTGGCACTGGAAAAAGAAGGCGTCTGGGTGGGAAAACAAAGCTCTGATCTCTTCTCAGCAACGCAGGCTGATGGGAAGTGCAGGCAGGGGAGAGGGATCGGGTAGAGTCCCGCGATGCGAGAGTTGGTGCTGGATAAGAAGGTGCTTGGGAGGGAAAACAAAGCTCCAATCTCTTCTCAGCAGCAGAGGCTGCTGGGAAGTGTAGGCAGGCAGGAGGGATCAGGTAGATTACTACATATGCACCACTGATTACGCCTTATATGTACCAACATGCCCCTGTGACCTTAGGTGCGTGGGTAGCGTCAAGCACCCTGCAAAGAAAAGGACACTAGAACATTCACGAGCAATAACCAATTTTGACCAACAATATCCTGTAGCTTGTCTTTTTAAAAATTTTCACAATTGAGACTACTAAACTAAAATTCTTTGTAATTGATTAGATACCAGAACAACAGTAGGTGGTAGAGTTTGGGGGCTAAGGAGTTTGGAGTCTTGCTACAGTCTTGAACAAAATACCCAAATTCCGCGGGTTTGAAAATGGACAAAGAATTGCATAGCCATTTGATATGATAATTTTCTTTCCACCTACTGTCCTTAGATACAGTTTTATTCTGTCCTTTCTCAATGCGTTCACTTTAAGAGATAACCATAAGATTTTATTTTGCACATATTCTAGCTAAAATTGAAGTCATTCTCTCTTTTGCTCTTTTATCATGGCACTCTTCTCACCTATTCTTTTACTACTCTGCAGGGTTGCAGAATACAGGAGATGAGTACCTGTCATTCTCGAGCGACCATGAAGCTAAGACATCAATTTATTCTCTTTATTTCCACAGTGATTAAATGCTTTTGTTGTATTTTGCCCTCTTATGCTTGATCAGGAGTATGCAGTTTACATTTATCAATATTATTATTGAACAACGCATGTACTATATGTATTGTCCTATTGGTGAGCTAAAGATCAACTTGAGCATTTATCCACCTTTGGACGTGGGCGTAGGAAGTGTGGGGGACACGGGGGATATATCCCCCCAGATTTTGTAGTGGGGGACACAGGGGTCAAGGATGGTGGGGACAAGGGGATAAAAGAATTTCCCCTCTATCTTCTGTCTGTCGCAGGGCAATTGGCACGTCAAAGCCCTAGTGCTTTGACGTGCAAATGGCCCTGCACTTGACCTGTGACCTTCCCTTTTGTTGTGCTGCATACATCCAGGAATTTTTTCTCACCTCACTCTCACTGCCCAGGCTGCCTACAGCCTACACTTCCAGGACAAAGTAAGAGTCTTGAGGTAGTTTGTTGATTGCTGTCTGCATCCTGCCCCTCCTCAGCCCGACCCTACCTTATTTGAATGTTTTACACTGCGCAATTCAGCCACTCAAAGGCTAATGTTTTGTTGAAATGTTTTGTTGAAATGTTTATTTTGAGCATGTTAGAAATGGGATTCCTGGTTGGCTAAGGCTTGCGCCAAAGCCAGGCAGAAACCACCACTCTAGTCAGGGCAAGGGAGTTACACGCTGAAGATAACCCCTGCTCACCCTCTTGGTAGCTTGGCATGAGCAGTCAGGCTTATCCCAGAGGCAATGTGTAAAGCGTTTGCGCAACACACACACAGCAGCAACACACTAGGCACACCACAAAAGGAACTCCACACAAGGTTATATTTAAAAATAGCCTTTGTATTATCATAAACACATTAGAATAGTAATCACACAATATACACTATGCCAACTGGCACTAGGCAATATTTACAGGGGATTATATACACATGACAGGGCCAATTGGGCCACTGTCAGAACCATCACAAAGTAAAAATAGTAACTGTAGAACACAACCAGTAATTACTGGCAAACACTGTACTCAGCATTATCCTGCAACATAAATCATATTATGCAATCAGTATCACATCAGGCGTAAAATACATTATGCGCCAACCTCATAAGCCTAAACATATTAGACCATAACCTCCTAATCATAAATCACATTAGGCATAAATCACAGTGGAGAATAACCTCATAAACATAAACACAGTATGCAAAACCTCATAATCCTAAACCACATTAGAGGCATAAATCACGGTGCATAAATCACAGTACATAAATCACATTTCCTGCGCACCACATAAATCACATTAGGGCCTGGCGCCCTATCCACCTAACAGTCCCCCTGGCCAACTGGCCTTCTCAGAGGGCTCAAATGCCCTATGTCCATAATGTCAGGGCTTGGGCTGCCAATGCAGCCACATCAAGAGTGCGCAATTGCGCTGGGGCAGAGGAGTGTATCTCACTCCTGTCTCATCAAAAATGCTCGCCAAAGAAACGATAGCCTAAACGTTGCAGCTGCCGCTAATTGCCGTGCAGCTGTGAAGGAAATTAGGCACTGGCACCGACTGTGCCCTGAGAGCCCGACTGGGACTCTATAAAACAAATATGCCAAAACGTTGCAGCTACCCTCTATCAGGCAGGGCAGCTGTAAACAAAGTAAAGGGGCCCTGGCACGACTGTGCTCTCGGGGCCCCCACTGGGGCTCTCTAAATCAAATTGCCCCCATCGGTGTAGCTGCCCTCTTGCAGGCGGGGCAGCTGTAAGAATGGCCAAACTGGAAGGAGCACGGGCCCCCCTGGCCCTCTAAAAACAAATATGCCCCCTCATTGTAGCGGCCCGCTCTCTGGCGGGTCCGCTCATGGAATAGGCACTAACAACGTCCACATGGAAGCCCCCACTCACCGGGACTCTCTGGGCTCCTCTCATCGAGTCAGCAACATGCGGGGCTCTCTCCGCTCACGAGAGCCCCGCCTCGAATCCGGCCGGCCCTTCCTCTTGACATTCCCTTTGGCTATGCTGGGGAGGCTCTCCTCCCGCTGGACTCTGCAGGCGGAAACACGGTCTGCTGCAGGGGCTTCTCTGGTGCTGGGGCGAAGGCAGGGCTCTCCCGGCTCTTCCGTGGACGCGGGGCTTCCCTCGCTGATGCGGAAGTCCCGCCCCACGTCAGGCACCACGTTGCCTGACTTCCTCTCCGGCCGCGCTGCAATTCGCAGCCTCCAGTCGGTCACCTTCACTTCGGATCGGGCCGCGGCGGTGAAACGCGGGGTGGGCTCCCGCTTCAATTAAAGATAATGGCGGGGTGGGCACCCGCCAGAACAAGCACACAAGCGGGGTGGGCACCCGCCATTAAAATAAAAGCAAAAGGCGGGGTGGGCACCCGCAAAAATAAAGCATAAGTGGGGTGGGCACCCGCAATTGAAATATCCAATAAGCGGGGTGGGCTCCCGCTCGCAAGGCATCACGGGGGAATTCCAATGACGGGGATTCCCTCTAACAAGACGGGCAGCTCGGCGCTGCGCAGCCCACACTCTTCCTCTTGGGAAGATTAAAAGAAATCGCTCACGAGGCGCTAGAAGCAAGAGTCCTGCTGGAAAAAGAATAAGTCCAAGCAAAAAGTTCTTCTAGGTCCAGGGGGCATAGCTGGGCCCAGGGAGGCCAGCACACAGGGCCCTCCAGCAGGGAGCTAAGCCCCATGGCGGTTCCTCCTGGGCCCCAGCAGCAGCAAGCCCCAGCAAGTCAGGATCAGCACACCAAACATGGGGTCACAGCCCCTACATTTATACCACTTCTCTCCTTTGTCTGCAGTACAGGGTTTGGGGGAACCAGCAGAAACTGGTTCAGGGGGGAATTGGAGCACTCTGTTTACCAGGCTCCTCTTCCCCTTTGTCAGGTGGGGGCTCGGTGATCAGACACACCACAGGGGGTGGAGCCAGCATTGTCCAGGCTAGGCAGAGATCTATTCAGGGTCAGGGGATTACTCCTCCCGCTACTCCCAATGAAGATGTCCCATTCAGCCTAGTGCTGACTCACCCTGCCCCTCCTGGAGCCACACACACCTCCCCACCCCTGTCACTCAAAAGCCAGACATGCAATTCACATCAGGCAGGCAGACACATAGCACACAGAAATGCCAACTTCTAAAAGTGGCGTTCCTAAAATAGTTATAATAAATCTGCGCACACCATTGCGCAGCATTTATTATGACCATTCCAAATATACTAAACTTGACCACACTGCTCCTCTCATATCAGGAATTACCACTGAAACACTTATCAGGGAATCCCCAATGCATTTCTATGGGAGGGCAGCCCCACAGTAGTGAGAAACCAAAATGGCTGTTTGTCACTACTAGGACATGTCACACACTTAAGGTACATGTCCTATCTTTTACCTACAATGCGCCCTGCCCATAGGGCTAGCTAGGGCCTACCTTAGGGGTGACTGACATGCAGGAAAAGGGGGGGTTACAGACATGGCACACACTTTAGGTGCCATGTCACAGCGGCAGTAGCACTGCGCGCACAGGCCCTGCAGTGGCAGAGGCCTGAGATAGGTTTGAAAGGCTACTTTGGTGGGTGGCGCAATCAACGCTGCAAGCCCACCAGTTGCATTTAATTTACCACCTCTGGGTATATGAGATACCACTTTACAAGGGACTGACAGGTAAATTAAATATGCCAAACAGGTGTAGACCAATCTTATCAAATCTAAAATAGAGAGCGCACGCACTTTATACTGGACAGCAGTGTTAAAGTGCCCAGAGGCCTAAAACCACCAACACCATTTCAGAGAAAAGGCTAGGAGAAAGGCAAAAAGTTTAGGGATGACCCTGCAAAAAGGGCCAAGTCCAACAGAGCAGTTGAACCTCAAATTAGCATCAGACATAGTCTAAGCACACATCTTGGGTTCCGTTGTGTCAGATGTGTTGGTCTGTCCTAATATTTACACAAATAACAATTTAACACTAGTTTGTCTTATTTCTTTAATAGCGCTACTCAACCTAATCCAGGGTGTCGGAGCACTTTACATCACACATACACATTATACATTGACAATAAACCATATGTGTGTAAATCAATTTACAGGATCAGTTACATAAGATAGTAAGGGTTACAAGGTGTACGAGTCACATGTCATTTCCTTTATAATTCACTGTGCTATATGAGAAGGATTACAATTTATGAACTGCAATAACAAAAGGATCTCTATGTTAAAAGCAATAACCCATTTACCCATCTACATAAAATACAAATCCATCATCTGTGTGTCACATGATGTGCTTTAGGGGAGACACATTAACCCTCTATGCTACTTTAATTCAAAACTGGGACTAGACAAAACACCTGTCTCTCCAGCAAGTGCATTAACCTTCAGAGTTATCTTCCCATTATTATTTCCTGAGATTTACTGGGTACATAAAGATCTATGCAACAGGTGCCTTAACCCCATAAGATATTTTAAAATGCAGACTTTGCAACCAGTTAGGCAGAACAGATATTCTGCCACGTTTCTCCTTGTTGCCAATCTCATTCTGGCAGCGTTTTAATAACTAAATGTATAAATAGAGGCCTAGGTCTTGCTCCGGGATTGCATCACTTTTTTGGCACAACTGGGGCGCAAAATCTAATTTGTTAAATATTGTTATGCGCTCAAAAGTACTCATGATAGACCTGCTTAACATATGTGAGGTCTTTTCAATTTTTTTTTAAAGAGTTATATATAGAGCAAACTCGACCCAAAGGTATCAGAGTGCTTTACATGAGCACTGGTTACGCAATAGACAAACACATTCATTTTTGGTAGGCATGGGGGAGATTAAGTGATTTGCCCAGAATCACAGGATGTTGAGCGTCCCTGCTGAGATTCAAACCCGGCTCCCCAGCTTCGAGGTCGACCGCTCTAGCTGTTAGGCCACATCCTCTCCCCTTAAAATCTGATGTCATTTTTTGTGATATCACTTCCTGTGAGGTCATAGGTTTTGATGTCATGCGCTGTGATGTCACTTACATACTGCCTAACTTGGTTAGTGCCCCACTTCTTTTAGGGCTAGTGTCCTGGTGGGAGAAGTATAATGGAGAGCTGGTGTTGGTGGTTGTAGGAGGCTGGCTTAGTATATGGTGCACACTCTCAGGAGTGATGCACCTTGCACTAATCCAGGCAGCCCTTATGGTGATTTTAGTGGTCTTTGATAACCATAGAAAGCTCTCAAAGTGGTAGCTGTGGAGATCAGCCTTCAGGGTTATCTTGAAGCAGTGTAAAGCAGCTTGTTTTACCACATTTAATCAACAGTGTAGATTAAGTGTAAAAGAACTACACAGTGTTTTTAAATCTAAGTCTCTTTTTTATATAACACAATCACTAACACATTGGCATATCTCCCACCTGGACATATCACCAATACACACAAGAATACTTCAAAATAATCAGGAAAGTAGCACAAATATACACTGGTCTCAAGGGGGAGACCAAGCCATATACTAAGAAAGTGGAATGTGAACTGCAAAGGAGAACAGGACTTGAACCAGAAGACTCAGAGGAGCTGGGGACACAAGGAACCCCCCCAAGGTAAGTACCCAGGAGCCCCACGGAGGATGTGTGCAGAGTGGAAACCCAGCTGTGTGCCCAATGGAAGTCAATGGAGAAGTCGTGTTGTAGTTTTAAAGAAGAAGGATCCTTCCCAGAGGACCCTGTAGAAACCCTTTGAGAGACAGGAGGTTGGAGAGCAACCCCTACCGTGGGTGCCCCAGGAATCAGGCTGCCTGCACTAGGGAAGCAGGGTGCATGGGGGTGAAGAGACGTCAGAACCTGCAGTAGACGACAATGGAAGACTTAGAAGAAGATGCCTTTAGAGAAGCCTCTGAAGGTGGACGGTGGAATCCAAGACTGGATTCTTGAAGAGGAGGCCCTGCAAGCATAGGGGACAGAGTCTATGCCACTATGAAGTGACCAGTAGGCACGGCAGCACAATGCCCACCAATGTCGGAAGGTTCAAGAGTAAAGATAGTGACCTTGGCGCTGCAGCTCTGAGGACCAGGCAATGCTGAGGAAGACCAGGTGCCATGCACGAGCAGTCCCACATTGGGTGTCAGTGTCCAGGTGGTCGGTGTCCGGCGGGAGCACCAACAAGCCTTGGTAGCTGCAACTGCCATGGAAAGCAAAAAGTTGTAACTGTTGGGACCAGCAAGGTCCAAGGGACTCACCAAGTGCAGGAGAGTCAGCTCAGGCCATGAGCAAGCAGGGGAGCCCACTGAAGCAAAGGAAGACCCTTGAGAGGACCCACAGACCAAAGGCACAGGAGTCGCAAGAGGACCTCAGGCAGCTCACTAAAGATGGAGGTGCATAGGATGCAGTCAGGATGCTGATCTTCAAGGGATAAGGTGCAAAAGGCTGGAACTTCTTGTAGGTTGAAGATCTCTGGAGTGCAGAGACAACAAGCCTTGGGTACAGCAAGTTGACACTCTGCACAGGGGTTTGGTCCCAGCAGCGCCAACGAGAGATACTGTCCTCAAAATTGCAGAGAAGAAAGGTCAGGCTTCTAGGGAGCTGCAGAACCACCACTTGTGTAGCTGGGCCTTGGGAAGTCCGTAGGATGACAGGAGCAGCAGAACGATCAGCTTTGTTGCGGTTCCTGCAGATGAAGGGGAGTGACTCCTTCACTTCAAGGGAGATTACTTCGAATTTCCTTGATGCCCACAGGCCTTCTGGAGAACCTGGATGAAGCACAGACACAGACGACACAGAAACTTGAAGAACGGCGAGACCATGAGCAGCAGTAGTCTTACCTGATGCAGTCTCGGTTCCAGTCGAAGTCTAACAAAGTCCAAGTGTACAGAAGGCCAAAGAGTGTCTTGGCTTCAGAGGTGAGTCTTGTTCCACGATGAATCTGAGGACCCACCCATTGGGGTGCTCTTAAGTACCCTAGGGAAAAGGTTGGAACGGCTCAGGGGTCCCTACGAGAGGAGGGGCTGGACAGAGTGGAGAATACTCCCCTGTCCTTTGTCTAGGTTCAGCCACACGGGTATTGCCTCCACTTCTTCGAGGTCCAGAAAAGGCCTCCCTCTCAATTGCTGACCAACTCTTCTCCCTGGGTGTCAACCTTCTGCTTATAAAAGCTACTGGTTGATCCTGGCCCTCTGCATTAAGCTGTGATAATACTGCACCTATCCCTATCAGAAGCATCTGTCGGTACAATGAATGGTTTGGAGTAGTCAGGACTTTGCAGAAGTGAAGCAGATCACATGGCTTGCTAGATGCCTTCTGACTGCTAACTGTCCACTGAACTTTTTTAGGCCTTCTTTTGGAGGTGAGATCATTAAGGGGTGTCACTATGGATCCAAAGCCCTTAACAAACCTCCTGTAGTACCCAGTCAGGCCCAAGAAAGCTCTGACCTGAGTCTGGGTAGTGGGAGCAATCCAGTCCATGATGGTCTGAATTTTTCTCTCCAATGGTTGAACTTGGCCTCCACCTACAAGGTGGCCCAAGTGCACAACCTTACTCTGCCCTATCTGGCACTTTGTGGCCTTCATAGTGAGGCCTGCTTTCTGCAGGGCCTCAAGTACATTTCTGAGGTGGACCAGGTGATCCTCCCAGGTGGAGCTAAAGAGAGTTATTTCATCAAGATATGCTGGCCTATAGGCTTCCAGACCTTTATTTTGGATGTTAAAATTACCATTTTAATATAGCCACCATGTATATATTATCTACTGGCGGTCGCCAGTAGATAGTTATAGTTACAACCTATTATCCATAGGAAATCCGCGACATTCTATTTGAAATAACTCTCTTGCCGGTTGACGTATCTTCGCGAAATTTTCAAACTTCGTGGGGCGCTCCGGTCCGCTCCTACCCTGAAAGTCTCGGGGTGATACGTCAAGCGGGGGCCGAGAAAAAGGGGGGTCCCAAACGCGTTTTCCCCATGCATTTTCCCATAGGAAACTTTAGACACGGCTACAGCCCGAACTGCTGAACGGAATTACACCAAATTTGGCAAAGAGGTAGTTCTTGGTTCAGAAAGAACCCTTTTTGTTAAATGGTGTAAATCCGTTCAGTAGTTGCTGAGAAAATCAAAAAGTAAAAGTACATATATATCTATGGGCACGGAGGATTCGCGCACCCTGAGCGCACCCTGCGCGCACCGTCCCGATCACGAGCTGCATGTTAATTGGCTGTCAGCTGGCTGTCAACATTCCGATTCAGGAAATGTTGGCAGCCATTTTGTCCCTCGGTAGAACCGAGGGACAGAAACAAGTGCGCAAAGCGCACAAAGGGGAGGGTAGAAACACCCTGACCCCTAGGTTTGCTCAGGGGTCCCACAAGGACCCCCTGGGCAAAAAAATTTTTTTTTTTTTAAAAATCGGCAGGATGCGCTCAGAGTGCGCGAATCCTGCCGAAAAAATCGAGCGCGGTCTCCGCGCGCTCGATGTAGTGGCCCCGGGTGGCCCAAGTCCCGGGGGCATGGTGGGGGATAATTTAATGTGTGGGGGCCTCAAGGGCCCCCAAGCCCGGGGACCGCCACCCCCGGGGCTTTTAAAAAATGGTGCGGGAGGGCTCTGAGCCCTCCCGCAGCCCCGGGACCACCACCTCCCGGGGCTTTTTAAAAAAATTATTAAACCTGTGTGGGGGGGCTCCAGCCCCCACACGCCCGGGGACCACCACCTCCCGGGGCACTAAACATTTTAATATGGGGGTCCGTTACGGACCCCAGAGCCCAGGGACCACCACCTCCCCGGGGCTGTGTACTGAATGGGAGGGGGCCGCGCGGCCCCTCCTGGAGCCCTTGATGGCCCTGGGGACCACCACCCCCAGGGCCGGCTCCTGCAGTGTCCCGGGGTGCCTACCCCGGGACACTGCTGTTTGCAATGACAGGACGGAGCCTCGCGGCTCCCGTCCTGTCGTTACAAACTGCTGGATATTGGAAGAGAGAGCAGGAAACCTGCTCTCTTCCAATATCCAAAGCCGACTGCTTTACACATGGGGAGCAGCATGTTAGCTGCTCCCCATGTGTACAAGCAATGCCGGCACCCTAGGGACGCGGGGAGCCGGCGGGACTGTGGGGGGATTGGGGACCCCCACAGTCCCCAACGAGAGCCAGGCCCGGGGGATGGGGTCCCCGGGGCAAGTAGTGGCCCGGGAGGGGGCCACGCGGCCCCCCTCCCAAAAAAAAATAAATTAAAAAAAAAAAAAAACGGAATGGCCGGCCCCGGGGATGGGGTGCCCGGGGCCTTAAATGGCCAGAGGAGGGGGCCACGCAGCCCCCTCCAAAGAATATAAATAAAAACGAGGCCATGCCCGGGGGATGGGGTCCCGGGGCCAATACAGGCCCAGGGAAGGGGGCCACGCGGCCCCCTTCCCGTTTTTAAATTACAAATTAAAAAAAGGGGTAAGGCCCTGGGGGATGGGGTCCCCAGGGCATAAAAACAGGAAAAAGGAAGGGGGCCACACAGCCCCCCTTCAGAGGACAAAACATTTTTTTTTTTTTAAAACGATCGGCCCGCAGGCCCCGCCCCCTTCCTTCACCACTCTGCAAACGCGCCCCTGGCGCGTTTGCAGAAGGGGAACAATTCCCCTTGAATACTGGGGGTCCCTGGGGGCCAACTAGCCCACCAGGAACCTCCAGTATGCGCCAGGGGCTGCGTTGCAGAGAGGTGTAGAGAGGCCACACCCTTTTTACACCTCTCTGCAACGCAGCTCTGTGGCGCTTTGGAGGTATATGGTGGGCTAGTTGGACTCCGGGGACCCTCAGGATTCAAGGGACTTAATCCCCCAACTTAAAACGCGCCACGGGCGCGTTTGCACAGTGGTGAAGGGAGGGCGGGGCTTCAGGTGACATGTGTGCAAACAGGCCCCGTGGCGCTTTTAAGATGGGGAATTAAATCCTTCAATCCTGAGGGTCCCTGGGGGCCAACTAGCCCAACAGGTACATCCAGAAAGCGCCACAGAGCTGCGTTGCAGAGAGGTGTAAAAGGGGTGTGGCCTCTCTACACGTCTCTGCAACGCAGCCTCCTGGCGCATATTGGAGGTTCCTGGTGGTCTAGTTGGCCCCTAGGGACCCTCAGGATTCAAGGGAACTTAATCCCCCAACTTAAAACGCGCCACGGGCGCGTTTGCAAAGATGTCACCTCAGGCCCCGCCCCCTCCCTTCACCATTGTGCAAATATTCCTCTAAAATCAGCCGAAATAGGAATTCCGATTTACTCACCTGTTATAAGGAGAGACCTCAGTGCTGTATCTTTCAGCCCAGTACTGGTCCTGAAAAGTAATTTTAACCGTACTTACCGGTAACTTGAATTTCCTTCATAGGCTAACATTGACTGGTTTCACTTGGAAATTCTTCTAAGTGTGGAGTTTTGGAACTTTAAAATATTCCTCTAAAATCAGCCGAAATACGAATTCCGATTTACTCACCTGTTATCAGGAGAGACCTCAGTGCTGCATCTTTCAGCCCAGTACTGATCCTCAAAAGTAATTTTAACCGTACTTACCGGTAATTTGAATTTCCTTCATAGGCTAACATTGACTGGTTTCACTTGGAAATTCTTCTAAGTGTGGAGTTTTGGAACTTTAAAATATTCCTCTAAAATCAGCCGAAATACGAATTCCGATTTACTCACCTGTTATCAGGAGAGACCTCAGTGCTGCATCTTTCAGCCCAGTACTGATCCTGAAAAGTAATTTTAACCGTACTTACCGGTAACTTGAATTTCCTTCATAGGCTAACATTGACTGGTTTCACTTGGAAATTCTTCTAAGTGTGGAGTTTTGGAACTTTAAAATATTCCTCTAAAATCAGCCGAAATACGAATTCCGATTTACTCACCTGTTATCAGGAGAGACCTCAGTGCTGCATCTTTCAGCCCAGTACTGATCCTGAAAAGTAATTTTAACCGTACTTACCGGTAACTTGAATTTCCTTCATAGGCTAACATTGACTGGTTTCACTTGGAAATTCTTCTAAGTGTTGATTTTTGAAACATACAAATATTCCTCTAAA
The DNA here is from genome assembly GCA_963921515.1 of Calotriton arnoldi. NCBI lineage: Eukaryota > Metazoa > Chordata > Amphibia > Caudata > Salamandridae > Calotriton > Calotriton arnoldi. The sequence continues at coordinate 118,636 of CAWUFW010002248.1, read as the reverse complement.
ATCAGCCGAAATCCGAATTCTGATTTACTCACCTGTTATCAGGAGAGACCTCAGTGCTGCATCTTTCAGCCCAGTACTGGTCCTGAAAAGTAATTTTAACCGTACTTACCAGTAACTTGAATTTCCTTCCGTAGGCTAACATTGACTGGTTTCACTTGGAAATTCTTCTAAGTGTGGAGTTTTGGAACTTTAAAATATTCCTCTAAAATCAGCCGAAATACGAATTCCGATTTACTCACCTGTTATCAGGAGAGACCTCAGTGCTGCATGTTTCAGCCCAGTACTGATCCTCAAAAGTAATTTTAACCGTACTTACCGGTAACTTGAATTTCCTTCATAGGCTAACATTGACTGGTTTTCAGCAAAAAAGTTTCAAAGTGTTGATTTTCACAAACTACAAATATTCCTTAAAAATCGCCTGTATGACTTAAACGCATTCTTTCAACTGTTTACAGGAGATGCACCAGTGCTGGATCCAGGATCCAACACTGAGTAAGAAAAAGTAACGATAACAGTTTTTACCTGCTAAGTGAATTTCCTTCCATAGGATAACATTGGTGATTCTATGAGAAAAAGTTTCAAAGTGTCAACTTTTAAAATACAATAATATTCCTTAAAAATCACGACTGTAACCAAAACGCTTTTACTCAACTGTTTACAGGAGATGTACCAGGACTGAATCTAGGATCCAGTCCTGTGGTTACAAAAGTAATCCATAAAGTAACTAATTGCATTTAACTAGAAATTCACATTGAGCTGAATGTTGCATTGTGTTTGAAAATGTGTTGCCCATTGCAACAACTGTAACTACTGTACTTAAAAGTCTATTGCCTATCTGCAAAGTATTTAAACTAAAGTAATTCATTCTGAGAAAGTATTTTTGTAATGTAATGTATAATGTAATTACAATGAGATTTGACAAATAAAATATGTAAAAAAAAATTGTTTCTAAAAATGTAGTAAATCAGTATGAAAAAATTAATATAACAATTAATACATTTAAAAATTGTCATTTACAAAACCTTTGAAATTCACTGAAAAAACCGTAGGTTTCAGGCACGTTATAGTTAGAAATTAGCATTTAAAAACCTTTGAAATTCACTGAAAAAACCATAGGTTTCAGACACGTTATAGTTACAAATTAGCATTTAAAAAACCTTTGAAATTCACTGAAAAAACCATAGGTTTCAGACACGTTATAGTTACAAATTAGCATTTAAAAAACCTTTGAAATTCACTGAAAAAACCATAGGTTTTAGGGACAGTTATAGTTACTTGGACATTGCACTCGTACAAAACCCGTGAAATTCCCCGTTATAGTTAGTTCAGCTAACTATAACTCGCGCCCCGCAATGCACTGCTGATGACGTCACATATTACATCACTCATGACATGGTCAGTGACATCACTGATGACATCACTGATGACATCTCAAATGACATCACTGATGACATCATCCACGTGATAATCTGATGCACCTCCTCACACCCTAATATAACCTTTGATACACCCACTCTAAATTACAGACTGCCATTCGCAAAACCATAGACACTCCAACACCAATAACTACATACCCACTCACTGATTCTTAGGTCTACACACACACATCCACTCACTCACCCGTACAGTCACTCATACTTACGGTCACTCAGTACAGGACTATCATATGCACTCTTACTCCTATATAGACACTCAAACAACGCCACTCATCCATAGAGATACTCACACACCTAGTCAGTCATGCAAATAATTAAACACACTGCCATTTACTCACCTATACAGTTATACACACACCAGCTCACTTACTCATACAAATAGTAGCACATTGTTACGCTCTTATACAATCACTGATACAAGCACACAATCATCCATACAGCCACTATCACAATCACTCACTCTTGCTTATAGCTATTTATATACTCCAACACACATATATACTGCCTTTCACATATGTAGTTACTCACACATGTACCACTGGGACATACATTCACTCACTAACACACTCTTACACACACTTACCCACCCATACAGTCTATCACAGATGCACTCTTGAAACCATCCACCCAGTGAATCACCCACTCACACATCTATGCACAGAGTTGCACACACCCCTCCCACACAAACACTCAGGCACCCATACAGATACTCAGACAAGCATTTAATAACTCATATAGAAAATCATTTAGCTATTCACAAACACATGCAGCCACTTACACAGCAACAGACAGACGGATACAGACATACACCCAGTTTAGTCACTAACCCATGCATTCAGTAAGATACGTTAAATCACTCACTTATAGAGTCAGTCACGCACCTACTAAATCATCCATACAGACACTTACACACCCACTCATTCTTCAATACGTCTTTTCCTATATATTTTAAAAATATTTAAACTTTACAGAAACACACAGTCACTGGATGATGTCATCAGTGATGTCATTTGAGATGTCATCAGTGATGTCATCAGTGATGTCACTGACCATGTCATGAGTGATGTAATATGTGACGTCATCAGCAGTGCATTGTGGGGCGCGAGTTATAGTTAGCTGAACTAACTATAACGGGGAATTTCACGGGTTTTGTACGAGTGCAATGTCCAAGTAACTATAACTGTCCCTAAAACCTATGGTTTTTTCAGTGAATATATATATATCTATATATATATGTACGGAGACAAGGCTGGTAGGCGGGTCACTGCCCAGGAGGAGGTTTCAAGGTTAGGAGGGAGTCAGGCTGGTACAAATTAGCTATACTAATTGGAAAAGGCTAACTTACCTGTAAGTCCATAGTAAATGGTACCCTGGTACCAAAGGCATGTCAGTTAGAGGGGTACACTAGGACTTGCAGCACTGATTGTGCCGCCCTGGAGATCCCCAAGTAAAACAAGTCCCCCAGTCCTTCACTGTAGACTGGTAGAGCAGTTGTGCACTGCTAACCAGACTTTGCCATTGAAAACAATGGCAAAGCCACCACTTCCCCAGAACATGTGTGCAAGTCACTCCTCTGGCAGGCATACCGAGCCCTAAAGACAGGATGCAACATGTGACACGGGCAGGACATGTACTTTACAAGACTTGTAACATATCCACCACTCACATTACTTTAATTTCTCACTATACTAATTCACCACTAATCCTTTATGGGTTCCGGAGTAGCATGCTACTCGCCGAAAAAGCGCTTCGACGCCTCGTCAGGGGTAGTAAGCGCAATATAAATGCAATTACAATACAATACTATCTATCTATCTATATATATATATATATATATATATATATATTCACTGAAAAAACCATAGGTTTTAGGGACAGTTATAGTTAGTTGGACATTTCACTCGTACAAAACCATAGAAATTCCCCGTTATAGTTAGTTCAGCTAACTATAACTCGCGCCCCGCAATGCACTGCTGATGACGTCACATATTACATCACTCATGACATGGTCAGTGACATCACTGATGACATCACTGATGACATCTCAAATGACATCACTGATGACATCATCCAGTGACTGTGTGTTTCTGTAAAGTTTAAATATGTTTAATATATATAGGGAAAGGCGTATTGAAGAATGAGTGGGTGTATAAGTGTCTGAATGGATGATTTAGTACGTGAGTGACTGACTCTACAAGTGAGTGATTAAATGTATCTTACTGAATGCATGGGTTAGTGACTAAACTGTGTGAATGTCTGTATCCGTCTGTCTGTTGGTTTGTAAGCGGCTGCATGGCTTTCTGAATAGCTACATGAGTGTCTACATGGGTTATTGATTGATTGTCTGAGTATCTGTATGGGTGCCTGAGTGTTTGTGTGGGTGGGGTGTGTGTGACTCTGTGCATAGAAGTGTGAGTTGGTGATTCACTGGGTGCATGGTTTCAAGAGTGCATCTGTGATGGACTGTATGGGTGGGTGAGTGTGTGTATGGGTGTGTTAGTGATTGAATGTATATCTCAGTGGTACATGTGTGAGTAACTACATATGTGAAAGGCAGTATATATGTGTGTTGGAGTATATAAATGGCTATAAGTGAGAGTGTGTGATTGTGAGAGTGGCTGTATGGATGAGTGTGTACTTGTATCAGTGATTGTATAAGAGCGTAATAATGTGCTAGTATTTGTATGAGTAAGTGAGCTGGTGTGTGTATAACTGTATAGGTGAGTAAATGGGTGTGTGATTAAGTTTTTGCATGACTGACTAGGTGTGTGAGTACCTCTATGGATGAGTGGCGGTGTGTGAGTGTTTATATAGGTGTATGAGTGCATATGATAGTCCTGTACTGAGTGACTAAGTATGAGTGACTGTACGGGTGAGTGAGTGGATGTGTGTGTAGACCTAAGAATCAGTGAGTGGGTATGTAGTTTTTGGTGTTGGAGTGTCTATGGTTTTGAGAATGGCAGTCTGTAATTTAGAGTGGGTGTATCAAAAGTTATATTAGGGTGTGAGAAGATGCATGAAATTATCACATGGATGATGTCATCAGTGATGTCATTTGAGATGTCATCAGTGATGTCATCAGTGATGTCACTGACCATGTCATGAGTGATGTAATATGTGACGTCATCAGCAGTGCATTGCGGGGCGCGAGTTATAGTTAGCTGAACTAACTATAACGGGGAATTTCTATGGTTTTGTACGAGTGAAATGTCCAACTAACTATAACTGTCCCTAAAACCTATGTTTTTTTCAGTGAATTTCAAAGGTTTTTTAAATGCTAATTTCGAACTATAACGTGTCTGAAACCTATGGTTTTTTCAGTGAATTTCAAAGGTTTTTAAATGCTAATTTCTAACTATAACGTGCCTGAAACCTATGATTTTTAAGTGAATTTCAAAGGTTTTTTTAAATGCTAGTTTCTAACTATGCCTACAGAGGTAGGACATGTGAAGAAAGAAGAAAAACGCACAGAAAGAAGCAAAAGATGTGCAGAAAGAACCAACAGAGGAGCAGAAAGAGGCCTTGTTGCAAAATCATCCTGTGCCCACAACTTTTTCAGACGGGTACTGGTGGTAACTGACTCTGACTAACCAGAGCCAGTGCTATGCTAAAAGACACTTAGAATACAGTGAAAACACCTACATACACTAGGGAACACTATGCTTTGGGGTACCCCTGTGATTAGCATGACCTCCTCTGCAAGTCCCTAGTACATAATAGGGCAGGGGGATTAAAACTACCTCTTAAAACGCGCTACAGGGCGCGTTTGCACAGTGGTGAAGGGAGGGGGGCCTGAGTTGACATGTGTGCAAACGCACCCCGTGGCGCGTTTTAAGTTGCGGGATTAAGTCCCCTTGAATTCTGAGGGTCCCTAGGGCCCAACTAGCCCCCCAGGTACCTACAGTTAGGACCACAGAGCTGAGTTGCAGAGAGGCGTTCAGAGGCCACGCACCTTTTTTCACCTCTCTTCCCTCAGGATTCAAAGGGAATTAATTCCCCAACTTAAAACGCACCACAGGGCGTGTTTGCGCACATGTCACCTGAGGCCCCGCCCCTCCCTTCACCACTGTGCAAACGCGCCCCGTGGTGCGTTTTAAGTTGGGGGATTAGGTCACCTTGAATCCTGAGGGTCCCTGGGGCCCAACTAGCCCACTAGGTACTTCCAGTAAGCACCACAGGCCTGCGTTGCAACGCCTGTAACAAATTGTGCAGTTGTGTTTAGGTAGTGAAGAGAGTCGTGCTGGGGGTTGTGTTTTAGGGTTTAGGGTAGTGCAGTGGTATTTGTGTAGTGTAGGGGGTCATGCTGGGGGTGGGTTTAGGGTAGTGCAGTGGTGTTTGGGTAGTGTAGGGAGTCGTGCTGGGGGGAGTGTTTTAGGGTTTAGGGTAGTGCAGTGGTGTTTGTGTAGTGTAGGGGGTCGTGCTGGGGGTAGTGTTTTAGGGTTTAGGGTAGTGCAGTGGTGTTTGGGTAGTGTAGGGGGTCGTGCTGGGGGTAGTGATTTAGGGTAGTGCAGTGGTGTTTGGGTAGTGTAGGGGTACTGCTGGTGGTAGTGTTTTAGGGTTTAGGTTAGTGCAGTGGTGTTTGGGTAGTGTAGGGGTACTGCTGGGGTAGTGTTTTAGGGTTTAGGGTAGTGCAGTGGTGTTTGTGTAGTGTAGGGGTAGTGGTTTAGTGTTTAGGGTAGTGCAGTGGTGTTTGTGTAGTGTAGGAGGTCGTGTTTTAGGGTTTAGGGTAGTGCAGTGGTCTTTGGGTAGTGTAGGGAGTCGTGCGGGGGTAGTGTTTTAGGGTTTAGGGTAGTGTAGGGGGTCATGCGGGGGGTAGTGTTTTAGGGATTAGGGTAGTGCATTGGTGTTTGGGTAGTGTAGGGGTCATGCGGGGGTAGTGTTTTAGGGTTTAGGGCAGTGCAGTGGTGTTTGGGTAGTGTAGGGGGTCGTGCTGGGGGAGTGTTTTAGGGTTTAGGGCAGTGCAGTGGTGTTCGGGTAGTGTAGGGGGTCGTGCTGGGGGAGTGTTTTAGGGTTTAGGGCAGTGCAGTGGTGTTCGGGTAGTGTAGGGGGTCGTGCTGGGGGAGTGTTTGAGGGTTTAGGGTAGTGCAGTCGTGTTCGGGTAGTGTAGGGGGTTGTGCTGGGGGTAGTATTTTAGGGTTTAGGGTAGTGCAGTGATGTTCGGGTAGTGTAGGGGGTCGTGCTGGGGGTAGTTTTCTAGGGTTTAGGGCAATGCAGTGGTGTTTGGGCAGTGTAGGGGTAATGCTGGGGGTGGTGTTTTAGGGTTTAGGGCAGTGCAGTGGTGTTCGGGCAGTGTAGGGGGTCGTGCTGGGTGTGGTGTTTCAGGGTTTAGGGCAGTGCAGTGGTGTTTGGGCAGTGTAGGGGTGGTGTTTCAGGGTTTAGGGCAGTGGTGTTCGGGCAGTGTAGGGGGTCGTGCAGGGGGTGGTGTTTCAGGGTTTATGGCAGTGGTGTTCGGGCAGTGTAGGGGGTCGTGCTGGGGGTGGTGTTTCAGGGTTTGGGGCAGTGCAGTGGTGTTCGAGCAGTAAAGGGGTCGTGCTGGGGGTGGTGTTTCAGGGTTTAGGGCAGTGCAGTGGTGTTCGGGCAGTGTAGGGGGCGGTGCAGGGGGTGGTGTTTCAGGGTTTAGGGCAGTGCAGTGGTGTTCGGGCAGTGTAGGGGGTCATGCAGGGGGTGGTGTTTCAGGGTTTAGGGCAGTGCAGTGGTGTTTGGGCAGTGTAGGGGTTCGTGCTGGGGCTGGTGTTTCAGGGTTTAGGGCAGTGCAGTGGTGTTCGGGCAGTGTAGGGGGTTGTGCTGGGGCTGGTGTTTCAGGGTTTAGGGCAGTGCAGTGGTGTTCGGGCAGTGTAGGTGGTTGTGCTGGGGCTGGTGTTTCAGGGTTTAGGCCAGTGCAGTGGTGTTCGGGCAGTGTAGGGGGTCATGCTGGGGCTGGTGTTTCAGGGTTTAGGGCAGTGCAGTGGTGTTCGGGCAGTGTAGGGGTCTTGCTGGGGCTGGTGTTTCAGAGTCTAGGGCAGTGCAGTGGTGTTCGGGCAGTGTAGGGGGTCTTGCTGGGGCTGGTGTTTCAGGGTTTAGGGCAGTGCAGTGGTGTTTGGGCAGTGTAGGGGGACGTGCTGGGGCTGGTGTTTCAGGGTTTAGGGCAGTACAGTGGTGTTCGGGCAGTGCAGGGGGTCGTGCTGGGGCTGGTGTTTCAGGGTATAGGGCAGTGCAGTGGTGTTCGGGCAGTGTAGGAGGTCTTGCTGGGGGTAGTGTTTCAGGGTTTAGGGCAGTGCAGTGGTGTTCGGGCAGTGTAGGGGTCATGCTGGGGGTGGTGTTTCAGGGTTTAGGGCAGTGCAGTGGTGTTCGGGCAGTGTAGGGGGTCGTGAAGGGGTGGTGTTTCAGGGTTTAGGGCAGTGCAGTGGTGTTCGGGCAGTGTAGGGGGTCGTGCTAGGGTATGTGTTTCAGGGTTTAGGGCAGTGCAGTGGTGTTCGGGCAGTGTAGGGGGTCGTGCAGGGGCTGGTGTTTCAGGGTTTAGGGCAGTGCAGTGGTGTTCGGGCAGTGTAGGGGGTCGTGCTGGGGGTAGTGTTTTAGGGTTTAGGGTAGTGCAGTGGTGTTTGTGTAGTGTAGGGGGTCGTGCTGGGGGTAGTGTTTTAGGTTTTAGGGTAGTGCAGTGGTGCTTGTGTAGTGTAGGGGGTCGTGCTGGGGGTAGTGTTTTAGGGTTTAGGGTAGTGCAGTGGTGTTTGTGTAGTGTAGGGGGTCATGTTTTAGGGTAGTGCAGTGGTGTTTGGGTAGTGTAGGGGTCGTGCTGGGGGTAGTGTTTTAGGATTTAGGTTAGTGCAGTGGTGTTGGGGTAGTGTTTTAGGGTTTAGGGTAGTGCAGTGGTGTTTGTGTAGTGTAGGGGGTCATGCTGGGGTAGTGTTTTAGGGTTTAGGTAGTGCAGTGGTGTTTGTGTAGTGTAGGGGGTCATGCTGGGGGTAGTGTTTTAGGGTTTAGGATAGTGCAGTGGTGCTTGTGTAGTGTAGGGGTCGTGCTGGGGTAGTGTTTTAGGGTTTAGGATAGTGCAGTGGTGTTTTTGTAGTGTAGGGGGTCATGTTTTAAGATGCAACGCTCCAATACCTGACCAGTCTGCACTACATAAAACTGCAAAAACGAAAAATAAAAAGTGTTTTGCACACTTTTGTCATTGGGCTATATGTGGGCTACATCTGGGTAATATTTGTGCTACATTTGGGCTCTTTTTTCACTGGTGGCCATCTTGGAAGACTTCTTTGTTATGAAGTTTCCTAATTTCCTCATTTACTGCAGTCTCCTCAGTAGGAAATGCTTTCAGTTTTTACTTTGATTCCATCAAGAAGGCATTCAGATGTGTCACACATTTGCCATAAATTCAGAATGTTATTACTCTAGTTGTTCATTAGATCACTGTAGTAAAGCTACTGCTCACCAAGGAGTTAACTGGAAGTCTACTGCTGGTATTGAAAGTGATTGTTTCAGTCTGCATGTCAGGATTTTCTAATGAAATAGAAGAGGATTTGAGATCTCACTTAAAACATGCACTAAATTTTCTTTTTGCATCACTAACCATAATTTCTATGGCAAAATGAACCCCTCATTTTGTTCCTTTTTAAATGAAATGTTTTAAGTGTTACCAGTTTATTCCAATCAAGATGGCTTCAGGTGTGCCATACTTTTGTCATAAGTAAGGCTGTTAGCACTCTAGTTGTTCTTTAGAACACTCTGGGAAGCTGCAGTAGAACACAAAGGCATCAACTGACAGGCTGCTCCTGTTGAAATATAACAGGAAGATATTTGAGATCTCACTTAAAACATGTCCTAATTTTTCTTTCTACAGCACTAACCATAATTTCTATGGCAAAATGAACCCCCTCATTTTGTTCCTTTTTAAATTAAATGTTTTAAGTGTTACCAGTTTATTCCAATCAAGATGGCTTCAGGTGTGCCATACTTTTGTCATAAGTAAGACTGTTAGCGCTCTAGTTGTTCTTTAGAACACTCTGGGAAGCTGCAGTAGAACACAAAGGCATCAACTTACAGGCTGCTCCTGTTGAAATATAACAGGAAGATATTTGAGATCACACTTGAAACATGTCCTAATTTTTCTTTCTACAGCACTAACCATAATTTCTATGACAAAATGAACCCCATCATTTTGTTCCTTTTTAAATTAAATGTTTTAAGTGTTACCAGTTTATTCCAATCAAGATGGCTTCAGGTGTGCCATACTTTTGTCATAAGTAAGGCTGTTAGCACTCTAGTTGTTCTTTAGAACACTCTGGGAAGCTGCAGTAGAACACAAAGGAATCAACTGACAGTCTCTGCCCTTGTTGGATGTAAATGTTTTACTGAGATTGTCAGACTTCATTCTCACATGACTGAGAAAGATAATGTGAATTTACAGAAAATATGCTCTCATTTTAGCTTCTGGGGCACCTTCCAAAACTGTATGGGACAAGCATGTGAAAATAGTTTTCTCTCAAACATGATTCATGATATCCCAGCAGAAGGTTTTTCACAGGGTAAAATCACCTTAGAACACACCACAATTCCTGAAATTAGTATGGTACCATCAACAAATGAATTCTAATGTAACTAAAGTCTGTTATCACCCTTTATAGTTCTCCTTTTGGTAACCCTCAAAATCTTCGATTCACTACAATGCATTTCAATGGTACTATCATTTATATTGGTCCCAAGATGGCTGCCAGCAATTCCAGGATGAAGTGCTGACAGCCAATCAGATCTCACGATGACATGTGTGGTTAGGCTCCGCCGAGATATATATGTGTTTTTACTTTTGATTTTCTCAGCAACTACTGAACCGATTTACACCATTTAACAAAAGGGTTCTTTTGAACCAAGAACTACCTCTTTGCCAAATTTGGTGTAATTCCGTTCAGCAGTTCGGGCTGTAGCCTTGCATAAAGTTTCCTATGGGAAATTGATTTTTTGACTCTTATTTTTTAATTTCTCCGCAACTACTGAACAGATTTACACCATTTAACAAAAAGGGTTCTTTCTGAACCAAGAACTACCTCTTTGCCAAATTTGGTGTAATTCCGTTCAGCAGTTCGGGCTGTAGCCGTGTCTAAAGTTTCCTATGGGAAAATGAATGGGGAAAACATGTTTTGGGACCCCCTTTTTTCTCGGCCCCGCTTGACGAATCACCTTGAGACTTTCAGGGTAGGAGCGGACCGGAGCGGGCCATAAAGTTTGAAAATTTCGCGAAGATTCGTCAACCGACGCAAGAGTTATTTCAAATAGAATGTTGCGGATTTCCTATGGAAAATAGGTCCTAACTATAACTATCTACTGGCGACCGCCAGTAGATAATATATATATATATATATATTTTTTTACAACAAAGAACACCGCACTCTGGAATCAGGATTAAAGAGTTTTATTCACAGACCCAGTCTGTCACACCGACGCGTTTCAGCCATGCGGCCTTTCTCACGGTAGGGGGCACTACTGATCAATCTGTTTTTAAACTTTTACCATGTGACTACTAGTTCCCATTGACTCCTGGGACTTGTAGTTTGATAATACATTTGCGAATACCCTTGTGACATAGTTATTTACAAATCGGAATTGATTGCGCATGGATCAACCAATATTAGAATACATGATCATATTCATCATTATGTTTCAGACGTGTGGAATAATATAATATTACGTGCAAGTTTTAAATTTTTCTATGTATGGTACATATTAGGTAAACATGATTGTATAATTCTTCCGTCTGAGAACTTAAAAGGGTCTAGTACCCAGTTGTAATTTTAGTGTTTTTTGCTGTTCATGTATCTTGCATAGTTCTTCCAATTGTCAGCTCGCGCTTGTAGGGTGTAGTACCCTATTTATATATCTTGCAGATGTCATGGTGAAAAACTGGCACGGGGGATTGTTTCAAAAGATGTTTTGAGTTTGTTACTTGGCTATTACATGCATAATGATCAGTTGGCCATTTGGTTACAGATGAACATAAAGTTCTTCGTCAAAGTTCATCCCTTTGGGGTTCTTAGTTCGTAATCTAATGATGTATTTAGATTCGAGTTGTCTTAGTTTCTTCTTTCTGTCACCCATTCTTTCATTTTTTTCAACCATATCTAGACCAAAGAATGTCATGTTATGCCAATCGCCATTTTGGCAGGTGATCATGTGTTTGGCAGTTGTGTTTGGTCCTTGTTTTTTACTGCCCTGATGTGTTCTAAAATTCGTTTTTTCAAAGTGCAAATTGTGCTTCCTATGTACATCTTGCCACAGTTGCACTGGAAGGCATATACCACATATTGTGAGGAACATGTTATTCTTTGATTTATGTGGATGATTCTTCCTTCGGGATCCCTGATGTTATTTTTATTCACCCCGATTTTGCATGCTTTACAGTTGTTACACCGTTTAAATCCAATCTGTTGATGTTCAAGCCAGTTTTTGCTCTTGGGTTCCGATTTAAAATGACTGCGTACTATCGTGTCTTTGATGGAAGGCACTTTCCTGTACGTGATTTGTGGTCTTTCACCAATGATTTTGCCAAGTTCCTGGTCTTGTTGTAGTATTGGCCAGTATTTTTGAATACTTTGTCTGATCTTGTGTGCCTCTTTATTATAGGATAGTATGAGTCTCGGGACTGCTTGTTGGTTATTTTCCTTTAAATTGTCTTTTCTTTTGTCTGCTTTTTTTATTAAAGTTTCAGTTCGTGAAATTGATTTGACTTTTCTCAAGCTGGCATTGAGGTCTCTTTCTTTATATCCTCTCTTTTTCAATCTATTTGCACATTTGAGAATTTCCCTGTCTGCTTCTTCCTCCTTTGATCAGTTCCGTCGCATTCTGAGGAATTCTCCAAATGGTATGCTTTTCAATAAAGATTTAGGATGAAAACTCTCTGCATGGAGGATGCTGTTGGTGGCAGTTTTCTTTCTGAAAAGAGTTGTTTGTATTTGTCCATTCTCAATGAAGACTGTGGTGTCAAGAAAGTCTATTTTCTGCCGGCTGGTGCTGCAGGTAAAGGTAAGCCCAATGTCGTTATTGTTCAAAGTTTTAAAGTAGTTTATAAACTCGTCCTTTTTCCCGTTCCAGATTATAAAGAGATCGTCAATGTATCGAGTCCACAATATGATCTTGTCCAGTGCTGCGGTGTTGTTTGGTCCCCAAGCTATTTCCTTCTCCCACCAACCCATAGTGAGATTTGCATAGTTGGGGGAAATATTGTTGATGAGACACATTTTGATCATAGTTAGGAGCATTGCTGAGTGCTCTAATTCGTTGATGTTACGTTGTTTCAGGAAGTATGCGCAGGCATTGAGGCCAACGGAATGTTCGATAGATGTATATAAGGAGGTTACATCGATTGTTACCATGATGTATGATGGGTTCCATTCTGTATTGGCTAATATGCGCAAGAAATCACCTGTATCCTGAATGTAGGAGTTTAGATTCTTCACCATTGGAGCCAGATAGTGATCCACATATCGATCCAAGCGCGAGCTGACAATTGGAAGAACTATGCACGATACATGAACAGCAAAAAACGCTAAAATTACAACTGGGTACTAGACCCTTTTAAGTTCTCAGACGGAAGAATTTGCAGTCATGTTTACTTAATATGTACCATACATAGAAAAATGTAAAACTTGCACGTAATATTATATTATTCCACACGTCTGAAACATAATGATGAATATGATCATGTATTCTAATATTGGTTGATCCATGCGCAATCAATTCTGATTTGTAAATAACTATGTCACAAGGGTATTCGCAAATGTATTATCAAACTACAAGTCCCAGGAGTCAATGGGAAATAGTAGACACATGGTAAAAGTTTAAAAACAGATTGATCAGTAGTGCCCCCTACCGTGAGAAAGGCCGCATGGCCGAAACGCGTCTGTGTGACAGACTGGGTCTGTGAATAAAACTCTTTAATCCTGATTCCAGAGTGCGGCGTTCTTTGTTGTAAAATTGAATTTGGCCACTGGTTCGGACCCATGCCTGCACCCGCTGCTGTGTGCTCCGGCAGGAACCACATTGCTGCAAAATTGAATACGCCGGAAGCGCCCGATCGAGAACGCCGAGAACGCCGTCAGACTGCCAAACTGTTGGAGCACACCGGGTTGAGCGCTGGAGGAAGGAGCGGAGAGCCCCGACCGTACAGGAGTCTCCCCAAATGGTGAGTGCAACAAGAAACTGACTTTGATTGTATCGGCACTAACTCTCATCGAAGCGACTTGTTTGTGGCAAAAGACGGAGCTGGATATCGCTACATACAAATAGCGGTACGTCAAGCTCCGACCACTTCAAAGGGGGAATTCAGGAATACGCTTGATCGTATACAGACATTACCAGGAAAAAAACAGCAAATCAAGCGCATATAAGGAATAATTTTCAACCGAAGTATTAGAAATCACTGCAAGCACAACAATGGAAGCACGCAAAGTCAAACGCGCTAATCGTTGCTACAATGTTTCAAACCGGCAATCAGGAGGGAGCAGCCAGCAGCACGCCAATACAACTGGGCAGTAATCTGGATCCCACTTTAAAACAACTCTTCTTCCAAATTGAAAAACAATATAGGAAAGTAATAAGCAAAAGTTGGGAGGTTTTGGCATTACAAAAATACCTCACAGTGGACAGAGTGCCACGTGGACTCAGAATATTTACGATGCCTATACATCCTGATACACGAACGGAAATGCTCGAAGAATGGGGTGCCAACAATATGGAATGCAGTAAGAATATGATGAGGATTCTTATAAAATATGCTGAGAAGGACTTGGAGGAAATACACACAGCGATTAATGATTTAGAAGCCAAAATAAGCAAACATGACAAAGAGGAAACCAACAAAATGCGCAAGGAAATGGATGACCGACTAGAGAAGTATGAGGACGAAATACAACAACGGAAACAAAGAAAATTTAGTAGAGACGAAGCAGATTACAAACAAGGACGGATACTCACGTTTGCCAAACGCTTTGATGTATTAAAAAGTAATCTCGCAACCAAAGCTTTAAAATCTGGTGGTGAAACTGGAAGTGAATCAGACATAAGTGGCAGTGAAAACGAAACACACATGGGAGAAAGCAACCCCAGCAACATTACTGTTTTAGAAGAAATGCGCCTTGTCAACTTGGATCAAAATCTAACACGGAACCAGGGACAATGCAGAGGCAGAGGCAGAGGCAGAGGATATGGAAGAGGCAATACAAGGTCTTTAGAAGTAAAAGGAAAACCCGAAGATCTAAGCACAAGACGACAATATCCACTGAGGAACAGGACAAAGAAGAATTGATGGATGAAAATCTAATCATCAATCTATCGGACTACACACCAACAGTTACAGAATGTCAAATACTCAACAAAGGTTTATCATTTTGTCCACAGCAACATTTTAGTTATACAAACACCAAAATTGACATTTACAAATATGTCAGGAAGCTTAAACTAACCAAAATACATGCGGGGACACAATCGCATGAACCACAACTAAGCTCTGACAACGCCACACGAGAAACTGAAAACCAACACGAAATGGACAATACTTGTCTAACAATCGAGGATATCCCACACTTGAAAACCTTGTATGACCTAGCAAATGAATTAGAAGATGATGACATCTCTGAAATACAAATGCTTCAAAACCTTGAAATAGATACGAAACGACACAAAAGTAGTGGTTTGACAAATAAATCCAAATACTGCCACCAATTATCACCGGGAAACAAGATCGATTCTTTTTCAGAATCAGTAATGCATGAAATTGACACAATGGAAAGAACGAGAAATAAAAAACACAGGGAAAATACATCAAGGAGAGAAAAAGAAGCAATTGGAACTCTAGCCAATAATTCCAAAATAATAATCAAATCTGTGGACAAAGGGGGAAATATTGTCATCCAGAACACAAATGATTATAAAGCAGAAGCATACCGTCAGTTACATGATTCCACCAAATATGAAAAATTAGCCAACAATCCGATTCACAAAATGATTCAGGAGTTGAAGACTAACCTGGATGAATGGCTTAATCACAACTTAATTAGCACGGAAGAATATCAATTTCTGTTCAAAGAAAACCCCACCATCCCGACCATATACTTCTTACCGAAGGTCCACAAAACTTTAATCAATCCTCCTGGGAGACCAATTGTATCATCTTGTGACGCACTATATGAAAAACATGTCATCCTATGTGGATCACTATCTGGCTCCAATGGTGAAGAATCTAAACTCCTACATTCAGGATACAGGTGATTTCTTGCGCATATTAGCCAATACAGAAGGGAACCCACAATACATCATGGTAACAATTGATGTAACCTCCTTATACACATCTATCGAACATTCCGTAGGCCTCAATGCCTGGGCATACTTCCTGAAACAATGTAACATCAACGAATTAGAGCACTCAGCAATGCTCCTAACTATGATCAAAATGTGTCTCATCAACAATATTTTCCTTTTTGACCAAGAGATGTATCACCAACTATGTGGCTGTGCAATGGGCATTTCCTTCTCCCCCAACTTTGCAAATCTCACTATGGGTTGGTGGGAGAAGGAAATAGCTTGGGGACCAAACAACACTGCAGCACTGGACAAGATCATATTGTGGACTCGATACATTGACGATCTCTTTATAATCTGGAACGGGAAAAAGGACGAGTTTATAAACTACTTTAAAACTTTGAACAATAACGACATTGGGCTTACCTTTACCTGCAGCACCAGCTGGCAGAAAATAGACTTTCTTGACACCACAGTCTTCATTGAGAATGGACAAATACAAACAACTCTTTTCAGAAAGAAAACTGCCACCAACAGCATCCTCCATGCAGAGAGTTTTCATCCTAAATCTTTATTGAAAAGCATACCATTTGGAGAATTCCTCAGAATGCGACGGAACTGCTCAAAGGAGGAAGAAGCAGACAGGGAAATTCTCAAATGTGCAAATAGATTGAATAAAAGAGGATATAAAGAAAGAGACCTCAATGCCAGCTTGAGAAAAGTCAAATCAATTTCACGAACTGAAACTTTAATAAAAAAAGCAGACAAAAGAAAAGACAATTTAAAGGAAAATAACCAACAAGCAGTCCCGAGACTCATACTATCCTATAATAAAGAGGCACACAAGATCAGACAAAGTATTCAAAAATACTGGCCAATACTACAACAAGACCAGGAACTTGGCAAAATCATTGGTGAAAGACCACACATCACGTACAGGAAAGCGCCTTCCATCAAAGACACAATAGTACGCAGTCATTTTAAATCGGAACCCAAGAGCAAAAACTGGCTTGAACATCAACAGATTGGATTTAAACGGTGTAACAACTGTAAAGCATGCAAAATCGTGGTGAATAAAAATAACATCAGGGATCCCGAAGGGAGAATCATCCACATAAATCAAAGAATAACATGTTCCTCACAATATGTGGTATATGCCATCCAGTGCAACTGTGGTAAGATGTACATAGGAAGCACAATTTGCACTTTGAAAAAACGAATTTTAGAACACATCAGGGCAGTAAAAAACAAGGACCAAACGTATGCAACTGCCAAACACATGATCACCTGCCAAAATGGCGATTGGCATAACATGACATTCTTTGGTCTAGATATGGTTGAAAAAAATGAAAGAATGGGTGACAGAAAGAAGAAACTACGACAACTCGAATCTAAATACATCATTAGATTACGAACCAAGAACCCCAAACGGATGAACTTTGACGAAGAACTTTATGTTCATCTGTAACCAAATGGCCAACTGATCATTATGCATGCAAAAGCCAAATAACAAACTCAAGGCATCTTTCGAAACAATCCCCCGTGCCAGTTTTTCACCATGACATCTGCAAGATATGTAAATAGGGTACTACAACCTACAAGCGTGAGCTGACAATTGGAAGAACTATGCAAGATACATGAACAGCAAAAAACACTAAAATTACAACTGGGTACTAGACCCTTTTAAGTTCTCAGATGGAAGAATTATACAATCATGTTTACTTAATATGTACCATACATAGAAAAATTTAAAACTTGCACGTAATATTATATTATTCCACACGTCTGAAACATAATGATGAATATGATCATGTATTGTAATATTGGTTCATCCATGCGCAATCAATTCCGATTTGTAAATAACTATGTCACAAGGGTATTTGTATTATCAAACTACAAGTCCCAGGTGTCAATGGGAACTAGTAGTCACATGGTAAAAGTTTAAAAACAGATTGATCAGTAGTGCCCCCTACCGTGAGAAAGGCCGCATGGCTGAAACGCGTCGGTGTGACAGACTGGGTCTGTGAATAAAACTCTTTAATCCTGATTCCAGAGTACGGCGTTCTTTGTTGTAAAATTGAATTTGGCCACTGGTTCGGCCCCACGCCTGCACCCGCTGCTGTGCGCTCCGGCAGGAACCACATTGCTGCAAAATAAAAAATTAAATATATATATATATATATATATATATCAAAAAAGTCTGAATAAAGCGCGCTCTCATTGAAACCAGGGTTGAAGATAAAGAAGATTTATTGCTTCATAAATCCACAATGCGTTTCGGACGTCTAGCGGCCTTGCTCACATAAGTGAATGCTTGCACTGGAATGCATATATACAAATAAGAGTAAACATTGAAAGTGGACTACATGCCAAATTGCACCAAAGCTGCAAACCCATCTCGGCCATATTGGAGTGGAAACAACTGCAGCAAAGAGTGCATAGCGTAACTTAGAAGTGACATGTATGTTGGACACCATCAATGTTGATAAAGAGAAATACAGAAGTGTAACGGTATGCTGCCATTGAGGTAAAATGCCATTGATGATGTTTCCCAAAACGGATTCTGTTTGGGTGAATAGTGCAGCCACAACATGGATGTCTGGGATGTGCACATCTCCTGAGACAAAGTCGTTACAACCGAATGACCAGTGCATACAGTTGGTGTTGAACAATGCGTTACCCAAGTGGGCAAACAAATAGCTCAAAATCACGATATCCATAAAATGTATGTATCATTACTGACTAAAAGTCCATGGTTGAGTCCAGAAAAACAATGAATGACATACCCATGGTGGGAGTACATAATGCATCCAGTAAACATGCTGTATGAAGAAAACAAAACGAAAAGTGCATAAAAAGTGCATAGAAGAACATTTCTTATCTGGGGTAGTTGAGATCACAAGCCAAGGTGACTGTCCGGTCTGAAGAAAAGGGTAGGGAGCCCAAAAGCTGAAAAATCGGGTCAGATGGTCCCTTCCTTTCCTCCTGTGAAAAGAATAGAGAAAATTCACGTACTGTCTCATCTGTCTACAAAGAGTACACAAATTGATTGTATGAAACATATATTGTACATAACGAGTGTATCTCTCAAAAACACTATTGAACATGTATGACAGAGGACAGTAGAATGAAAGGGTGGAAAAAAGAAACAGTACACAATAGAAATGGGGAAGAGAATGTATAAGCGATAGATACATTGTAGCCCAAGTACAGATGTAAAACTGGACTGAGGGATCATACTTTATGTGGTGAGAATTCTGCATGAAGGAGAGAGGAAGGTTAAAAAAGTGTTCAAAAAAGTTTAGAAAAAGTTTAGAAAGAATCTGGGAGACGAGTAAGGTAAGGGGAACGGGAACAGAATGGTTGAACATAGGACGGTGGGGAGTGATACAATTCTCGATCGTTGTACAGGTGGATTGCCATTTCTTCGTCAATATTGTGTCCCCCCGGATGATGGGTACCTAAGTCAATAATATGTTTCGACTCCCTTTTCCTCAATGCCAGTTCTCTGTTGCTCCCCCCGGGTGTTACTCAGGACCTGTTCTATGACAAAGTACTTGAGCTTGGAGCTGTCAGAGTAATGAAATGCTTCAAAATGTCTCGCAATAGGGTAGTGATGGTCTCCCTATGGCTCGCATGTGCTCCAAGACACGTTTCTTGGCCATATGCTTGGTACTCCCCACGTACCACAAGTCGCATGGACACACAAGGACATATACCACATGGGTGGAACTACATGTGAGAAATTGATTAATGTGAATATTGGTCCCTCGGGTTTTGTTGGGGTATTCTTTTCTCATTGTGCTGTTACGGCAGGCCTTGCAGTGACTGCAGGGAACAAATCCTTGCAGGGCAGAGTTGTTGGGACTGGCATTGTGGACTTTGGGGCGGAGGTATAGGACCGGGAGTTTGGGGAAATCCCTTTTGCGGAAGCAAAATTCTTCTCACTCCAACAGGCCCTGGTCCTTCTAATCCACAAGGCGGCCCCAAATACCTGAGACACTGTTCCTATAATCATTTTTTGTTGCCTTGGTGTAAAACATGGGATCGTTTAATTGGCGGGTGGCTTCTCTGATATACTTGTCTTTGTTGAGTAAGACCACATTGCCCCTCTTATCGGCAGGTCTAATGACAACAGTATCATCTTTGGCAAGAATGTTTATGGCTTCTCTCTGTGCCATGGAATGATTGTATTGTGGAGGATGTCCCTTTTTGGCACCTGTTTTGCGTCTGAAGCTAAGAAGTTGACTGGACACCATGTCTTGGAAAGTGTCTATGCTGTCATGGGGCATCAACGGTAAAAAAGTGGATTTGGGTTTGAACTCCGAAGGGGCTGACTTGTCATGTACAATTTCTAGATCATTCAAAAATTCATGTATATCTATATTGGTATTTTCTACATTCCCTTCTAGTGCATGCATGGTAATGAGAGTATCAATATCACTGATATTCAATTAATCATTGGTGCATGTCCGTTGTTTGCTTCTCCTGGTATTACTGTGAGTATTGTCCCAGGGTTTCAGTTTGTGCCATTTTTTAAATTTTAATTTGCGGCAGAACTTAAAGATGTCAATGCATGTGTTTACATAGTCCAGAGGTTGCGTGGGGCAAAAGGAGAGGCCAAGGCACAAAGTTCTCTTTTCTAAATGATTGAGTGATCTGTCTACAGTGAAGGACTGGGGGATTTGTAAAACAATGCATTCCCCAAGTGGCCAAAACTGGACTGAACTACGAGCTTCCGGGCAGAGATCAGATGTAATTTTTTCCAAAACCATGATTTCACAATAATCTTTTGCCCACTTGGGGAATGCATTGTTTTACAAATCCTTCACTTATTCAGTAATAGGATTTGGACGTTACGATTTGATCGCCTAGATATATGGAGGCGATCACTGTGCAGACAATTTAGTGAGGGTTACACCGTTTACCCAGCTTGGATCTCAATTGGGTAATATGTACAAATATCACCATGATTTACTGTATTTGATGTACTCTCACGTGTGCAACTGTTAAAGTTCTGCATCTGACTTTACTTTGTTAGTCATCATGGTTCTAATATATACGGTGCGTGTATGCTACCATGTACATACTATGCTGCAGCAAGTTTACACTCCAATATGGCCGCCAAGTTTTTGCAGCAATGAGCGCAGCCTGTCACACAGTCTGCATTAATGGAGATGTTATGTTGTATTTATGCATTACAGTACAAGCATTCACTTATGTGAGCAAGGCCGCTTGACGACCGAAACGCGTTGTGGATTTATGAAGCAATAAATCTTTTTGTATCTTCAACTTTGGTGTTTACTGGGAGCGCGTATTACCTTGACTTTTTCGTGTGCAATACTGCCGGAAGCTCCGCCGGCACACGCGCCACCCCCCTATGGGTCTCCTGGTTCCCAGAAGGAGTGACTGCTGTTTTGGATATATATATATATATATATATATATATATATATATATATATATATATATATATATATATATATATATATATATATATATATATATAATACTCCTGAAGCTCTGCACTTCCATCCACCTGGCGAACAGAGACACGAACCCAACGATATGAGGCTAGATGTTATTTATTAAACGAAAACCTCGAACTCCGCCGGCACATATATATGTAGTAGGTAGTTATAGTTAGGACCTTGTTTCTATTCAAAAAGCCTTTTTTCTTTTGCCAATATCTTTGATGCCGTTTGACGAATGTTCGCGAAATTTTCAAAACTAATGGGGCGCTCCGCACAACTCCTGTCTTGAACGTTTCGGGGTGATTTGGCAAGCGGGGGCCGAGAAAAAAGGGGGGTCCCAAAAGGCCTTTTCCACATGTTAATTTCCATAGGAAACTTTAGACAAGGCTAGAGCCCGAACTGCTGAACGGAATTACACCAAATTTGGCAAAAAGGTAGCTCTCGGATCAGAAAGCGCCCTTTTTTTAAATGGTGTAAATCCGTTCAGTAGTTTTTTAAATATTAAAGGAAAAAGACATTTATATATCTGGGCGGAGCCTAACCGCACATCTCATCGTGAGATCTGATTGGCTGTCAGCACTTCATCCAAGAAGTGTTGGCAGCCATCTTGGGACCAATATACATGATAGCACCCCATTAAAATGCATTGTAGTGAATGGAAGGTTTTGAGGGTCACCAAAAGAAGAACGTATAAAGGGTGATAAGACTTTAGTTACATTATAAATCATTTGTTGATGGTACCATACTAATTTTAGGAATTGTGGTGTGTTCTAAGGTGATTTTACCCTGTGAAAAAGCCTTCTGCTGGGATATCATGAATCATGTTTGAGAGAAAACTATTTTCTCATACTTTTCCCATAGAGGTTTGGAAGGTGATCAAGAAGCTAAAATGAGAGCATATTTTCTGTAAATTCACATTATCTTTCTCAGTCATGTGAGAATGAAGTCTGACATTCTCAGTAAAACATGTACATCCAACAAGGGCAGAGACTGTCAGTTGATTCCTTTGTGTTCTACTGCAGCTTCCCAGAGTGTTCTAAAGAACAACTAGAGCGCTAACAGTCTTACTTATGGCAAAAGTATTGCACACCTGAAGCCATCTTGATTGGAATAAAGTGGTAACACTTAAAACATTTAATTTAAAAAGGAACAAAATGAGGGGGTTCATTTTGCCATAGAAATTATGATTAGTGCTGCAGAAAGAAAAATTAGGGCACATTTTGAGTGACTTCTCAAATCCTCTTCTATTTCATTAAAAATTCTGACATGCAGACTGAAACATGCACTTTCAATACCAGCAGCAGGCTTCCCTGGTGAGCAGTAGTTTTACTACAGTGATCTAATGAGCAACTAGAGTGCTAACATTCTGAATTTATGGCAAATGTGTGACACATCTGAATGCCTTTTGATGGAATCAAAGTAAAACTGAAAGCATTTACTACTGAGGAGACTGCAGTAAATGAGAAAATTAGGAAACTTCATAACAAATAAGTCTCCCAAGATGGCCACCAGAGACAAAAGAGCCCAAATGTAGCACAGATATCACCCAGATGTAGCCCACGTATAGCCCAATGACAGAATGTCCCAGAGTGTTCTAAAGAACAACTAGAGGGCTAACAGTCTTACTTATGACAAAAGTATGGCACATCTGAAGCCATCTTGATTGGAATAAACTGGTAACACTTAAAACATTTAATTTAAAAAGGAACAAACTGAGGGGGTTCATTTTGCCATAGAAATTATGATTAGTGCTGAAGAATGAAAAAGTAGGGCACATTTTGAGTGACTTCTCAAATCCTTTTCTATTTCATTAAAAATTCTGACATGCAGACTGAAACATGCACTTTCAATACCAGCAGAAGACTTCCCTAGTGAGCAGTAGCTTTACTACAGTGTTCTAATGAGCAACTAGAGTGCTAACATTCAGAATTTATGGCGAATGTGTGACACATCTGAATGCCTTCTTGATGGAATCAAAGTAAAAAACTGAAAGCATTTCCTACTGAGGAGACTGGAGTAAATGAGGAAATTAGGAAACTTCATAACAAATAAATCTCCCAAGATGGCCACCAGAGGCAAAAGAGCCCAAATGTAGCACAAATATCACCCAGATGTAGCCCACATATAGCCCAATGACAGAAGTGTGCAAAACACTTTTTATTTTTTGTAGTTTTATATAGTGCAGACTGGTCAGGTATTGGAGTGCTTTACATGAGCATTGGTTACATCACACAAGGACAAATTCATGTTGGTTGTAGACATGGGGAGATTAAGTGATTTGACCAGAATCACAGAATGTCGAGCTGAAGCAGAAACTCCAACCTGGTTCCCCAGTTGCAAAGTCTGCAGCTCTGGAAGTAATACCACATCCTCTCCCCTAAGTGCAACATGGTGGTCAACTGGATAAAAAAACATAAAGATAACAAATAATTTAAAAGTGCTTTGTGGCTATTTGAAAACTCAGAAAATATGTCCTCATTTTAGTTTTTTAGAGCACTAACCATAATTTTGATGCAAATAAGACCCTCTCATTTCTGTAATTTCTAAAGGAAATGCTCTAGGTATTACAGTTTTGATTAGATCACGATGACGTCAGGTGTGCCACACTTTTGTAATAAATATAGAATGTTAGCAATCTAGTTGTTCATTAGGATACTGTTGAGAAGCAGAGGCCAGGGGCACGGACTCAGAAAATTGAAGGCAGGTAGGAGGGTGTAGAGGCAACAATTTGACCACACTGGGCAGGCAGGAAGGACAGTGGCAGCACAACAGACTATGGAGGGCAGTGGAAAGGGGGGCAGGGGCAACAAACCAACAATGCAGGACAGGCAATAGAGGCTGTGGCATTATAATAGAACATTCTGGGCAGAAGGAAGAGGCAGTGGTAGTACAACCATACATGCCAACAGACCCGATTCAGCCAGGAAACGCCCAATGTTTTTAAGCCCAAACGGGCTTTATTTGATCTGTCTCCTGTCTACAATCTCCTCTTTTTCAATGTAAGTCAATGGGGAAAATCAATACCCCAGGTTTTTTTTCAAAATCTCCCTCTTACCAAGTTCAAAATGTTAGCAAGTATAGTACATTGGATCATGGAAGGCAGGAGGAATTGGGGTAGGGACATGGACTCAGATAACAGAGGACAGGAGGGACATGGACAGGTGCACCAAACTGACCTTACAGGGCAGGCATCAGGGTTTGCAGCAGCACAATACACCTCACAGGGCATGCGGGATGGGAGTGCAGCACAACAATCCATGGAAAGAAATAGGGAGGGGACAGGACCATGCACATGTACAACAGAGAACAGAGGGGAAAGAGGCAATGGCAGCTAGCTGACCATAATGGACAGACAGGAGAGAAAGCTGCAGCATAACAGACCATAATGGGCAGGAGGTAGGGATCAGGGGCATTACAATGGAACAGACAAGCCAGGAGGGAGGGAATAGGGGTTTGCACATGGAAAACAGAGGGCAGGGGGCAAGGGGGCAGGGCAGGAACAGCAAGCTGACAATGGAGGTCAGGCAGGATGGGCACTAGAAGCAAGACACACCATGGAGAGCAACAGTGAGACTATAATGGCATACACACAGACCATGGAGGGAAGGTGGGAGGGGGTCAGGGGCAGCTAGTTGACCACACAGGGAAGGTGCGAGGGGCCGTGGCAGCACAGAAGACCATGCATGGCAAGCGGGAGGGTTAGTGGCAGCACAATGGCCATGATGGGCGAGAAGGAGGGGGCAGGTGCATGCAGAAAGGACCATGGAGGATAGAAGGGAGGGGTAGGAGCTGGGCACAGACAAGAGAGTTCAGGGGAAGGGGCCTCACAACAGACCACGCGGGGCAGGCAGGAGGAGCAGTTGCAGCACAACAGACCAGGGAGGGCAGAAGGGTGTGGCAGTAAAATGGACCATGGAAGACAGGAGGAAGGGGATAGGGGCATGGAACGTGGACAGGCAGGGTGGAGGTGGCAGGGACAGGTTACAGTCATCTGACAATGCTAGGCAGATGGGAGGGGAGTGGCAGCTCAACAGAGCACTCAGAGTAGATAGGAGGGGCAGGTCCATGGAACATGGTGGGCAAAAATGATGGAGCAGGGGCATGCACAGAGACATCGGAGGGCAGGGGGAAGGAGAGTAGGGGCAGCAAGCTAAGCACAGAGGCTATGCAGGAGGTCAATGATGGGGCATAGAATTGAGCAATGGAGGGCAGGAGGAGTGGACTGGAACAACATGCTAAATGGAGGGCAGTGGCAGCACATCAGACCATGCATGGCAGGAGGGAGAAGGCTAGTGCGTGGATTCAGACAACAGAGGATAGGAAGGAGGTGGATGGGGCAACAAGCTAACTGTTCAGAGAAGGCGGGAAGGCCAGTGGCAGAACAACGACCACCCAGGGCTGTAATGAGGGAGCAGGGGCATGGACTTGGACAATTGATGGCAAGGAGGAGGGGAGGCAGGAGCAGCAAGCTTGGGTAGGGGCAGCACATTGCCAGGCCAGGCCCTGCTTCCAACCCCCCACCATCCATTGTGATAGGCATCTTACTTAACGTTAAAAAAAAACTAGAAATTCGCTGAAAAAACAAAGATTACAGGGACATTATAGTTAGACTCAGATTTCACTCGTACAAAACCAGTGAAATTCAGCAGTTATAGTTGCCTGAGCTAACTATAACTTACACCCCCGCAATTCACTGCTTATGACCTCAGACATTACATCATTCATGAAATGGTCAGTTACATCACTCATGACATCACTCGTGACATCTCAAATGAGCTGTGAATGGAATGGAACTATAATCGCTAGAACTTTATTTATGGATAGTCACGGGGCAAGATTTGCTGAAATGACATTGTGTGCATATTAACACTTGTTTTCTTTTCTTTATTGTATCAATTCCTGAATTTTCACATCGTGACCAGGCCAATATGGCTGCCAGCTTTTTGGATTAAAGTAATATGTAGTCCTTTTTTAATGTTGGCAACTGGAGGCATTTGTACATTTAAATAAGGAAGCTACAATGACGTCTTGTATCGTTATCAAGGTTCGGACGAGCCGAAACGCGTGGATCGCATTTTGCATTTGAGATGTCATCAGTGATGTCATCAATGATGTCACTGATCATGTCATGAGTGATGTAATATGTGACGTCATCAGCAGTGCATTGCGGGGGCGTGAGTTATATATATATATATATATATATATATATTCACTGAAAAACCATAGTTTTCAGGCACGTTATAGTTAGAAATTAGCATTTAAAAACCTTAGAAATTCACTGAAAAAACCATTGGTTTCAGGGACGTTATAGTTACTTGGACATTTCACTCGTACAAAACCATAGAAATTCCCCTGCTATAGTTAGTTCAGCTAACTATAACCCGCGCCCCCGCATTGCACTGCTGATGACGTCACATATTACATCATTCATGACATGGTCAGTGACATCACTGATGACATCTCAAATGACATCACTGATGACATCACTGATGACATCATCCAGTGACTGTGTGTTTCTCTAAAGTTTAAATATGTTTTATATATCTGCCAAGGTGTATTGAAGAATGAGTGGGTGTATAAGTGTCTGGATGTAGGATTTAGTAGGTGCGTGACTGACTATAAGTGAGTGATTAAATGTGTCTTACTGAATGCATGGGTTAGTGACTAAACTGTCTGAATGTGTGTATCAGTATGTCTGTTGTTGTGTAAGCTGCTGCATGTGTTGGTCAGTAGCTACATGAGTGTCTATATGAGTTATTGATTGGTTGCCTGAGTATTTGTATGGGAGACTGAGTGTGTGTATGGGTGGGTGGGAGGTGTGTGACTCTGTGCATAGATGTGTGAGTGGTTGATTCACTGGGTGCATGGGTTCAAGAGTGCATGTGGAAACAGCTGTATGGGTGGGTGAGTGTGTGTATGGGTGTGTTGGTGAGAGATTGGAAGTCTCAGTGGTACATGTCCAAGTAACTACATATGTAAAAGGCAGTGTATGTGAGACTAGGAGTATATAAATGACTATACGTGAGAGTCAGTGATTGTGAGAGTGGCTGTATGGATGAGTGTGTACTTGTATCAGTGATTGTATAAGAGAGTAAGTATGTGTTAGTATATGTTTGAATAAGTGAGGTGGTGTGTGTATAACTGTATAGATGAGGAAATGGGAGTGTGATTGATTCTTTGCATGACTGACTAGGTGTGTGAGTAACTCCATGGATGAGTGGCGTTGTGTGAGTGTCTGTATAGGTGTATGAGTGCATATGATAGTGTTGTATTGATGAGTGACTGTATGTATGAGTGATTGTATAGGTGAATGAGTGGATGTGTGTGTAGACCTAGGAATCAGGAGTGGTTATGTAGTAACTGGTATTGGTGTGTCGATGGTTTCGAAAATGGTAGTCTGTATTTTACAGAGGGTGTATCAAAGATTATATTAGAGTGTGAGGAGGCGCATTAGATTTTGACGTGGATGATGTCATCAGTGATGTCATCAGTGATGTCATTTGAGATGTCATCAGTGATATCATCAGTGATGTCACTGACCATGTCATGAATGATGTAATATGTGACGTCATCAGCAGTGCATTGCGGGGGCACGAGTTATAGTTAGCTGAACTAACTATAACGGGGGAATTTCTATGGTTTTGTACGAGTGAAATGTCCAAGTAAGTATAACGTCCCTGAAACCTATGGTTTTTTCAGTGAATTTCTAAGGTTTTTTAAATGCTAATTTCTAACTATAACGTGCCTGAAATCTAAAGTTTTTTCAGTGAATTTCAATGGTTTTTTAAATGCTAATTTCTAACTATAACGTGCCTGAAACCTATGGTTTTTTCAGTGAATTTCAATGTTTTTTTAAATGCTAATTTCTAACTATGCCTACAAAGTTAGGACATGTGAAGAAAGAGGAAGAAAAGCGCAGAAAGAAGCAAAACAAATGCAGAAAGAGGCAACAGAAGTCCAGAAAGATGAAGAAAAGTGCAGGAAGAAGCAAGAGATGTGCAGAAAGAACCAACAGAGGAGCAGAAAGTTCTCCTGTGCCCCCAACTTTTTAGTGACGGGTACTGGTGGTAACTGACTCTGACTAACCAGGACCGGAGCCAGTGCTATGCTAAAAGACACTTAGAATACAGTGAAAACACCTACATACACTAGGGAACACTATGCGTTGAGGTACCCCTGTAATTAGCATGACCTCCTCTGTATTTGCCATGAGTTTGTGCCTGGGTCATTGCATGAGTACATGGGTAGTGACTGGATGATTAGAGTGCTGGAAGGATAGCGCATGGTGATTTTATAACTGCTTGGGTTTTGGCGGAGTGATTGGATAAGTACATGATGCTGGATGGCTGATTTGAGGAGTGCATGTGTAGTGACAGAGGGATTTCTGGAGTGCATGGGTACAACCTGGGTAATTGGAGGAGTGAATCAGTACTGTGTAGGTGGTTAGAGATCTGCATGGGTAGTGCACAGGGTGATGGCTGGACTGCATGGGTACTGCTCAGGGTATTGTAGCACTGTACGTGTTAGTGCATGGGTCATTGCATGAGTGCATGGGTAGTGACTGGATGATTAGAGTGCTGCAAGGAGAGTGCATGGTGAATTTATAAGTGCTTGGGTTTTGGCTGAGTGATTGCATAAGTACACACATGTCACATCAGGGCCCGCCCCCTCCCTTCACCACTGTGCAAACCCGCCCCCTGGCAGGTTTTAATTTGGGGGATTAATTCCCCTTGAATCCTGAGGGTCCCTGGGGGCCAACTAGCCCACCAGGTACCTCCAGTAAGCGTAGGGGGGGGCTGCGTGGCCCCCTCCTGAGGCCTCTATTAGCCCCGGGGACCCCAGAGGCTGTGCCTCTTTTTTTATTTATTTTTTATTCAAATTGAGGGAGGGGGCCGCGTGGCCCCCCTCCTAGGCCACTCATGGCCCCGGGGACCCCATCCCCCGGGGCATGGCCACATTTTTTTTTCTTTTTTAAATCTTTTTAAAGGAGGGGGGCTGCGTAGCCCCCCTCCTTCAGCCCCAAGTGGCCCCGGGGACCCCATCCCCCGGGGCTGTGCCTCTTTTTTTATTTTTTATAATTGATGGAGGGGGGCCGCGTGGCCCCCCTCCTAGGCCACTCATGGCCCCGGGGACCCCATCCCCCGGGGCCTGGCCTTTCCGTTGGGGACAGTGGGGGGACCCCAATTCCCCCACGGTCCCGCCGGCTCCCCGCCTCCTGCGGGAGCCGGCATTGCTTTTCCACACGGGGAGCTGCTAATATGCAGCTCCCCTTGTGGAAAAGCAATGTGGTTTGGATTTTGTAAGCAAGAGCAGGAAACCTGCTCTCGCTTACAAAATCCAAACCAGAGTTTGCTATGACAGGACGGGAGCCGCACCGCTCCCGTCCTGCCATAGCAAACTGCAGTGTCCTGGGGGTGGGCACCCCCGGACACTGCAGGAGCCGGCCCTGGGGGGTGGCGGTCCCCAGGGCCATGGAGGGCTCCAGGAGGGGGGCCGCGTGGCCCCCCTCCCAATGTGATAGAAGCCCCGGGGAGGTGGTGGTCCCCGGGGCATGTGGAGGGCTCGAGCCCCCCCCCACACAGGTGTATGTTTTTTTTTAAAAAGCCCCGGGGGTGGAGGTCCCCGGGGCAGCGGGGGCGCCATGTGCCCCCGCAAATAATTAATAAAAGCCCCTGGGGTGGCAGTCCCCGGGGCTTGGGGGGCCTTGGAGGCCCCCCACACATTAAAAAAGAAGCCCCGGGGGGTGGCGGTCCCCGGGGCTGCGGATTGGCTGCATGCCCCCTGCAACTAATAAATCTTGCCCCGGCCAGGTGGTGGTCCCTGGGGCAGTGTGGGTGGATTGGGGCCCCCCTCACACATTATTTTCAGTGCCCCCGGGACCGGGAGCCCAAGCTTCGTTTTTTAAAATATTTTCTCTGCCGGATTCGCGCACACAGCGCGAATTCGGCCGAGTTTAAAAAAAAATATGCTTTTTTTGGCCCTGGGGGTCCTTGTGGGACCCCCTGAGCAGGCCTAGGGGGTCAGGGTGTTTCTACCCTGCCCCCTTTTCTTTTTTTTCACCTTTTTTTTCTGTTTTCTTGTGACTCAGTTCTACCGAGTCACAAGATGGCTGCCAACACTTCCTGGTTTGGAGTGTTGACAGCCAATTAGAATAAAGCTCGTGGTCGGGAGGGTTCATGGATCCACCGCGCCTCTAGATATCGATATTTTTATTTTTTTAATTTCTCAGCAACTACTGAACAGATTTACACCATTTTAAAAATTGGCTTTCTGAGCCAAGCAGTACCTTTTGCCAAATTTGGTGTAATTCCGTTCAGCAGTTCGGGCTGTAGCCTTGGCTAAAGTTTCCTATGGGAAATTGATTTTTTGACTCTTAATGGAAATTAACATGGAGAAAACACTTTTTGGGACCCCCCTTTTTTCTCAGCCCCCACTTGACAAATCACCCCCAAACTTTCAGAATAGGAGCTGACCTGGATGAAACATTTTTTTGGAGAATTTCGCGAAGATTCGTCAAACGGTGCCAAAGTTATTGGCAAAACAAAAAACGCATTTCCTATGGAAACTAGGGGGGATATTATCAACAAACCGCGATAATTATCGCTAAGCGCGATAAGCGTCCTTTTTTTATCGCCTTCGAAACCCGGATCTTATCGCCGTGGTAGCGACGTATTAACAATGCGCCGCTACCCAGCGATAGCTTCCATTCCCGGCGCTAATGGACGGCGATATATCCTGCGCGACGGCGATAAAAAAATTCACGTTAACCACAGAAAAGTCACGATGGGCCAATTAGCTCTGAAATCGGCCGGGAAATTGGCAGCAGGCCTGCATGTCACACGGTTCAAGCGCCAAAATGCACTATAAAAGGTCTACAAGCAGGAAAAAAACAAAAACAAAATGGAGAATACAACAGCTCCCAGAAGAGACATGGAGGAAGCTGGGACAAGTGCTGAGCCTACAAACAACCCCCCAGCTAGCCAGGAGGACCAGACAGAGACCCAGGATAAGGCCAAGAGGAAGAGGAACCCCAGGTTCAGTCACCAGGAAAATCAGGTCCTGTGTGGCCTGGTGGCTGAACATCAACAGGAGCTATTTGTCAAACGCACAGTGCCATTGTCAAGAAAAAAAGAAATATGGGAGGACATTACGGACAAGGTGAATGCTGTTGGAGAGAGGAAGAGGAGGACAGTGGACGAGGTCAGGAAGTGCTGGAATGATAGTAAGAAAAATACCAAGGAAAAAATAGCAGCCAACCGGAAGGCAGCAAATGCGACTGGAGGTGGGAGTCCACTGCCCCTGCTGGAGCTGGATGAGACGGAGGAAATGTTGGCGCAAGTCATCACTGATGAAACGGTGGTCGGAGTGCCGGGTCAGGATACTGCTGAATGTGAGCAGATACAACCACAGGGTGAGTACCAACCATGGAGTGGGTGGATAGGGGTGGATGTGCACAAATCCACTCATGCACAATAAATTGCATTGCAGAGCCACAATAACTGTGGATCAGGTCCCAGATAGCCCTGTGCATGGTGGCATGGACACATATCACCTGACTCAACCAAAACATTGCAAGACACATATTCCCGGGCACACAGACTTTGAAATGTGCACTGGAAAGTCAGCCAAACACAGTCCAGGTACAACATCAGACGACAAAATAAGGGCAACATCAATTAGCAAAGTGCCACATCACCTAGATATGCGGAGGGCTGGCAAAAAGCACACCTTGCATCATGAGAACCCATATCCAATTCATCAGCACAAGGCAGCATCTCCCAGATGCCCAAATGAGCATGCAGTGGGAATGTGACAGATCACGTGCACCAGTAAGCATGCCAACAACAAGCCCAGCACACCTGCAACATTGCGCATGTGTCTGACTTGTGTGCAAGGTCGTGCATGGCCATCAAGGGTGACTTTGATGGCCATACACAACCTTGCACACAAGCCAAACACATGCGCAAAGTTGCAGGTGTGCTGAGCGTGTTGTTGGCATGTTTACTCGTGCACGTGATCTGTCACATTCACAATGCATGCTCATTTGGGCGTCTGGGAGATGCAGCCTTGTGCTGATGAATTGGATATGCGTGGTGATGAGGCAAGGGGGACATCGTGACAACCTCATGCATCGCCAAGCAATATGCCCCCTTGAACGTTCATGCAAAGGGTCATTGCCTGAAAGGGACGAGGGGCAGTAAAACAAAAGCAGCAGGTGCCACTATCACACAATGCAGTGCACACACATACAAATCTGAGTACATCAACATTGACTACTAGGTGTTATGAACTGCATCACTCACACAACTGAACAGAGGACACAACAGGTAGCGCTTGTGTGTAGACACTGTCAAAAAAAGTTTTCATATAGGTAAAATGTGAGATGACAATGTACAAGTACAAGCTCACATCTGTGATGCCCTTGAAATAATCACCATCCTGATAAAAATAAGCACCTCATCCAAAACAGTCAGAACGTACAGTCTCCCGCAGTCTGTTTGTAAAGTAAACAAATGCATGCTCCTACATGTAACACACTGTTAAACTGTATCTCCCATACCAATTGCAGAGGGAGAGACAACACCTCCTGGACAGCCGAATGACCCACCCCTCACCGTTGACTTGGACGATTACACCACCATCAACCAGGAGGAATTCCTACAGATGCTGGACTCCCTTGACACACGATCTACAGGAGCAGGGCAACCCAGCAACATTGCGCCAACCCCACCCCCTGCACAAACCATCCAGCAGCAGGCACCTTCCACCACAGCTGCCTCCCAGGACCTTGACGACCCATATCAGGCTTTTCACCGCCATGTGCTTGAGGTCCAGCGGGAGATGCGTGACCAGGTGCGGGTGGGGTTTGAGAGCCTGGCAGCCAAAATGGACGACATACGTGGGTGTCTGAGTCCCATCCGGCACCACATGCAGAGGATGACAGACATCCACATCCCGCTCAATGCTCTACAACGCTCCCTGGATGACATTGCTGTAGTCCTGACTCAGAGACTAGACGAACTGTCTCAGCAGGGTGGCTCCAGTAGTGTCAGCGCAGATTTGTCCAGACTTGCCCGGATAATGGAGAGCAGGGAGCGGAGGGAAGAACAACAGATGGCTGCCACGGCTGAACACCAGCGCAATGTAGCTGGGATCTACCAGGCCCTGCATCTGCTCATCACCTCAGTGCTGCCCCAAGGTCTGGCGCCAAGAGTTGCTGCTGCTGGCGGCTCAACATCCTCAGCTCCACCCCTGATGTGTCCGTGCCTCACAGTGCTGCACCCACCATACCACCACCCACATGTGAGCCACATGACACATCAGAGGATGAAGATGAGGATGATTCCGCCATTATGGCAAGGAGAACACAGAGCAAACATTGACACCAAAAGGCCTGTCTTACCTTGGTTCAGTTCTTACTATCATGCCATGGAACTATCTCTTCCATTGTCTTCCAATGTCCCCCAACACTCACCTTGGACCTACACATGGACTTCCACAACCGTTTTTTTCTTGACAATGACACTGCAAACTCCGCCTCTTCCCTTGGATCCGTCACTACCAAAGGACTCTGTCTGCCCCTCTAACGGGCATCCATGCAATGTTGGGTTGAATGGGCAAGTACTGTTCCAGTCTTCCCCCTTGTACTGTAAATAAAATTATCCAATTCACACAGATGGGTGTTTACATGACCAATCAAGTATTGAACTCCGTAAATAATTCATGGACTGTGAATCCACAAGAAGGTCCACCAAGGGAAATACAAGCAATGTAAATGTGTTACCTGACACGGATAGGCAGTGAGATGAGCCTGTATGTGTAAAATTGCTGTGCCCTCCTTGATCAGATACCACAATCTAGCAATATACCAACTTTTACCCACGTCCATTGATTAAATAGGCATGTGTGATTAAATGTACCAGTCTGTTTCAGGACACAAGTAGTGTCACCCTGAACAATTGCAAACCATAATCTCATGGCATATCTACTTACACTCAACATGGTGTACAAATCTTGTGGTGATGCTGCGCATTGCATATCACATCCCTAGATGTTGCACACCAGATTCACATTGATGAGGAGACCTAAGGGCACATGTCTAACATACATATATGGAACAACAAAGTCTGCCTCACTGAAGTGTAGTTTACAATAGTGACTATAGCCAAAGTGCAAAGCGTCAGTCAGCCCCTACCTGTGCCCAAACAATGCCTAACAAATTTGGAGCCCCCTCATGCTGTGCCCACTGTGAGCATATTGGCCAATGTGTCTACGGATGTCTGTTGAACTGCACTTAGCATATAGTCTGATTCAGTGGCAACATTCCAAGGGTGTCATCACAATGAGCCAATGCCAAAAGTAACAGCTGAGACGAGTGCCCATGACACTGTCGGTACAGGGAGCTATGCAACATGTCACTACTTGTGTGCAGCAGAACAGTGTGCCTGCAACAAAACGTCAACTGTGACCAAAGCATAACTTAACTAATTATGGCAGTCACAAAAGGAAGATAGTAGAAGTTAAGTCAGTATACCTAACAGTGCAACTCCTAAATAACATTTGTGAATAACCTCAATTGTAATGTCATAACTCATTGTCACCTAACTCATGTGATTCACAAACACTGTTGTGCCATGTGACGTTAACAATGGACACACAAATGACCGACATCATGCTTGGCATGGAGATTGAGCTGCCATGCACAGGGACATGTAAGGCAAAGCAAGCTGATACCCTGGCACCACGCATCAAGTGTGCCAAGGTCTGTGCAATGTAGATGGACTCAGAGCCCGGAGCATCTGATATGCATGTGTTAGACGCTATATGTGTTACTCGGTGCATACATCCATATCCATGATGGATAACTGTAGCAACTTCTATGTACTCACAATGCACTGTCCCTATGTTGTGTTGTAAATTTGCAACAATGTGCAGTACAACCCTGTGTGTCACACTTAAGATGTAGAACGTCACAAAAAAATGTCCCTAGACTAAGCCGTAAACCATACTTGACAATCTGTCAGCCATGCAAGTTCACTGTGCTCACATCTATGGTATCCTGACACAATCCATCCTGCTAAGTAACAGGTCATGACCATACTTACACATTCAAGGATTTGGCCAGTGACGGTATGAGTTGCATACAATGGAACAAGCCCCACTCCCCCACATCATCCCTGATGTAAGTGTGTTGTACTCTGTGGTAGAAATAAACTCTGGTAGCTGTGTAAAGTTCTTAAGTACCTTTATTCCAGTTGTACAGCAAGATGGTAAGTAGGTACATCAGCTAGATAGACCGGATAAACAGGTAGTAATGATGTAGGCTAGCCCAGTGGTCAGCCCTTGGTCCTATGCCACAGCAGCCCCACCAGGAGCAGCCTGCCCACTGCTCAGCCCCTCTGTAACTGTCATACCTCACTCAGTCAGACACCCAACATTCCACGCATCTCAGCATTCCCAACATTCTACTCCAAACCCTCACAGTGGCTGAGCAGCAGGTGTACTGGTAAACTGCAAGATAAAAGAGTACTATGCAAGGCATAACATATCCCCCTCCTTTTAAAATGAAAAACGAAAGTGACATTGGTACCAGAGAAAAACAACAATGCAAGAAGAGAAAACTATACACAAGAAAAAGTACATATGCAAGAAATAATTCAGAACTCAGGGATGCATAAAAGTATTAAACACCACGAAAGAATCAGAAGCAATAAAACCAGAGAAGAAGGAAATAATACAATACAGAGTGCAATATAACCCATCCTCCGAAAAGAAGACAAAAATGAGACAATTAGTGGAGTATAGCAAAGGGTGAATAAACCCCGCGACACTAGCCCCAAACTATAAAACATTCTGTTGCATAATGCACAGATTACTAATTTTGCAAAGGTTGCAAAATTGCAAATGTAAGGAATGGTTCAAAACCCAGGGATGTGCAATTAAGTGAACATCACGAGAGGGTATGAGCCATTGAAAGCAGAAAGAATGGATAAAATACAACAACCGAAAAATTGAGTACAGAAACCCATCCTCTCCCAAAAGATAAAATGAGAAAAAGTTGTTGCGTAAGGCAAAAGGTAAACACCCCGCCACTAAATATGTTGTTGCGTAAGGCAAAAGGTAAACACCCCGCCACTGTATATGGGTCCAACACCCATGGAAGCACATCCTGTGTATGGATGTCCATTGTATAAATGTAGATGGGACCCAACCCATGGAAACCAACCCTGTGTAGGGGTTATGCGTAACGTAATGTAATGGAAAAGACCCATGGAGACCAACCCTGTGAGGGTTAAAAGTACTGTAGATTTGAACGTACCACCCCTCGTTATTTTGGCGACGAGCGGACTTGGACCCTAGCGTCTTCAAGGACAGTACTGAAAACAAGAGACTACAAAGAAATTACAATAACCAGCGAAACTACAAGGAAATAATGAAATACATGAAGCAGTATGGAGTTCCAGGCAAGCCAGCCCCACCAGTGTCCTTACCAACGGACAGCCCCACCGACCAGTGTCATCACCAACTGACACTACAGCCTGGGGAATACTCTAAAGGATTACAGTGAGTTGGCGGAGTAGTCACTACAGCCGTATCTGATGTTCCAGCCACAGCGTTCTCTTAAAAAGGTTTGGTGAGTTGGTGGAGTAGTCACTACAGCCAGATTTGGTGTTCCAGCCACATTTATCTACAATGACCACAGGTATGGTCTGTATGTTAGGGTATGTCTGGATTCTTTCACCCTACCACATCCTGTTGTATGTACCGTATGGATGTATCTACGGCGTAAAGGGATTGTGGCTGTACAAAGGCAAGTTAAAGTCTAACTCAGTGAAGGAAATTCACAGGTGCCACACAGGAGCTGTGTGGTTCTTCAGAGATTGGTGTTTTGTTGGCACGTAGAAAGTACTAGCGTTGTCAGTCAACACTGCGGAAGTAATGTGCCTGGGATTCTGTTCACATGTCAGTAATATTATATGACCCTGTGAAATTCACAAGCACAGTGAGAGATGTGGTCATCTAGTGGTCTGCGCAGTGTTTGCCTAATGGCACATGAACAGAGATGATGTTATTCCACTCAAATGGACCCGTGAAATTCACAAGCGCTGGGACAGATGTGGTCTTCTAGGGTCCTGCGCTATGTTCATTTTCCTCTAAATGTGGAAGCTACAGGGGAGGTGCCACCTAAGGTCTTTACGTATGTGTCTACATGTAGATTCCTATCTGCTTTGGTGGGCGCTGCATATGAATTCAATAATCCAGGGTCAGCTGTGGATTTTAAAAGAAGAGGGTTCAATTGAAGAAGGTCTGGTGTTGTGTTCGTGAGGCGAAACTACGTCTCCTGGTCATCTACTTTACATATGCTGGCATGGGGGTAAGCTTATTTTTACTTATTTGTGGTCCCTGGCTGCCCCCTGGACTTTTGGCAGTTCAACCGCCTCTTTGGGGTTTGAAAGTGAAGGCGCGCGCCACTCCCAGCTCGCGCGCAGCCTTACCTGCATCTTCGGTCTCCTGATATCTTCGTGACATTCCACCATCTGGATTCTGCTGCCTCAGGAAGCCGGATGCACAGACGTGCCGTGAGCCATCTGGCAGGACGTCTGTAAACGTGCCGCCATTTTGGGATTGTATGCTTCTGCATACTCGATAGCTTGTGTGGTTCCTGCTTACTTGCCAACCACGTTTTTGTTTTCCAATAACGTTTTTTTTTCATAAAAAAACAAAAAACTGAAACTGACTGGGAACGTTGCTGTGTGAAGATCGGCTGCACCTTTAGAAGTATGAGGAAACTCCTTTCGTGAGTAAAGTGCATCGTAGCATTTTTGCCTTTCTCCCTTTGTGGGGAATATTGTTCTTAACTGTTTGTTGATTGGTGAGTCATCTTGGGCAGTGACGATCTGCGGAAGCATCATCTTTGAATGGAAGCTGAATTCATTTTGGATACACTCTTTAGACGATCTTGGATTAACTGTTTTTGTTTTTTGCACATCCTAACGATGACAGTGATCATATTTACTTTGTCATACAGCCTACCACATTGCTGGGGAATTTTTATTAGTTTTGTTACAGATAATTCTGGGTGTGCTCTGTGCAGTGCTAATTCATGTGAGATTTCGCTCACAATAGGTCCTGCTGTGGCATAGGACCAAGGGCTGACCACTGGGCTAACCTACATCATTACTACCTGTTTATCCGGTCTATCTAGCTGATGTACCTACTTACCATCTTGCTGTACAACTGGAATAAAGGTACTTAAGAACTTTACACGGCTACCAGCTTTTATTTCTACCATACCAGCGTTTATTTCTACCACAGAGTACAACATATTTTTTGCGACGAGTTGAGGACGTCCCCACGCTCTACAGTGGTTCAAGACAACAAGAAATACTTCAAGATGTTTCCTACATCAAGCTGGGAAGGTGCCACCACTTGGAGAATACGTCTAACGCAAGCGACAGGTACAAGATGGAAAAGACAAGAGTTACAAGAGTACACACAACTGTGTCACTCTAATGACATTAAGCGACAAAGACAAAAAGTGAAGGTTACCAAATCAACCAACTGTAAATGGGAATATAACCCAAGAACCCACCCCTGTGTAGGGGCTGCGTATAGCGCACTATGGAAAGCGGCTCATACCCAAACCATGACCATCCCTCATGTAAGGGAGAACATACCCTGTGTAAAGGTTTATGCCACGTGTAACGCTTTATGGGAAAAGGGAATGTACCTAAACCCATGACTATCCCTCATGTAAGGGAGGTGTAAAGCGCACTATGGATAGGGACTCGTACCCAAACCATGACCACCCTCATGTAAGGGAGAACGTAGTACAGCTACCCACTGAAACAATACCAAAACATCCCTTACGTAAGGGAGAATAACATGTGGAAGCTGAAAACACTGTAAACTCAAATCCGTGAAACTTAAATACAAAGTTAAGCAACTCAGTGAGCAAGCATAGCATAAATGTCCACAAAAGACATGTGAAAGTTTAACATTGCCCCCAAACCACTATGGAAGGTGAAATAGGCCACAACGCAAGAACGTAAAATAATGTAAACAATGAAAGTACACTTGAACCACCGATTTGCAAGTAAGTACAAAGTCAAAAGTGAAAACCATAACCTGTGGCATCGACGAAAAGTTGGACCTTCTGTGTAAAACACAATATCGAGCTGGACTGGCTGCCTGAAAATAACATAGTGGAAAAGAAACTGCATTGAAAATACCTCCGACATACATGAAATGGAGGATCCCTCCTAAAGAATGCCCCAACGACGAATGCACAGCCAGTCCCACCACGTTGACCTGAAACTCGATGCAGCCACGTTGAAACTGTATAGGGAATCCCTCGTAGTAGAATCGTGAAAATGGAGTGCCCACACAAGCTCTGCGTTATGACTGGTTACCTACTGTCCATGTTGAAACTTTATTGTAACACGCTCGAACTGACGTGGTTGGCAAATTGCAGGAGGAAATGCACAATGCAATGCATAACTTCACACATAGAGTGGCTGGAGGCTCCAGCCACAAGATGGCGTCACGCACAGGAGACGCACGCCGAGTGGCTCATGGCGCCCTCCTGCTGCAAAACGTCCATAAGCAGAACTGATGACTAGCAAAGATCCAGACGTCATGAAAGCTTCTGAAACGGCTTCGCGCAACACCATGGAAAAGGTAAGATGCGCAAGCTGTTTTTTTTAAATTTTAAAATGCAGCGCAACTGTTTTGCCTCAACGTAGAGAAGTGAAAAACAATGTTAAAACCATATTTTAGACTGTAAATTTCTCATCACGACGGCCACAGCTAGATACTATTCCACAGAAATTTCGATCCAGTAAAGCCATCGCCACACAGACACTAAACACTTCTTCACATTTGGTCCCCTTCCGTTTGCCACCGTTATTGAAAACACACGTTGTAGTTAGTAGTGGCAAACCTAAGACTATGAAAATCTGTTCGTGTGCTTCGAAATACGTCTTGTCACCTGTCTTCACTCTTCCAGGCACAACCACAGATGAGATGAGGGAGTCGGTGTGGTTTTGCCAGCGCAGCTTGAAACATGACTCTTGGCAAGAACTGGTGCAAGACCCAGTGTGTAGGGAGGTCAGTTCCAATACAGGCATTAATCAAGCACACAATCTGGGCAGCGTCATTGTAGTGAAGGTCTGTTCCAACGCAGGCAGCTATCAGGCACACACACTGCGCAATATCAATTAAGCAAAGTAATAGGCTTACTGTACATGAAGGCTCAATCTGCGCACCATCACTGTAGTGTGTGAAGAGTCTTAGCGTACTTGTAGGTTCACTCTGCGCAGCATTCATGACGCATCTTGTTGTAGTAGCCTCTTGAGATGGAGTACAGCACGCTTGTTTGGGGGCTGCCCGATGTAATGGGCACCGGTGGGGCTGTACTGCGTGCTGTTGCAGTACCTGTTTCACTTTTTGTCTTTGTCGCTTAATGTCATTAGAGTGACACAGTTGTGTGTCCTCTTGTAACTCTTGTCTTTTCCATCTTGTACCTGTCGCTTGCGTTAGACGTCTTCTCCAAGTGGTGGCACCTTCCCAGCTTGATGTAGGAAATATCTTGAAGTATTTCTTGTCGTCTTGAACCACTGTAGAGCGTGGGGACGTCCTCAACTCGTCGCCAAAAATATGTTGTACTCTGTGGTAGAAATAAATGCTGGTAGCCGTGTAAAGTTCTTAAGTACCTTTATTCCAGTTGCACAGCAAGATGGTAAGTAGGTACATCAGCTAGATAGACCGGATAAACAGGTAGTAATGATGTAGGCTAGCCCAGTGGTCAGCCCTTGGTCCTATGCCACAGCAGCCCCACCAGGAGCAGCCTGCCTGCTGCTCAGCCCCTCTGTAACTGTCATACCTCACTCAGTCAGACACCCAACATTCCACGCATCTCAGCATTCTCAACATTCTACTCCAAACACTCACAGTGGCTGAGCAGCAGGTGGACTGGTAAACTGCAAGATAAAAGAGTACTATGCAAGGCATAACAAAGTGCAAACAGAAAATATTAAATAACATGATTTATTAAACAATATAAAATATGTAAATTCCCTACACTACCACTAATAACTAATACTAACACTAAATCTCAACTAACTATTAATATTTTACTTAACTTAACTCTATACCCTAACTATTCCTAAACACGCAAAAACATTTGCGACATCAACCCCCACCCAAAGGAAAATGAAACTTATCCCCAAATACCATAACATTGTAGAAAAATATATAATTACTTAAAAACTACCACTAACTAGGCCTACCCTAAAACTACTCTACCTAAAACTTACAAAACTTCCCGAACACCAGCCAACACTAAAACATAAACATTGTGGCAAGGGAGAAGAGGAGGATGGCGGTCAACATGGGGAGGAATCACTCCATCCAAGGTGTGTCCGGATGTCATGCAAGTTCCTGTTAAGGTACAACAATTCTCTCCGAATGTCCAGGAGCAAGGAATTGTTTGCAGTGATCATCCTCCTGTCCGTGGCATTAAAATGCTCCACGTGATCCGCAGGTGCAGGTGGTATTGGTACCTGGGCAGGTGTGGTTGGAGGGGGATTGACAGGCTGAGACACCACACTGGCACCAGAGGGTACGGGGAGGGGCTGGCTGCCGGGTCGTCCAACATCCTGCAATGCCTTCCATTTTCCTGCCTTTCTTTCGGTCCGATACCTCCTCGCCATCAGTCTGAAACCTTTGGCAACCTTCTTGACATGAAGGTACCGGTCCATGGCCACCTGGAAGGCATGTTGCTCCGCAGGTGTCATGTTGTCTGTAAAATATAATCAATGTCAATTTCAGTACTTCAGACCATGTCAATGTTCAACATTAAATCTGTAATCAAAGATCAAATCAACATGGGAGCCAACACACCAGTGTAACTATGTGAAGTCAGAGACTGACCTGGTCAACCAAATCTTGAAGCATGAATCATTCACCACATGCTGTGGAGACTGACATGACAGTGCATGTCATGGGACATGTACTGTCACAACGTAATGAGACTGACACAGTCAAAACATGCGGTTGACATGTACAAATGTTTGGAGGAGGGAGGCATTAGCCCTCCGTGCACAGAACCACCCTCATCCTGTCCTGTGACACACTGCTGCATCTTATGTACAATGCACATGTGCAGCCCTGTGTGTCCACCAGCAACTGTGTGCAGGTCATCAAGTCAGCGCCAAGACAGGCACTCTTGCACAAAAGTGCAAGGGTTTCTGTGTGCAGGTGTGCTTGTCAATCTATTGTAAGGTCACCCTACATGCACAGGAACAAGACTGGGACAGCCCTACTCACACTTTCAATCATGCAGCACACATGGAAACATGTTTGATGTCTGAACGCTTACATTGACATGATGCGCTGTTCCTCACTCCAACATTACTATACAATTTGTGATGTTTTGCCACTGAGAGGGGGAGACATCATTTCACCAAAATTGTCACTCATGCATGTCTTGTAACCGCTAACCTCACTCCGTAGTGAATAAGAGCACGCATGCCTTTACAACGCAAACTGTTACAATGCATTCAACATTGTAACGGTACCCTGGGGTCATGAGCGTTGTGTTATTGTTATGGCTAATGCTTACACACAGATAGTGTCGTTGAGCCCTGCATTGTTAAATATATGGGACTGCAAATAATGCAGAGCTCAAGCATGTGTTGAAAATGTGTGTGGAGTAATATCACCAATTGTGACAGAGGAGTATGTACACATGATCCAGAGTCAAGCATGGAATGTCCCCACGGACACAGCCTGGCAACACCATTGCAGTGCACAAAGATGCAATTGCAATTTACATGCACATCTTTGATATGTGTCCATGTAACGTGCCATTGATATGTTTGGCTCTCAGCTACACACTGCCACTTCTGTGAAGCTGCTATGCAGCATACATAAGAAATCACTGTTCCAACATGTCTGTGAGCTTGCACGCCCTGAAAAGCACTGCCTCCTTGTGCACAATGTAACACCCACTGCACGCCCCTTTGACGATAAACACAGCATGAAAGTGTGCCTTATTGACAAGGCAGCGTAACTCTACATCGGCAATAAGCCGATGACCCGATTGCCAACACAACTTCAGTGAAAGTGACGCAGTGGCGGCGTTAGGGATTGAAAATATGCCCCTCAATTGAAATGGGTATCACTGACTGTTGATGGGTAAAGTCACAACTGTGAATCAGATGCATTGCCCCACCTTCACCTACCAATTTGGACACAAATCTGATTTACACAATGCATCTTCACATTGTGGGTAAGGGACATGCGATACACACCCATACTGCTAATCAACAAAGTGTAGCCTTTGTAACAGACATCCATGACACTGCAACATGACAATATTTAATGTCCATACTCACCAGTGGCGTGTGGGTCCCTGAATCTGTCTATGTCCCCCTGTGTAATAGGTTGACGATCATCTGTGAGACAACAAATGTAAACATGTGTTGTTACCAGACGTAAACAAACGTCACATATTCATAATGAAATTCATTACAGTAACTGAGGATGCAACATGACTGTGGTGTTGCCTTTCATGTTGGCCACATGACTGTGACTACTTTGACTGCCATTCACACAAAACCTGTTAATGCAGAGGCGGACCACACAATACATTACTGCTGGCAGACATGCACATATGAGTCATGTGACACAATGTCAAGGGCCCATTTCTACACGGCCATGAGATCAAACTTGCTCTGTGTACGATTGCATCTCTGCAGATTTAAACAGGCAGTTACACAGACATTTTTGGGGTATGACACTCTGGAGATGTCCCATTTCCTTTGTGTCTTTTGACCTCTCAAATTCATACTCACACATAAACCATGTACAGGGGCAGCGTAGCTACGGTTCCACAAGTTATGTAGGACTGCAATTTTTACACTAGATTCTGGCCAGCACACAGCTCATGCACACAATGGCTTGGCTTGGCTTGTACATGTACAGTCACCCTTACTGTGCACAAACATACGTTATTCTGCACGCAGGTTTTGCACAAGTGTGCCAGCTCTGGCACCACATTGCTAAGTGTTGATCCAGCGCAGTGGGTCACCCAAAA
Source organism: Calotriton arnoldi (assembly GCA_963921515.1). Taxonomy (NCBI): domain Eukaryota; kingdom Metazoa; phylum Chordata; class Amphibia; order Caudata; family Salamandridae; genus Calotriton; species Calotriton arnoldi. The sequence goes on along the minus strand of CAWUFW010002248.1, from coordinate 74,364 downwards.
TAGCCCCCTATGCTTGTCGACATGGTGCAGCATTGTGCCTCTGATGTGACCACATCATGTGTAAACACATTGCACCTCACACCGCACTCATCAAATGTACTGCAATTGGACCCCTACTTCATGACGTCCGCTGCGGGGACAGACGAGCAAGACCAATGACTATCTGTCAGTGAAATTGCTCTCCCACCCTCGCAGCTCCACCATTGAATGAGGCCTCCCCCAAGCACATGCACTCTCTAGTGTGAGTGTTTGAAGCCCTCCTCCACCCGCAGGTTCACCTGCGCATCAACCCTGGTGGTCCAGTGGAGCTCTGACTCACGCTTTCGGCTCCATCATTCACTCTTATCAACTTGTTACTTCACTTGTTTCAACCCTCATACCTAATCTATTGTTCGTCAGTATCCGGCTTCCTGATGCTTACTCTGTTTTCCCTTTCTACCGACTTTTCCTCCTTTCACGCCCCTTTCTCGGCAACCACTGCTGCCCCCGCGGACCTCACGTCAACTCCATCACCAACATCATCTCCCCGCATGCCATTGCGTCCACCAACTACAACACACTGGGAGTCCTCAACTTCCACCTCGACAGACAACATTGCTCCCCATATTCAGACAGAGACAAATGAAAATGGCTCGTCCACAAACACACCCCTTGATGGACTTGAACATGCAAACCCCCCGCACATTGCGACACTTACAAATGAATAGATGCTCACAATAAGCATGTGATTGATGGAATGTGTCCCACAGGAGACCTACATTTCAATGTGGTCTTTACAGCTCAACATGTTTTCTACGCGGTCATTACAACGGAAATTGACACTACAACTTGCGCTGGATTGCGCTCTACAATAAGGGATATTAGTATTGAGTATTCCGACACCTTCCCTACTGTTGCACACACTGTAGTGGGGAGACTAAATCATACAATTCCAAAGTCCAGTGCATCAGGTGCAAGTATTTCTGACGACTTGCTTTGTATTAACCACGTTGTAACAGTATCACGGTGTTAAGAGAGCATTATGACGTCATACCAAGATGTCCCACACGTCAATTGTCAATGTACGTAACAGTACTCATGGTTAAAATAGTGTTTGTACTTACCACCTTGTATGCCAGTCATGACTCCGGTGAAATCAAGGATGTCCGCCTCACGTGCCAGCATGTCCTGCCAGCGGTGCTTCCGCTGGCGCACGTTCCTGTCCACTCCAAAGCACCGGAGCATCTGCACCCGCACACGCTCCCAATGCACCTTCCGCACTGTCACGCTGTACCCTTGCAGGATACGTCCACCCCTCTCCAACATCAATGGCAGGTTAAATTTTACCAGCCAAAGAAAGCCCCCAATGCCCCCTCAGACATCCTTCCCGACCTGCCCACAGCCGGCATCTCCCTGCACACCAGTAACCCCTCAACCCAATGAATGATAACCCTCTGAAACCACAAAAGTAAAATACCCCAAGACAAACACCCAACAAGACTGAGGACAGGAGACAGTAAAACAATTTTAAACAATTACAACTAAATTAATAGACACTTTTCACAGGACACAGCCAGGACACAGCAACAATCTCACAATCTCAGACCAACAGCACAAACCACTAGACACCTCCTTCACTCTGAACAATAACCAGCAATGTGCTAAGAACAGAAAGTGAAAGTGAAAACCACTCCTCTGGTAGACAGGAAGCATGCATACATCACTTCCTGTGTGTATGCGGGCCGTTTTTTAGTATGCGATGAAAATCTGCACGCAAATAGCTCGCTAATAGGCTCATGTTGTAAGTAAATTGTGTATGCGGCCCGTTTTTGGGAATGCGATGTAAATCTGCACGCAAATAGCTCGCAAATAGGCTCGTTGTAACTATATTGTGTATGCGGCCCGTTTTTGGGAATGTGATGTAAATCTGCATGCAATTGGGCCGCAAATAGGCTCGTTGTAACCATATTGTGTATGCGGCCCGTTTTTGGGAATGCGATGTAAATCTGCACGAAAATAGCTCGCAAATAGGCTCGTTGCAACCATATTGTGTATGCGGGTCATTTTTGGGAATGCGATGTAAATCTGCATGCAATTGGGCCACAAATAGGCTTAGGTTGGTACTGTATTGTACAGTGAGTGTGTCTAGCGATGTTTTTTACATGGCGCGTTTAAATAAAATATCGCGTTGGCATGTAGATTTACCGCCAAGACCAATTTCATACATAGATGGACAGTCAGAGAAAATGTCTTCTCAAAGCCATGAAATACAAGCTAAAGATTGTTTTGCACAATGAAGACAGCCTACATTTTAGATATCAAGACAGATGACAGCCTACATTTCACGTAACATGACTCATCACCACCTCAATAGCAATTTGCACATACAATCAGTGAATTAATGCTGTGAATTGTAAGTGCACTACTCACCTGTGGTGGTTGGAAGGCAATGAGGGTGTGCACAGATCAATAAGTCAATGAGGGGGGTAATAAAGTGCACGACTCACCCGTGCAGCTCACAAGGCGCTGGGGGGAGTGAGAGTGCAGCTCCGTCTCAGGCAAATAGCCATGTCTTGTTGTTCCTCCTGAAAGCGTGTAGGGTGAGAGAGCGTTTGATGTTGACTGTCATCTTGTTCCCGGATTTGCCAGCGACGTAGGAGAATGCTCTTCCTCCCGCTCTGGATTAGCGGATCCGGGGAGAGTCTGCGAGGGCAAGGTTTGCAGAGCGTCAGTTCCTCTTGGGGAGGTTGAAGGTGACTCTCTCGTTGATGTATTTGTGTCCGATGATGTGGAGTGATTTGTAGGTGTGGGTGAGTGGTTTTAAGTTAACTCTCATCTTGACGGTGAGCCTGGGGAGGTTTTGTATGTTTTGGCTCATGTGTTTGTGACGTAGGGTTCTGATGACGGGTCTGTCTGCGGCCTTCTGGATGTTTTTGTGCTTGTGTAGTAGTGTTTTGTTGATTCCTGAGTTGAGGGCGTTGCCGTAGTCCAGTCTGCTGGTGATGAGTGCGTGGTTTCCATTTTTGATGCATTCGGGGGTTATACATTTGAATGTATTGCGTTGGATCCGTAGGCAGTTGTAGCTGGTGAAGGCTATGGAGTTGATCTGGAAGGTCATGGTGAGGGAAGAGTCGAGGATGATGCCGTGGTTGAGTGCGTGGTCTGTCGGTGATGGCAGGCTCCCGAGGGCAGAGAGCCACCAGGTGTTGTCCCATGCGGATGTGGATGGCCCGAGGATGAGGATGTCAGTCTTCTCTGAGTTGAGCTTTAGGCAGATGTTTTTCATCCAATCTGCAAGTTCCAACATTCATTCCTGGAAGCAGAGTTTGTAGTATTTTCTGGTCTTCGTGAGGGAGTGGATGAGCTGTGTGTTGTCTGCGTAGTATACTATGCTGAGCCCATGCTGTCTGACGATGGCGGTGAGGGGGTCCATGTAGACGTAGAAAATCGTGGGGCTTAGGGACGATCCTTGGGGTACTCCGCAGTTGATCTCTGTGGGTTCGTGGATGAAGGTGGGAGTCTGATCCTTTGGGTTATTACGGAGAGGAAGGAGTGGATCCAGGAGAGGGCGTTGTGGAGTCTGGTGGATGTGGTGCATTGTGAGACGGGGTTGAAGGCTGCGGAGAAGTGTAGTAGGATGTGTTCCGCAATGTGACCCTGGTCAAGTGGCATGCGTATGTCGTTGTTGGCGGTGAGGTGTACGGTCTTGGTGCTGTGCATGCTGCCGTACCCAGACTGAGAGGGGTCCCTGATGGATTTTTCTTCAATGAAGTCAGTCAGCTGGGGGTTTATGTGTCTCTTGGTGACTTTGTCCGTGAAGGGAAGGAGGGAGATGGTCCAATAGTTCTTCAGGTCTGTCGGGTCATACCGGCGATACACAGATTTGTTCGACAAAGAGATAGGTCTTGATGTGCTTCATGAAGGTGTTCAGGGATGGTGCACATGTGAGGTCTGCTGATGGCTCATTCATGGTCTTGGGTGCAAGGTGAGATTATTTTTTCTTATTTGACCCCCATTTCACCCCCAGATTTCATATTTGACCCCCATTTAACACCCAGATTTCATATTTGACCCCCATTTTACACCCAGTTTTCATATTTGACCCCCATTTCACACCCAGTTTTCATATTTGACCCCCATTTCACACCCAGTTTTCACATTTTACCACCATTTCACAACCTTGTAATGATAATTTCACACAGACTGAACATTCATATTAATTATTTCACACATACGCCCCCATACATTTCAAGATTTTAAACCGAGTACACCCTGTAAATCATGATTTACTTACAGTATGACACACTAATTGAGTAATTGTGTGCCACAATTTTCACCTTGTGAAGTCAAGTTGTGCACAATTGACACACTATGGCATCTCTGTACTGAGGTGACATACACACCATTGATTGACTTTTGTGATCATAATTGCAATTATTGTGCAATGGTAACATTTCATTTGTGATATACTTATGCAGGAGAGTGACTTGCAGACAGGGTATATGTGTTAAGTTTGTTTATTGTCACAAACAGTTGTTGTGGTAATGGTCCAGAAACATATCTTTGTTTTAGTCAGTCAAAATGTGATGTGTTCAAGTGAAGTAATTGTTTATTATCCTGTCCCTTCGGGCAATTCCTGCTACAGTGGCTGTGGGGTGTGGTCCACCTCGGTGATCTTCCTCATCAACCTGGTCATCGTCCGGTGCTTCAGGCACTTGGATCCAGGGGGCCTTGGTGCGCACACAAATGTTGTGCAATACACAACATGATAGTATGATTTTATTGACCATTTCTGGGCTGTACAGAAGTTTGCCACCTGTGATATCCAGGCAACGGAAACGTGACTTCAGCACGCCAAATGTGCGCTCAACGATGCCACGGGTGCGTCTATGTGCAGCATTGTACTGCCTCTGTGCCTGGGTGGTGGGGTTTCGTATGGGTGTCATCATCCATGGGCAGAGAGCATATCCTTGATCACCTGTAACATGTAATAGGGAGATGTGTCCATGATTCATTATGCATACTGTGTTGGCAGTGTTGACAGTGTTTTAGTAGTTATTTTTGCTAATTTTTGATTTAGGTTGGCCATGTGTGGCTTCTGGCTATTTAGCAGCATCAATGCTAAGTACATTGCCTCAGTGTAGATCCTACAAACAGCCATTTTGCTAGTGTGTGCTGCAAGGTTGCATCCTACCATCTAGCGACGGCACTAATCCGCACTCCTCACAGTCAACGCCATGTGAATGTTCGAATGACATAGGCCACGCCTGACACAGCTCACATTCAGATCTGCAACTGATGCTGACGCCAGACCTGTGACACCACACAACACATGCAATTGAATATCCAGAGCTTACACAAAGCAACAGCCAGCAGCCCCCTCGCCTGCATGGCCCACTGAGGGCATTGACGGTTTGCACACACCATCAACAACATCACATGCCACAACGTAAACTTCATGGACTACATCCTCTGTCGCAAGCAGAGCCTCAAACTCACATACCACACCTACTCAAGATCAATTGCACTCTGTGAATGTTTTGACAACATCAGATTGTCCAAACACTTCACCACACTGATACACATGGCAGGGCACACCTTTTCACACTTCTTGGCATTTGTTATATTTTTGCAGTTGACAAAACAAATTCAACACACATGTGGTGACCACAAACACATCCACTTACTCCTCGGGCAACCACAAAACACACCATATCACAGATGGGACAATGAAAATTTTGTGTAGCTGGGTTAGAGTTGAGATGCTACACACCACCATCAACAGCAGCACACACAACACTGCAGTCAACACCGATGGCGCTAGATGGTGTTTTCAAGACGGATTTCTCCACCTGCGCATACACATTTACCACACTGTGCAACTCCAACATTCAACATGCATTGATACAAGCCTGGTCACAACACAGCTCTGAGTTGACACACTGATAAGACATGGGGGAGTACTTGTGCGACATTTGGTCAACCATAATATGTCACCAGCAACAAGGACACCAACATTTTGTTCATCCTCACCAATACGCCGACACACCAGACTGGGATACCAGTGAGGATAACTTTGATTTGCAACATGGATGTTCAGAAGCTGGTGGGTACTGTACGCAGAGGAGCCTGGAGATCGCATCCTCGTACACAATACATCAGCCTGTGACACCAGGTGATGTGCCAATGCCTTTTGCAGCCCCCCCTATCGGTACCTAGGCAACGTATTTGACTCCTCCCTCTTGATGGAGCGACATGATTGTGGATTTTGGGCATGTGGTGTGTCCAGTTGGTACTTACCGACAAGCAATGAATTTCCATATATGCGATTCTGGAAGCACTGGTTTATGACGCAGTGTCGGTAGATGAATGCATCGTGCAGACTCCCTGGAAATTTGGCAATGACATTTGTGAACAGTCCGCGGTGGTCCACTATTGCCTGCACATTCATTGAATACGTGTGCTTCCTGTTGGGGTATATGTGTGCGCTGTCCGCAGGCGGCACAAATGATACATGTGTGCAGTCAATTGCACCCAACACCTGCGGGAAGCCAGCGATGGCATAGAATCCTTGCTTGATAGCAATCTGCTCCTGCATGGTGTTGGGGAAGTGAAGGTGCTGGGGTATCAGGCAGAGTATGCCATCCAAGACAGTGGGGAGGAAGCCTGAGAAGGCTGCCTGTGATACTCCACCAACTCTGGCTGTTGTTGGTTGAAATGTCCCAGAGGCCAAGAAGTGCAGCACAGCAAGCAGTTTTGTCTGCAGAGGGATGTTTGTTCTCCGCTGTTTTGGTGGCGTCAGCCTGTGGGCAATCAGGGTCAGGATATGCTGGATGGATGTCCTTTTGAGCCTGTAGTGGGCTTTGACATCCTCTGGCGTTAATTCTTCGAGGCAAACACGTCTGCGCAGTGCCCACTGTCTTCTTTGTTGCTGCCTCAGTGGGGGTGGTCCTGGGGGTGATGGCATTGGCGGTGGTTGTTGTTGCCTTCGTGGGACTCCAATCTGCATGATGACTACCTCCATGGCTTCTGTGGCTGTTCTGAGGGAGCTCTGGCCTAGTCTCCCTTATATATATCCACTTATCTACAATTTAAGTCAGGTTTGTATCAGGTGTTAAAAACTGGAGATAACGTGAGTTAGCGCAAATTTTTGTGTAGCTACACGGGTCAGCGATATCATTGTTAATAGTGCGAAGCTGTGTTAGCGACACTTTTCGGAGATTTTTAGTCAGGAACGCCTACTTTGCATATCATTAGCGGAGATTATCGCTGCCGTGCAAGGCGATACAATTTCAGGGTACTATTGCCGGAAACTAGCGCTAGTAGGGGTTAGCGACGCCTTGTTGATAGGGCGATGAAATTATCGCCGCTTTATCGCCAAAAAGTGACGCTAACGCGGCGATAAAGCCCTTGATAATATGCCCCCTAGTTCTAACTATAACTACCTACTGGCGACCGCCAGTAGGTAATATATATATATATATATATATATATATATATATATATGCCAATCGAAAGTACCCAAAGTAAGAAGGCACCACACACAGCGTAAATTCAACCTTTTATTCTGGTAGACAGCAGCATGCTCAGCGAGGCCCTCGCAGCTTCGTCTTGTGTGCCATACGCGTTTCAGGAGCAATCCCCCTTGTTCACTGGCTAACGTCGAGGAAGAGACAGCTGTGCAGGTTTAAATCGCACTCGCGATTTGCATGGTAAACCAGCCCCAATGGGCGTGTCCTGGCAAGGTATTCTGGTCTTTGTAGGCAGGTAAGTTCTTGTATCCTGGATGGATACTGCTGTTCACTTCCCTTAATGCTTTCAATTCCCTCTGGATCGCTGTTTGAAGCCCGGCTGGGCTGCTGCTATTTTCGTGTCCCACCAGACGGAAAACGCCGTTCCATTTGTACTTTTGTATTTCACCGACAAATGGACCTGCTGGAGTATGCAGCGGGGTAGCCTTCGTGGCCAGGGCAGACCACATATATGCCAATCGAAAGTACCCGAAGTAAGAAGGCACCACACACAGCGTAAATTCAACCTTTTATTCTGGTAGACAGCAGCATGCTCAGCGAGGCCCTCGCAGCTTCGTCTTGTGTGCCATACGCGTTTCAGGAGCAATCCCCCTTGTTCACTGGCTAACGTCGAGGAAGAGACAGCTGTGCAGGTTTAAATCGCACTCGCGATTTGCATGGTAAAACCAGCCCCAATGGGCGTGTCCTGGCAAGGTATTCTGGTCTTTGTAGGCAGGTAAGTTCTTGTATCCTGGATGGATACTGCTGTTCACTTCCCTTAATGCTTTCAATTCCCTCTGGATCGCTGTTTGAAGCCCGGCTGGGCTGCTGCTATTTTCGTGTCCCACCAGACGGAAAACGCCGTTCCATTTGTACTTTTGTATTTCACCGACAAATGGACCTGCTGGAGTATGCAGCGGGGTAGCCTTCGTGGCCAGGGCAGACCACATATATGCCAATCGAAAGTACCCGAAGTAAGAAGGCACCACACACAGCGTAAATTCAACCTTTTATTCTGGTAGACAGCAGCATGCTCAGCGAGGCCCTCGCAGCTTCGTCTTGTGTGCCATACGCGTTTCAGGAGCAATCCCCCTTGTTCACTGGCTAACGTCGAGGAAGAGACAGCTGTGCAGGTTTAAATCGCACTCGCGATTTGCATGGTAAACCAGCCCCAATGGGCGTGTCCTGGCAAGGTATTCTGGTCTTTGTAGGCAGGTAAGTTCTTGTATCCTGGATGGATACTGCTGTTCACTTCCTTAATGCTTTCAATTCCCTCTGGATCGCTGTTTGAAGCCCGGCTGGGCTGCTGCTATTTTCGTGTCCCACCAGACGGAAAACGCCGTTCCATTTGTACTTTTGTATTTCACCGACAAATGGACCTGCTGGAGTATGCAGCGGGGTAGCCTTCGTGGCCAGGGCACAGCTGTCTCTTCCTCGACGTTAGCCAGTGAACAAGGGGGATTGCTCCTGAAACGCGTATGGCACACAAGACGAAGCTGCGAGGGCCTCGCTGAGCATGCTGCTGTCTACCAGAATAAAAGGTTGAATTTACGCTGTGTGTGGTGCCTTCTTACTTCGGGTACTTTCGATTGGCATATATGTGGTCTGCCCTGGCCACGAAGGCTACCCCGCTGCATACTCCAGCAGGTCCATTTGTCGGTGAAATACAAAAGTACAAATGGAACGGCGTTTTCCGTCTGGTGGGACACGAAAATAGCAGCAGCCCAGCCGGGCTTCAAACAGCGATCCAGAGGGAATTGAAAGCATTAAGGGAAGTGAACAGCAGTATCCATCCAGGATACAAGAACTTACCTGCCTACAAAGACCAGAATACCTTGCCAGGACACGCCCATTGGGGCTGGTTTTACCATGCAAATCGCGAGTGCGATTTAAACCTGCACAGCTGTCTCTTCCTCGACGTTAGCCAGTGAACAAGGGGGATTGCTCCTGAAACGCGTATGGCACACAAGACGAAGCTGCGAGGGCCTCGCTGAGCATGCTGCTGTCTACCAGAATAAAAGGTTGAATTTACGCTGTGTGTGGTGCCTTCTTACTTCGGGTACTTTCGATTGGCATATATGTGGTCTGCCCTGGCCACGAAGGCTACCCCGCTGCATACTCCAGCAGGTCCATTTGTCGGTGAAATACAAAAGTACAAATGGAACGGCGTTTTCCGTCTGGTGGGACACGAAAATAGCAGCAGCCCAGCCGGGCTTCAAACAGCGATCCAGAGGGAATTGAAAGCATTAAGGGAAGTGAACAGCAGTATCCATCCAGGATACAAGAACTTACCTGCCTACAAAGACCAGAATACCTTGCCAGGACACGCCCATTGGGGCTGGTTTTACCATGCAAATCGCGAGTGCGATTTAAACCTGCACAGCTGTCTCTTCCTCGACGTTAGCCAGTGAACAAGGGGGATTGCTCCTGAAACGCGTATGGCACACAAGACGAAGCTGCGAGGGCCTCGCTGAGCATGCTGCTGTCTACCAGAATAAAAGGTTGAATTTACGCTGTGTGTGGTGCCTTCTTACTTCGGGTACTTTCGATTGGCATATATGTGGTCTGCCCTGGCCACGAAGGCTACCCCGCTGCATACTCCAGCAGGTCCATTTGTCGGTGAAATACAAAAGTACAAATGGAACGGCGTTTTCCGTCTGGTGGGACACGAAAATAGCAGCAGCCCAGCCGGGCTTCAAACAGCGATCCAGAGGGAATTGAAAGCATTAAGGGAAGTGAACAGCAGTATCCATCCAGGATACAAGAACTTACCTGCCTACAAAGACCAGAATACCTTGCCAGGACACGCCCATTGGGGCTGGTTTTACCATGCAAATCGCGAGTGCGATTTAAACCTGCACAGCTGTCTCTTCCTCGACGTTAGCCAGTGAACAAGGGGGATTGCTCCTGAAACGCGTATGGCACACAAGACAAAGCTGCGAGGGCCTCGCTGAGCATGCTGCTGTCTACCAGAATAAAAGGTTGAATTTACGCTGTGTGTGGTGCCTTCTTACTTCGGGTACTTTCGATTGGCATATATGTGGTCTGCCCTGGCCACGAAGGCTACCCCGCTGCATACTCCAGCAGGTCCATTTGTCGGTGAAATACAAAAGTACAAATGGAACGGCGTTTTCCGTCTGGTGGGACACGAAAATAGCAGCAGCCCAGCCGGGCTTCAAACAGCGATCCAGAGGGAATTGAAAGCATTAAGGGAAGTGAACAGCAGTATCCATCCAGGATACAAGAACTTACCTGCCTACAAAGACCAGAATACCTTGCCAGGACACGCCCATTGGGGCTGGTTTTACCATGCAAATCGCGAGTGCGATTTAAACCTGCACAGCTGTCTCTTCCTCGACGTTAGCCAGTGAACAAGGGGGATTGCTCCTGAAACGCGTATGGCACACAAGACGAAGCTGCGAGGGCCTCGCTGAGCATGCTGCTGTCTACCAGAATAAAAGGTTGAATTTACGCTGTGTGTGGTGCCTTCTTACTTCGGGTACTTTCGATTGGCATATATGTGGTCTGCCCTGGCCACGAAGGCTACCCCGCTGCATACTCCAGCAGGTCCATTTGTCGGTGAAATACAAAAGTACAAATGGAACGGCGTTTTCCGTCTGGTGGGACACGAAAATAGCAGCAGCCCAGCCGGGCTTCAAACAGCGATCCAGAGGGAATTGAAAGCATTAAGGGAAGTGAACAGCAGTATCCATCCAGGATACAAGAACTTACCTGCCTACAAAGACCAGAATACCTTGCCAGGACACGCCCATTGGGGCTGGTTTTACCATGCAAATCGCGAGTGCGATTTAAACCTGCACAGCTGTCTCTTCCTCGACGTTAGCCAGTGAACAAGGGGGATTGCTCCTGAAACGCGTATGGCACACAAGACGAAGCTGCGAGGGCCTCGCTGAGCATGCTGCTGTCTACCAGAATAAAAGGTTGAATTTACGCTGTGTGTGGTGCCTTCTTACTTCGGGTACTTTCGATTGGCATATATGTGGTCTGCCCTGGCCACGAAGGCTACCCCGCTGCATACTCCAGCAGGTCCATTTGTCGGTGAAATACAAAAGTACAAATGGAACGGCGTTTTCCGTCTGGTGGGACACGAAAATAGCAGCAGCCCAGCCGGGCTTCAAACAGCGATCCAGAGGGAATTGAAAGCATTAAGGGAAGTGAACAGCAGTATCCATCCAGGATACAAGAACTTACCTGCCTACAAAGACCAGAATACCTTGCCAGGACACGCCCATTGGGGCTGGTTTTACCATGCAAATCGCGAGTGCGATTTAAACCTGCACAGCTGTCTCTTCCTCGACGTTAGCCAGTGAACAAGGGGGATTGCTCCTGAAACGCGTATGGCACACAAGACGAAGCTGCGAGGGCCTCGCTGAGCATGCTGCTGTCTACCAGAATAAAAGGTTGAATTTACGCTGTGTGTGGTGCCTTCTTACTTCGGGTACTTTCGATTGGCATATATATATATATATATATATATATATATATATATTATCTACTGGCGGTCGCCAGTAGATAGTTATAGTTAGGACCTATTATCCATAGGAAATCCGCTACATTCTATTTGAAATAACGTTGGCGCCGGTTGACGAATCTTCGCGAAAGTTTCCAACTTGTTGGGGCGCTCCGCTCCGCTCCTACCCTGAAAGTCTCGGGGTGATTCGTCAAGCGGGGGCCGAGAAAAAAGGGGGGTCCCAAAACGCGTTTTCCCCATTCATTTTTCCATAGGAACCTTTAGTCGCAGCTACAGCCCGAACTGCTGAACGGAATTACACCAAATTTGGCAAAGAGGTAGCCCTTGGTTCAGACTGGTGCCTTTGGCTTAAATGGTGTAAATCCGTTCAGTAGTTCCTGAGAAATTCACAAGTAAAGTCACATATATATCTATGGCCGAGTAGGATCCGCGTACCCTCAGCGCACCCTGCGCGCACCGTCCCGATCACGAGCTGCATGCTAATTGGCTGTCAGCTGGCTGTCAACACTCCAAACCAGGAAGTGTTGGCAGCCATTTGTCCCTCGGTAGAACCGAGGCACAAAACAAGTGCGCAAAACGCACAAAGGGGGCAGGGTAGAAACACCCTGACCCCCTAGGCCTGCTCAGGGGTCCCAGAAGGACCCCTGGGCAGAAAAAGCATTTTTGTTTTTAAAAATCGGCAGGATGCGCTCAGGGTGCGCGGATCCCGCCGAGAAAAAAAAGAAACAAGTGCGCAAAACGCACAAAGGGGGCAGGGTAGAAACACCCTGACCCCTAGGTCTGCTCAGGGGTCTCACAAGGACCCCTGGCCAGAAAAAAGCATTTAAAAAAAAAAAAAATCAGCGGGATGCGCTTAGGGTGCGCGAATCCCGCCGAAAAATAAAAAAATCGAGCGCGGTCTCCCGCGCTCGATGTTAATTTGCCCCGGGTGGGCCAAGTCCCGGGGGCATGGTTGGGGGTTTAAATTTAATGTGGGGGCCTCTAAGGCTCCCAAGCCCGGGACCGCCACCCCCGGGGCTTTGAAAAATAATGGTGCGGGAGGGCTCTTGGCCCACCCCCAGCCCCGGGGACCGCCACCCCCCGGGGCTTCTTTTTTAAAAAAAAATTTTGACCTGTGTGGGGGGGCTCCAGCCCCCTCACACGCCCCGGGGACCGCCACCTCCCCGGGGCACTAAAGGTTTGAATATGGGGGTCCGTTACGGACCCCCAAAGCCCCGGGGACCACCACCTCCCCGGGGCTGTTAAATGGTTGGGAGGGGGGCCGCGCGGCCCCCCTCCTGGAGCCCTTGATGTCCCTGGGGACCGCCACCCCCCAAGGCCGGCTCCTGCAGTGTCCCGGGCGCCAGTAGATAGTTATAGTTAGGACCTAGTTTCCATAGGAAACTCATTTTTTGTTTTCCCAATAACTTTGGCGCCGGTTGACGAATCTTCGCGAAATTTTCAAAACTTATGGCCCGCTCCGGTCAGCTCCTATCTTGAAAGTTTCCGGCTGATTCGGCAAGCGGGGGCCAAGAAAAAAGGGGGGTCCCAAAACGTGTTTTCTCCATGTTAATTCCCATAGGAAACTTTAGACACGGCTACAGCCCGAACTGCTGAACGGAATTACACCAAATTTGGCAAAAAGGTAGCCCTTGGTTCAGAAAGAGACCTTTTTTTAAATTGTGTAAATCCGTTCAGTAGTCCCTGAGAAATTAAAAAAATAGAGGTCGGAAAATCAATTTCCCATAGGAAACTTTAGACACGGTTACAGCCGAAACTGCTGAACGGAATTACACCAAATTTGGCAAAAAGGTAGCCCTTGGTTCAGAAAGAGACCTTTTTTTTAAATGGTGTAAATCCGTTCAGTAGTTGCTGAGAAAATAAAAAAATAAAAGTTTCGATATCTATGGCCGCGGTGGATCCGCGCACCCTCACGATCACGAGCTTTATTCTAATTGGCTGTCAACACTCCAAACCAGGAAGTGTTGGCAGCCATCTTGTGCCTCGGTAACCAAGGCACAAGAAAACAGGGAAACAAATGCAAAAAACAAGAAAAGGGGGCAGGGTAGAAACACCCTGACCCCCTATGCCTGCTCAGGGGGTCCCACAATGACCCCCAGGGTCCAAAAAAGCATTAAAAAAAATAATAAATCGGCCGAATTCACGCTGGGTGCGCGAATCCTGACGAAAATAAAAAAAAACGAAGCGCGGGCTCCCGCACTTCGTTTAATTAAGCCCCCGGGCTAGAGCCCCCCCACACGCCCCGGGGACCACCACCTCCCCGGGGCACTAAAATGCTAATTTGGGGGTCTGTTACGGACCTCCGAGCCCCGGGGACCACCACCTCCCCGGGGCTGTGCATGTGATGGGAGGGGGGCCACGCGTCCCCGCTCCTGGAGCCTGTGATGGCACTGGGGACAGCCAACCGCCAGGGCTGGCTCCTGCAGTGTCCCGGGGTGCCCACCCCCAAGACACTGCTGTTTGCTATGACAGGGCGGGAGCCTCGCGGCTCCCGCCCTGTCATAGCAAACACTGGTTTGGATTTTGGAAGAGAGAGCAGGAAAGCTGCTCTCTCTTCCAAAATTCAAACCAGATTGCTTTTCCACACAGGGAGCTGCATTTCAGCAGCTCCCCATGTGGAAAAGCAATGCCGGCTCCCGCAGGATGCGGGGAGCCGGCAGGGACCGTGGACGCATTGGGGCTCCCCCCACGGTCCCCAACGAGAGGCCAGGCCCCGGGGGATGGGGTCCCCGGGGCCAAAAGTGGCCAGGGCGGGGGCCAATGCGGCCCCCCTCCCCATAATAAAATTATTTTTAAAAAAACAGAAAGGCCGGCCCCGGGGGATGGGGTCCCTGGGGCCATAAATGGCCTGATGAGGGGGGCCACGCAGCCCCCCTCCAAATAAATAAAATTTAAAAAAACACGGGCCATGCCTCGGGGGATGGGGTCCCCAGGGCTGAATATAGCCTCGGGAGGGAGGCCACGTGGCCCCCTTCCATTTAAAAAAAAAATAGGGGTCAGGCCCTGGGGGATGGGGTCCCCAGGGCCCATAAAACAGGAAAGAAAGGGGGGGTCACACAACCCCCTTCTAAAAAAAAAAAAAGACGCAATCGTGCTGGAGGCCCCACCCCCTCCCAGCAACACTCTGCAAACGCTCCCTGTGGTGTGTTTTAAGTTGGGGAATTAATTCCCCTTCAATACTGGGGGTCCCTGGGGGCCAACTAGCCCACCAGGTACCTCCAGTAAGCGCCACAGGGCTGCGTTGCAGAGAGGTGGTCCAGGCCACGCCCCTTTTACACCTCTCTGCAACACAGCTCTGTGGCGCTTACTGGAGGTACCTGGTGGGCTAGTTGGACCCCAGGGACCCTCAGGATTCAAGGGAACTTTATCCCCCAACTTAAAACGCGCCATGGGGCGCGTTTGCACAGTGGTGAAGGGAGGGGGCGGGGCCTGAAGTGACATGTGTGGAAACACGCCCTGTGGCGCGTTTTAAGTTGGGGAATTAATACCCCTTCAATCCTGAGGGCCCCTGGGGGCCAACTAGGCCACCAGGTACCTCCAGTAAGCGCCACAGCCCTGCGTTGCAGAGAGGTGGTCCAGGCCACGCCCCTTTTTACACCTCTCTGCAACGCAGCTCTGTGGTGCTTACTGGAGGTACCTAGTGGGCTAGTTGGACCCCAGGGACCCTCACGATTCAAGGGGACTTAATCTCCCAACTTAAAACAGCCACAGGGCGTGTTTGCACACATGTCTCGTCAGGCACCCCCTCCCTTCACCACTGTGCAAACGCACCCCGTGGCGCGTTTTAAGAGGTAGTTTTAATCCCCCTACCCTATTACGTACTAGGGCCTTACAGAGGAGGTCATGCTAATCACAGGGGTACCCCAACGCATAGTGTTCCCTAGTGTATGTAGGTATTTTCACTGTATTCTAAGTGTCTTTTAGCATAGCACTGGCTCTAGGCCTAGTTACTCAGAGTCAGTTACCACCAGTACCCGTCTGAAAAAGTTGTGGGCACAGGATGATTTTGCAACAAGGCCTCTTTCTGCTCCTCTGTTGGTTCTTTCTGCACATGTCTTGCTTCTTCCTGCACTTTTCTTCGTCTTTGTGGACTTCTGTTGCTTCTTTCTGCATTTCTTTTGCTTCTTTCTGTGCGTTTTTTCTTCTTTCTTCACATGTCCTACCTCTGTAGGCATAGTTAGAAACTAGCATTTAAAAAACCTTTGAAATTCACTTAAAAAACCATAGGTTTCAGGCACGTTATAGTTAGAAATTAGCATTTAAAAAACCTTTGAAATTCACTGAAAAAACCATAGGTTTCAGGCACGTTATAGTTAGAAATTAGCATTTAAAAAACCTTAGAAATTCACTGAAAAAACCATAGGTTTTAGGGACAGTTATAGTTAGTTGGACATTTCACTCGTACAAAACCAGAGAAATTCCCCCGTTATAGTTAGTTCAGCTAACTATAACTCGCGCCCCCGCAATGCACTGCTAATGACGTCACATATTACATCACTCATGACATGGTCAGTGACATCACTGATGACATCACTGATGACATCTCAAATGACATCACTGATGACATCATCCATGTGATAATTTGATGCATCTTCTCACACCCTAATATAACCTTTGATACACCCACTCTAAAATACAGACTGCCATTCTCAAAACCATAGACACTCCAACACCAATAACTACATACCCACTCACTGATTCTTAGGTTTACACACACATCCACTCACTCACCCGTACAGTAATTCATACTTATGGTCACTCAGTACAGGACTATCATATGCACTCATACACCTATATAGACACTCACACACCGCCACTCATCCATAGAGGTACTCACACACACCTAGTCAGTCATGCAAATAATTAATCACACTGCCATTTACTCACCTATACAGTTATACACACACCAGCTCAATTACTCATTCAAATACTAGCACATTCTTACGCTCTTATACAATCACTGATACAAGCACACACTCATCCATACAGCCACTCTCACAATCACACACTCTCACTTATAGCCATTTATATACTCCAACACACATATATACTGCCTTTCACATATGTAGTTACTCACACATGTGCCACTGAGATATACATTCACTCACTAACACACCCATACACACACTCACCCACCCATACAGTCCATCACAGATGCACTCTTGAAACCATGCACCCAGTGAATCACCCACTCACACATCTATGCACAGAGTCACACACACCCCACCCACACAAACACTCAGGCACCCATACAGATACTCAGACAACCAATCAATAACCCATATAGACACTCATGTAGCTATTCGCAAACCCATGCAGCCGCTTACACACCAACAAACAGACGGATACAGACATTCACACAGTTTCGTCACTAACCCATGCATTCAGTAAGATACGTTTAATCACTCACTTATAGAGTCAGTCACGCACCTACTAAATCATCCATTCAGACACTTATACACCCACTCATTCTTCAATACGCCTTTCCCTATATATATTAAACATATTTAAACTTTACAGAAACACACAGTCACTGGATGATGTCATCAGTGATGTCATTTGAGATGTCATCAGTGATGTCATCAGTGATGTCACTGACAATGTCATGAGTGATGTAATATGTGACGTCATCTGCAGTGCATTGCGGGGGCGCAAGTTATAGTTAGCTGAACTAACTATAACGGGGGAATTTCACGGGTTTTGTATGAGTGAAATGTCCAACTAACTATAACTGTCCCTAAAACCTATGGTTTTTTCAGTGAATTTCTAAGGTTTTTTAAATGCTAATTTCTAACTATAACGTGCCTGAAACCTATGGTTTTTTCAGTGAATATATATATATATATATATATATATATATATATATATATATATATATATATCTACTGGCGGTCGCCAGTAGATAGTTATAGTTACAACCTATTATCCATAGGAAATCCGCGACATTCTATTTGAAATAACTCTCTTGCCGGTTGACGTATCTTCGCAAAATTTTCAAACTTTGTGGGGCGCTCCGGTCCGCTCCTACCCTGAAAGTCTCGGGGGATTCGTCAAGCGGGGGCTGAGAAAAAAGGGGGTCCCAAAACGCGTTTTCCCCATGCAATTTTCCATAGGAAACTTTAGACACGGCTACAGCCCGAACTGCTGAACGGAATTACACCAAATTTGGCAAAGAGGTAGTTCTTGGTTCAGAAAGAACCCTTTTTGTTAAATGGTGTAAATCCGTTCAGTAGTTGCTGAGAAAATCAAAAGTAAAAAGATAGATATATCTAGGGCCGCGGATCCTCCCGAGCACGAGCTTTATGTTAATTGGCTGTCAACACTCCAAATCAGGAAGTGTTGGCAGCCATTTTGTCCCTCGGTAGAACCGAGGGACAGAAACAAGTGCGCAAAGTGCACAAAGGGGACAGGGTAGAAACACCCTGACCCCTAGGTCTGCTCAGGGGTCCCACAAGGACCCCCTGGGCAAAAAATTATTATTTTTTTTTTAAAAATCGGCAGGATGCGCTCAGGGAGCGCGAATCCTGCCGAAAAATCGAAGCGCGGTCTCCCGCGCTTCGATGTTAATTGGCCCCCGGGTGGGCCAAGTCCTGGGGGCATGCTGGGGGGGTTAATTTTATGTGTGGGGGGCCTCTAAGGGCACCCCAAGCCCCGGGGACCACCACCCCCGGGGCTTTATGTAGTAATGGTGCGGGAGGGCTCTGAGCCCTCCCGCAGCCCCGGGACCACCACCTCCCGGGGCTTCTTTTTTAAATTAAAAACCTGTGTGGGGGCTCCAGCCTCCACATGCCCCGGGGACCACCACCTCCCCGGGGCACTAAGAAAAATTAAAATGGGGGTCCGTTTTGGACCCCAAGCCCCGGGGACCACCACCTCCCCGGGGCTTTCAAAATGTAGGGAGGGGGCCGCGCGGCCCCCTCCTGGAGCCTGTGGTGGCCCTGGGGACCGCCACCCCCAGGGCCGGCTCCTACAGTGTCCCGGGTGCCTACCCCCGGGACACTGCTGTTTGCAATGACAGGACGGGAGCCTCGCGGCTCCCGTCCTGTCATTGCAAACTGCTTTGGATATTGGAAGAGAGAGCAGGAACCTGCTCTCTCTTCCAATATCCAAGCCGACAGCTTTCCACATGGGGAACTGCATCTTAGCAGCTCCCCATGTGTAAAGCAATGCCGGCTCCCGTAGGACACGGGGAGCCGGCGGGACTGTGGGGGCTTGGGACCCCCACAGTCCCCAACGAAGGCCAGGCCCCGGGGGATGGTGTCCCCGGGGCCATAAGTGGCCACGGAGGGGGCCACGCAGCCCCCTCCCCAAAGTAAAAAAATGGAAAAAAAAAAAAAGTGCAAGGCCGGCCCGGGGATGGGGTCCCCGGGGCCTTAAATGGCCTGAGGAGGGGGGCCACGCAGCCCCCTCCAAATAAAAAAAAGAGGCCATGCCCCGGGGGATGGGGTCCCCGGGGCCAATACAGGCCCAGGGAAGGGGGCCACGCGGCCCCCTTCCCGTTTTTATTTTATTTTAATTTTAATTTAGAGGGGGTAAGGCCCTGGGGGATGGGGTCCCCAGGGCCTAAATATAGGAAAAAGGAAGGGGGGCTACACAGCCCCCCTTCAGGGGAAAAAAAAAACGATCGGGCCCGTAGGCCCCGCCCCTTCCTTCACCACTCTGCAAACGCGCCCCTGGCGCGTTTGCAGAGGGGGACGAATCCCCTTGAATACTGGGGGTCCCTGGGGCCAACTAGCCCACCAGGAACCTCCAGTATGCGCCAGGGCTGCCTTGCAGAGAGGTGTACAGAGGCCACGCCCCTTTTACACCTCTCTGCAATGCAGCTCTATGGCGCTTTTGGAGGTATATGGTGGGCTAGTTGCACCCCAGGGACCCTCAGGATTCAAGGGGAGTTAATCCCCCGACTTAAAACGCGCCACGGGGCGCGTTTGCACAGTGGTGAAGGGAGGGCGGGGCTTCAGGTGACATGTGTGCAAACAGGCCCCGTGGCGCGTTTAAGATGGGGAATTAAATCCTCTTCAATCCTGAGGGTCCCTGGGGCCAACTAGCCCAACAGGTACGTCCAGAAAGCGCCACAGAGCTGCGTTGCAGAGAGGTGTAAAAGGGGTGTGGCCTCTGTACATGTCTCTGCAACCCAGCCCCCTGGCGCATACTGGAGGTTCCTGGTGGGCTAGTTGGCCCGTAGGGACCCTCATGATTCAAGGGGACTTAATCCCCCAACTTAAAACGCGCCACGGGCGCGTTTGCACAGATGTCACCTCAGGCCCCGCCCCTCCCTTCACCATTGTGCAAATATTCCTCTAAAATCAGCCGAAATACGAATTCTGATGTACTCACCTGTTATTAGGAGAGACCTCAGTGCTGCATCTTTCAGCCCAGTACTAATCCTGAAAAGTAATTTTAACCGTACTTACCAGTAACTTGAATTTCCTTCCATAGGCTAACATTGACTAGTTTCACTTGGAAATTCTTCTAAGTGTGGAGTTTTGGAACTTTAAAATATTCCTCTAAAATCAGCCGAAATACGAATTCCGATTTACTCACCTGTTATCAGGAGAGACCTCAGTGCTGCATCTTTCAGCCCAGTACTGATCCTCAAAAGTAATTTTAACCGTACTTACCAGTAACTTGAATTTCCTTCCATAGGATATCATTGCCTGCTTTTTGCTGAAAAAGTTTCTAAGTGTTGATTTTTGAAACATACAAATATTCCTCTAAAATCAGCCGAAATCCGAATTCTGATTTACTCACCTGTTATCAGGAGAGACCTCAGTGCTGCATCTTTCAGCCCAGTACTGGTCCTGAAAAGTAATTTTAACCGTACTTACCAGTAACTTGAATTTCCTTCCATAGGCTAACATTGACTGGTTTCACTTGGAAATTCTTCTAAGTGTGGAGTCTTGGAACTTTAAAATATTCATCTAAAATCAGCCGAAATACGAATTCCGATTTACGCATCTGTTATCAGGAGAGACCTTAGTGCTGCATCTTTCAGCCCAGTACTGATCCTCAAAAGTAATTTTAACCGTACTTACCAGTAACTTGAATTTCCTTCCATAGGATATCATTGCCTGCTTTTTGCTGAAAAAGTTTCTAAGTGTTGATTTTTGAAACATACAAATATTCCTCTAAAATCAGCCGAAATACGAATTCCGATTTACTCACCTGTTATAAGGAGAGACCTCAGTGCTGTATCTTTCAGCCCAGTACTGGTCCTGAAAAGTAATTTTAACCGTACTTACCAGTAACTTATATTTTCTTCCATAGGAATCCATTGTCTGGTTTTCAGCAGAAAAGTTTCAAAGTGTCGATTTTCACAAACTACAAATATTCCTTAAAAATCGCCTGTATGACTTAAACGCATTCTTTCAACTGTTTACAGGAGATGCACCAGTGCTGGATCCAGGATCCAACACTGAGTAAGAAAAAGTAACGATAACAGTTTTTACCTGCTAAGTGAATTTCCTTCCATAGGATCACATTGGTGATTCTATGAGAAAAAGTTTCTAAGTGTCAACTTTTAAAATACAATAATATTCCTTAAAAATCACGACTGTAACCAAAACGCTTTTACTCAACTGTTTACAGGAGATGTACCAGGACTGAATCTAGGATCCAGTCCTGTGGTTAGAAAAAGTAATCCATAAAGTAACTAATTGCATTTAACTAGAAATTCACATTGAGCTGAATGTTGCATTGTGTTTGAAAATGTGTTGCCCATTGCAACAACTGTAACTACTGTACTTAAAAGTCTATTGCCTATGTGCAAAGTATTTAAACTAAAGTAATTCATTCTGAGAAAGTATTTTTTGTAATGTAATGTATAATGTAATTACAATGTAATTTAAAAAATAAAATATGTAAAAGAAATTGTTTCTAAAAATGTAGTAAATCAGTATGAAAAAAATAATATAAAAATTAATACATTTAAAAATTGTCATTTAAAAAACCTTTGAAATTTCACTGAAAAAACCGTAGGTTTCAGGCACGTTATAGTTACAAATTAGCATTTTAAAAACCTTTGAAATTCACTGAAAAAACCATAGGTTTCAGACACGTTATAGTTAGAAATTAGCATTTAAAAAACCTTTGAAATTCACTGAAAAACCATAGGTTTTAGGGACAGTTATAGTTAGTTGGACATTGCACTCGTACAAAACCCGTGAAATTCCCCGTTATAGTTAGTTCAGCTAACTATAACTCGCGCCCCGCAATGCACTGCTGATGACGTCACATATTACATCACTCATGACATGGTCAGTGACATCACTGATGACATCACTGATGACATCTCAAATGACATCACTGATGACATCATCCACGTGATAATCTGATGCAGCTCCTCACACCCTAATATAACCTTTGATACACCCAATCTAAATTACAGAGTGCCATTCGCAAAACCATAGACACTCCAACACCAATAACTACATACCCACTCACTGATTCTTAGGTCTACACACACACATCCACTCACTCACCCGTACAGTCACTCATACTTATGGTCACTCAGTACAGGACTATCATATGCACTCTTACTCCTATATAGACACTCAAACACCGCCACTCATCCATAGAGGTACTCACACACCTAGTCAGTCATGCAAATAATTAAACACACTGCCATTTACTCACCTATACAGTTATACACACACCAGCTCACTTAATCATACAAATACTAGCACATTGTTACGCTCTTATACAATCACTGATACAAGCACACACTCATCCATACAGCCACTATCACAATCACTCACTCTCGCTTATAGCTATTTATATACTCCAATACACATATATACTGCCTTTCACATATGTAGTTACTCACACATGTACCACTGGGACATACATTCACTCACTAACACACTCTTACACACACTTACCCACCCATACAGTCTATCACAGATGCACTCTTGAAACCATCCACCCAGTGAATCACCCACTCACACATCTATGCACAGTCGCACACACCCCATCCACACAAACACTCAGGCACCCATACAGATACTCATAGAACCAATCAATAACCCATATAGACACTCATGTAGCTATTCGCAAATCCATGCATCCACTTACACACCAACAGACGGATACAGACATTCACACAGTTTAGTCACTAACCCATGCATTCAGTAAGATACGTTTAATCACTCACTTGTAGAGTCAGTCACGCACATACTAAATCATCCATTCAGACACTTATACACCCACTCATTCTTCAATACGCCTTTCCCTATATATATTAAACATATTTAAACTTTACAGAAACACACAGTCACTGGATGATGTCATCAGTGATGTCATTTGAGATGTCATCAGTGATGTCATCAGTGATGTCACTGACCATGTCATGAGTGATGTAATATGTGACGTCATCAGCAGTGCATTGCGGGGCGCGAGTTATAGTTAGCTGAACTAACTATAACGGGGGAATTTCACGGGTTTTGTACGAGTGCAATGTCCAACTAACTATAACTGTCCCTAAAACCTATGGTTTTTTCAGTGAATTTCAAAGGTTTTTTAAATGCTAATTTCTAACTATAACGTGTCTGAAACCTATGGTTTTTTCAGTGAATTTCAAAGGTTTTTAAAATGCTAATTTGTAACTATAACGTGCCTGAAACCTTATATATATATATATATATATATATATATATATATATATATTTAATACAAAAAGAGTTGCCTCTAGGTGGAATGCACTCCCAGGTGGAAATTACGCCGAAAGCAAGGGGCACACGCCATGAACAAAGTCCCTTTCTGGTTTGCTGCCAGATGCGTTTTGAGCCAACGCCCTCTTCAGTGGCAGACCATGTAACGTGCTGCGTGCGGCAACCACCAGTAAATCCCCGTAATAATTATGCTCAGGTGAACCACACTGAAGCAATGCTTCCTGGGACTGGTGGTTCAGTAAAACCCAAGTGGGTCGCCGTCGGCACTCACATTGAAAAATGTCTTAAAAGGATTGCCGATGTTCGCGCTGGCACCCCTGCATACCTGTCAGGCACCTCTTGTTCCACAGTTAGCTGCCCTAATCAAAGCAGCCGCGGACCCGCAAGTGTTTCACGGTGGTGCAATCCCGCGACCAGGCAGGCCGCTGTACAAAATACAAAAAGAGTTGCCTCTAGGTGGGATGCACTCCCAGGTGGAAATTACGCCAAAGCAAGGGCACACGCCATGAACAAAGTCCCTTTCTGGTTTGCTGCCAGACACGTTTCGGGCAATATATATATATATATACATATTCTCCCTTGACGGAAAGATGGTGAGCCGCACTCAGAACTTGCTGTTTATAGATCTTTATTTCTTGATTGGTGAAGCAGCATGGCAGTCCTGACGCGTTTCGGTCTCCAAAGACCTTTATCAAAGGTAAACCTGCACCATACACCTCGCTGGTGTCCACAGCCTAATGTCCTAATTTCAATCTCGATCCTCCAATGGATAACTTTTATGCTTGCATTCTGGGACATGTGGTCCAATCGGCAGTGTTACTTTAATTCCCTCCAGTGGGTGGTGCTTTTGTTTGCTGTTTCCATAAGGCATGTGCTCATATAAGTTATTCCACGTATATATATATATATATATATATATATATATATATATATATATATATATATATATATATATATATATATATATATATATATATATATATATATATATATATATATATATACTGCTCTTCATCTGAAACTTGGGAACTAGCCCGGGTTGCCTCCTCTTTTCTTCTTTTTAAAAAAAAATTATTTATGTCGCACACTAAGCCTTAAAGGGCATTTATTATATATAGAATGCCCCTTTTATGGCTCAATACATTAAAAATTTGAATATTAAATGAAGACAGCCCATGGTTTAGCTAAATGTTATATGCGACGATGAAGTCGACTCTACCCCATGTTTTGTGCAATAATTTATTGACATGTTAGGCACAAACTCCCTCTTTAACTTACGGAGCGGCTATCCAATTTTTATTTCCCCCTGTATTTCTGACCCCTTGTACTACTCTGTGGATACTGCTTTCACTATTCTGTGGATGTTGTTCTTCATTTAAAGTGTTTACTTTTTTTACTTTATTTTTCCCCAAACTCGCGGTAGTTTCGACCGCACCTAAACTCACTGATTTTCCGCGAGCTGCCCCCTTCGTTGGCACGCACCGTGTGATACGTGTCACATGGCAATACACCTGCATTATCGGCGCATCGCCTCAAGGCGCACACTAGCAGCTGCTCGGAGGGACATTACATCTACTAGTATACCATACAGTTCCATAGAACCCTTCGTATGCTAAGATTGTTAATCATTTCAAAGAAAGCATGGCCTACATATATGTGTAACTATATAGATATTACGCACATTAAGAACTGCTGCATTGTTTTCGTGGCTGAAGCAAAAAAATATCCCGCGGTCAGCATGTGTAGGGGAACAGAAGGCACACCATGCCTGCATCAAAGAAGCAGAAGGCAAAAAAAACACCCACACTTTTTGCCGTAGAACATTATTTTCAACAGGGGCTTTTAATTATTTTCGATAAAGTTTTGTATTCTAAATTTCTGCCTCCATAGTGAATTGGGAGTAGGGTGTGCATTTGGTGTTTTACACACAACTCGTTCATTCTTTGCAAAATGTACTTGTGTTTCTTCTAGCTTTCGGTTGTTTGTCTTTCTGCCTGTCTTTTTCTTTATTTCTAAGAGTGTTTTTTGTTATTCGCTTCCCACCGGTCTTTCTGTTATCATCTCAGTCTGGTTTCACTCCATTTCCCTTTTATGCTAGTATCTGTCCTTCTGCCATCCACTAGCTGCAAACGTTTTTCAATCTATGTATTTTTCTATTTGCCCTCCCCTCTATCTAGAAGCCTGTCTTCTGCTTTTTAAGTCTTTCAACCGACCTATCTTTCCCCTTTTATCATCCGCTGCACATCAGTAGCGCTTGTCTTTTCGACATTTTCTATCTGCTTTTCTTGTTTTCTCTCTGTCTGCCCGACTCTCCTATGTTCAAGCTGTGCATGGCTGCCCGAATGTGTGGTTGCCATTTTCTGTCTGAGTTCCCATCCGCTTGTCATTCCATTTGTCTTTTGCCGAATTTCTTTTTTACCCTTTTGTGTCTGTGTGCCGTTTGCCCATTCTCTGTCCTACTGCTTAATGGTTGTTTTACTTTTCAGTCTGTCTTTCGTCATTTTTTTATTCGTCTGTCTGCCTGGTTAAACCTATTTTTTGGCTTTTTTTAACTGCCTGTTTTTTTATATTATTGTATCTGTCCCTTATCCTGCCTTTCTTCATTTTCCCCTCTTGGTTTACTTGTGTGTATCCCTTCTTTAACTGTCTGCCTGCCTTGTTGTCATTCTCTGTTTGCTTTTACTTTTTCCATAGCTAGCTTTTCTCCGCCTTTTATCTGCCTTCCTGTGTCTCTTTGCTGCGTGGCACCTGTCCGTCTGAATATTCGTTCATCCTTTTGCCTTTTTTTCTATCTGCCTGCCTCCGCTTTAGCCATAGCTCACTGTAACTGTCTCTTTGTTGTGATTTTAATTTTTTTTATCTGCGTGTTTCCCTTGTTACCTTTGTTTCTGTCTGTCTTGTCTCATTTTCTATCTATCTTAATCTTTTCTGCCTGCCTTTTGTGACAGTTGACCACTCTGTCTCTTTTCCCCTCCTGCCCCTCTGCCCATCTTTTCCCATTTTCTATGTGTGCATCTTCTCTGTTTTCTACTTTACTTGCCTTTTTTCGAACACTCCAACTGTCAGCCTCCTCACGCCCCCTTGCCTTTTCTATATGTTCCTGTTTTATTCTCATTATATATATATTTTTTTCTAATTCTCCCGCTTGTTTTGTACCTAACTCTAAACATTTGTGAAGTCATGCCATCTTGTCCCCGAGCTCTTTGGTACAATGCATGTAGATGCTTAGGAAGTGACAGTACCGCAGGACAGGCTTCTGCAATGGTTTACAAGGCTCACGTCATGGGTCAGAGGGACCTGAAGACAGACCGGCATTTCACAGCGCATATGTGCCCACACAGCGTACCTCTCCACTCCCTGCAGCAAGCACGCCAGTGGTGGACCCTAAGATTCTAGAGAAGCAAATGGTACTGCGTGGATCAATATGTCATAAGCCTCTTTTTGCACCTCTGTTGGTTCTTTCTGCACTGCACCTCTTTTGCAAATTTCTGCATCCCTCTTGCCTATTTCTGCACCCCTCTTCCCTTTTTGTCCACCTCTCTTGCTTCTTTCTGCACTTCTCTTGCTTCTTTCTGCACTGCTCTTGCTTCTTTCTGCACCTCTCTTGCAAATTTCTGTATCCCTCTTGGCTCTTTCTGCACCCCTGCACCCCTGTTCCCTCTTTCTGCACCTTTCTTGCCTGCTTCTACACTTGTCTTGACTCTTTCTGTACCTCTGTTGCTTCTTCCTGCACTTCTTTTGCCTCTTTCTGCACCCTTCTTGCCTCTTTCAGCACCTCTGTTGCTTCTTTCTGCACCCCTCTTGCCTCTTTCTGTACCCCTCTTGCCTCTTTGTGCACCTCTCTTGCCTCATTCTGCACCTCTCTTGCCTTTTCATGCAGTTCTCTTGCCTCTTTCTGCACCTCTTTTACTTTGTTCTGAACTTCACTTGCCTCTTTCTGTACCCCTCTTGCCTCTTTCTGCACCTCTGTTGGTTCTTTCTGCACTGCTCTTGCTTCTTTCTGCACCTCTGTCCCAAATTTCTGCATCCCTCTTGCCTCTTTCTGCACCCCTCTTCCCTCTTTCTGCACCTCTCTTGCCTCAGTCTGCCCACCTGTTCCCTCTTTCTGTACCCCTTTTGCCTATTTCTGCAACTCTCTTGCCTCTTCCTGCAGTTCTCTTGCCCCCTTCTGCACCTCACTTGCCTCTTTCTGCACCTCTGTTGGTTCTTTTGCACTGCTCTTGCTTCTTTCTGCACCTCTCTTGCAAATTTCTGCACCCGTCTTGCCTCTTTCTGCACCCCTCTTACCTCTTTCTGCACCTCTCTTGCCTCTATCTGCACCCCTGTTCCCTCTTTCTGTACCTCTTTTGCCTGTTTCTGCAAGTCTCTTGCCTCTTTCTGCAGTTCTCTTGCCTCCTTCTGCACCTCTGTTGCTTCTTTCTGCACTTCTCTTGCCTCTTTCTGCACACCCATTGCTTCATTCTGCGCTTCTCATGCTTCTTTCTGCACCTGTCTTGCTTCTTTCTGCACTCCTGTTGTCTCTTTCTGCACTGGTCTTCCCTCTTTCT
The DNA here is from genome assembly GCA_963921515.1 of Calotriton arnoldi. NCBI lineage: Eukaryota > Metazoa > Chordata > Amphibia > Caudata > Salamandridae > Calotriton > Calotriton arnoldi. The sequence continues at coordinate 46,166 of CAWUFW010002248.1, read as the reverse complement.
GCACCTCTCTTGCCTCTTTCTGCACCCCACTTGCCTCTTTCTGCACTTCTCTTGCTTCTTTCTACACTTCTGTTGCTTCTTTCAGCAATTCTCTTGCCTCTTTCTGCACTTCTCTTGCCTGTTTTTGCACCTCTCTTGCCTCTTTCTGTACCTCTCCTACCTCTTTCTGCACCTCACTTGCTTCTTTCTGCACCCCTCTTGCCTTTTTCTGCACCCCTCTTCCCTCTTTGTGCAACTCTCTTGCCTCTTTCTACACCTCTCTTCCCTCTTTCTGCACCACTCTTGCCTCTTTCTGTACCTCAGTTGCTTCTTTCTGCACATCTCTTGCCCTCTTTCTGCACCCTTCGTGCCTCTTTCAGCACCTCTGTTGCTTCTTTCTGCACTTCTCTTCCTTCATTCTGCACCCCTCCTGCCTCTTTCTGTACCCCTCTTGCCTCTTTGTGCACCTCTGCTACCCCTTTCTGCACCCTTCTTGCCTCTTTTTGCACCTCTGTTGGTTCTTTCTGCACTGCTCTTGCTTCTTTCTGTACCTCTGTTCCAAATTTCTGGATCCATCTTGCCGCTTTCTGCACCCCTCTTCCCTCTTTCTGTACCTCTCTTGCCTCAGTCTGCCCACCTGTTCCCTGTTTCTGTTTTCTGTACCGCTTTTGCCTGTTTCTGCAACTCTCTTCCTTCTTTCTGCAGTTCTCTTGTCTCCTTCCGCACCTCTGTTGCTTCTTTCTGCACCTCTCTTGCAAATTTTGGCATGCCTCTTTCTCCACCCTCATGCACTCCTTCTGCACCTCTGTTGGTTCTTTCTGCACTGATCTTGCTTCTTTCTGCACCTCTGTTGGTTCTTTCTGCACATCTCTTGGTTCTTTATGCACCTTTCTTCCTCTTTCTGGACTTCTGTTGCCTCTTTCTGCATGGTTTTGGTAATTTGACGGAAGGATCTCATGCCGGCCGCATTGTCACTGGAAGGAGCGGATTGACTTTGGAATGGTGTGTGAACCAGGAGTGAAGTCCTAGAGGTAAGCCTGAACCCAGGGGGGCACACTTCGGGCAAGGCTAGCGTGAGGTTTCTGCATGCACTGGCTCGCAGAGGGTGTTGCGCCTAATCGAGGGGAGGGCGTCTCTGGTGGCTCTCTTGTGGGGTTCTGGTAGGAAGGGTGCGGGTGAAGCTGCACAGGCGGATATGAGCACTGTGCTTAGAATACAAGGGCATCCCTTATTGCAAAGTAGATTGCACCACCCTATACCGAACACACACCAGAACATAGTGACGGCATCCGGAACCACCCAGCGAGGTGGGGAGATGGAGTGAACTCTCTGTTCAGTAGCGGACAATACAATTTCGGGAGTGTCATGTCAGACACAATCCCTAAACATTAAAACATTGCATTTATTCGTGGACAAGCATTTGAAGAGTTTGCTCACAATAATGGACGAAGATTCACAAAGGCGCATGGCAGTGCAAACACTACTTGCTCGAGCACCAGGGAAAGGGCAGAGCATCAACATTACAACGGAAACAAACACCTCTCTCAACATGAAATAAAAAAAATATGAAAAACTTATAAAGACAGAGACATCTAAATGGTGGGAGGCAATCTCCCTCCAAGACTATGTGGATAAAAACATGGTGCCGCGGGGGCTCCGGATTTATACCACACCATCGTACCAGTCTCAAAATCCCCATATGCTAGAAGAATGGGCCGAGAATTCCGCCACAAGTTCTAGAAAGATGCTGTGCATACTAGTTAAGTATGCATGGGAGGATAGAGAGGCGATCCTAAAAGAGATTGCGGAACTGGAGGAAGATTTAAAAAAAATCACTGACCAGCAGGCAATCACGAAATTTAAGGAAGAGACTGTCACAATATGAGGAGGATATCAAACTCCGAAAACAGAGAAAACTCCATTGTGACTGCGCCGACTATGAGAGTGGGCGCATCCTCACGTACAGTCATAAATATGACCATTTATACAATATCCAACCGATGGAAGCCACAAACAGAACACAGGAAGGCACTGCAAGTGCCACCCCTGCAGCAGCAATAACAAGTGACTCTGACACGGATGTCTCAATTAACACCGCCAGCTCGTCATCTGAAATTGAAGTAGTCACCAAAACGGCTACTTTTTTAGACGAGTACCGTATGTTGAGGAAGAGGGGGCAGCAGACGGGAAGAACCACCCCTTCACCGGGGCCATCGACAAGAGGAAGAGGACAACAAGGCAGAGGCAGGGGAAGAGGACGGGGCAGAGGAGAAGCCAACAAAGGAGACACAGAAGGAAACAAAGGAAGCGGAAAGGAGTCGGAGCCCATGGGAAGCAGGCGCGGAGGCTCAAGAAGGAGGAAATAATGATGGACAGCTATATGGTAAATAAAACCATAATTAATTTAACGAATCGCTCACTTTCCTTTCTGGAAAAAAGAACACTGTGCCTAGGCTTGACTTTCTGCCCAACTGAGCTGTTCAACTACTGTGACACTCACATAGACATTTTCCGATTCATTAGGAAATTGAAGCTTAAAAAGTGGCATAGCTTGAAAGGAATCAAACCACCCGAAGGGAACAAAAGTGATGCCAATACTTTTTCCAATCTTACAGTGGGAGATGCGGACATACTGATGACCATGCAAGAATTAGAAACACCACTGGCGAGTAGAACAGAAGGATGTACTTTGAACAATTCAGGGGTGTGGGACATAAACACTGAGAAAGCAGTATATACCCCTTTCAAACCTAGATCAGTGTTTTATCCGAATCTCCCACATGACAGTATAGATACTTTTCATGAGGTGGTCACCAGAGCCTTACTTCAATATAAACATCAAAGAAACTCGAAAGGGTCTATGACATTCAATCTATCACTCAAACAAAAAGACATTCTTATGTCATTGGCTAATGACAAAGAAATCGTGGTGTGTCCGGCGGACAAAGGTGGAAATATTGTGCTGCTCAGTAGAGAAATGTATATAACTGAGGAACAAAGGCAACTGGAGAACAGTCAATTTTACACTAGATGCAGTACCAAAACGTACAACGATAGCATCATGTATACCTGGGGAAAACTGTCTGAATGGCAACAGCAGGGCATCATTGCCTGGGAGGAATATCTGTTTCTCAAAAGAGATTACCCCAAATTACCTGTAATGTATTTCCTCCCTAAGGTTCACAAAGATGCCAAGGTTCCTCCTGGTAGGCCCATTGTATCCTCTATTGGAAGCGATTTCGAAAACATTTCAAAATACGTAGACCATTTTTTGAGGGAATATGTTACAGTACTTCCCTCACATGTGAGGGATACTAAGGACTTTTTATGCAAAATTGAAGGAATCATGTGGGAGGACACTTACATGTTTATCACAATGGATGTAAACTCCCTTTATACTATAATTGATCACAACCAAGGAGTCAGGGCATGTGCACATTTCTTGAAAGAGAAAAACATCAGTTATCTAGCACACGCTAACATGCTAGTTGAAATGATGTACCTATGTTTACGTAACAACATCTTCATGTTTAATGGCAATCTGTATAAACAGATCCTGGGGACAGCCATGGGAACATGTTTTGCCCCCAGTTTTGCCAACCTGTTCCTGGGCCTGTGGGAGGAAGAACTAAGGGAGGATGCCAACCTCATTGCATATTCCGAAAAGGTCGTAGTTTGGCTCAGTTTCATAGACAACCTTTTTGTAGTATGGAATGGGAGTATAGAGGAAGCACTTGATTTTGTTGATAAACTTAATAACAATCCCTATAACATCGCGCTAACACATACTATGAGCAAAGACCAGATAGATTTTCTGGATGTCAAGGTTATAGCGAAAAAAGGTACCATAGAGACGATATTATTCAGGAAGGATACCACAGGGAACAGTCTCCTTCATGCCCTCAGTGGCCATCCAGAGGCTCTCAAATGGAGCATTCCGTATGGAGAACTACTGAGGGCAAGAAGAAACTGTAGTAGTGACGAATCGTACTACAAAGAAGAAAAGGTCATGATAGCCAGATTTAAGGAATGAGGTTACCCCGATTGGGTTTTGGATCGGGCACAATCCAAGATAAAAACCACGAATAGACACGAACTCCTCAAACCAAGGGAGGTGACCCAGGAGTCGCAGGAGACCAGAGTGATCTTAACTTACAATAGGGATTCCCACAAGATACATAAAATTCTAGCAGACAACTGGGGAATTCTGAAAAATTACACCACGGTGGGCCAAACCATTAGTGATAGACCAAAAATCACATACAGAAAGAGCCGCAGCCTCAGGGACATGTTAGTACATGGGGATATAACAGAAACAAGCAAAACCCAGATACACAATCTCAAAGGATTCTATCCATGTGGACACTGCAAGGCATGCAGGTCCAGTCATATGGTTAAGGAAATTAACAGACCTGATTTTAAAAGGAATTTTGTTATCAACCAATTCCTTACATGCAGTTCATCTTATGTTATCTACATCTTGGAATGCCCGTGCATGAAAAGATATGTCGGTAGTACCACCTTAATGGCTAAAAAACGTGTGTTAGAACACCTCCGGGCCATAAATAACAAAGACCCACATTACCCTGTGGCCAGACATTTCCAAGATTACCACTTGTCCAACAGCTCACTCCTTCGTTATTACATTATCGAACAGGTAGGGCTGGGACCGAGGGGTGGAAATAGAGAGTTAAAACTGAGAAGTATCCTGGATTACTATTAATCCTGTGGTTAATAAGGTTCTCAATACCTCTCTGTAAGCTGGTCATATGCTTTCCATTTGGAAACACACAAAATTCTGTCCTCTATTAACCCCTTCCATAGCTCATGACGAGCTGGACTCGCCATGGCACACAGTGCTCGTGTGCTCATGACGAGTCCAGCTCGTCATGGAATCCCAGTCAAGGAAATCCTCTGGTGCGGGCACCAGAGGGATTCCTTTCATCTCTAAGCCTCGGGAGCTGGGGAAGAGCTTCCCCAGCTCCCGAGGCTCCCTGGTTTCCCTGAAATGACGATCGGCGCGCACGTCGCGCTGATCTCATTTCAGTGAAACTGAAACTGAAATGAGCCAAGAGGCTCATTACAGTTTCAGCTTCTACGTGCTCAGGGGCTATCTCAGCCCCTGAGCACGTAGAAACTCAGGAGAGGTATCGCTGGAAAGGGAGAATCTCCCTTTCCAATGGTACTCTCACTAGTGGATCTCTGCTTGGGGATCGCCCCAGGAGGGCGATCCCCAAGCAGGATCCACTCACTAGGCACCAGGGAGGGGGAGCGGCCCTGGGCAAGGGCCTTTGCTCCCCATACAATTTTTGGCATAATTAGTCTTTCTGCCCCCTGGGGGTAGATGGGGGCAGTAGCCCCCAATCTGCTCCCGGGGTAGAAAGCCCACTAGACACCAGGGATTTCTATTTAAATTATATTTAGGGGTGGGGGCTGCCCAAAACGGGCATGCCGATGCCCCCATCCCCCCGGCCACAAAATTAGTCTTTCTGCCTCCTGGGGGCAGATGGGGCAGTAGCTCCCAATCTGCACCCGGGGGCAGAAAGCCCACTAGATACCAGGGATTTTTTTGAAAATTATAGTTAGGGGTGGGGCTGCCCAATATGGGCATGCCAATGCCCCCACCCCACCCCGCACGCAAGGTAGTAGTCTTTCTGCCCTCCTGGGGGCAGATGGGGGCAGTAGCCCCCAATCTGCCCCCGGGGGCAGAAAGCCCACTAGATACCAGGGATTTGTTTTAAATTATAATTTGGGGTGGGGCTGCCCAATATGGGCATGCCAATGCCCCCACCCCACCCCGCGCAGAAGGTACAGTCTTTCTGCCTCTCCTGGGGGCAGATGGGGCAGTAGCCTCTAATCTGCCCCCGGGGGCAGAAAGCCCACTAGACACCAGGTTTTTTTCCCTCGATACATTTAGGGGTGGGGTTGCCCAAGATGGGCATGCCAATGCCCCCACCCCTCCCCCACGAAATTCCAGTCTTTCTGCCCCTCGGGGGCAGATGGTGGCAGCGGCCACCAATCTGCACCCACCCGGGGTTCAGAAATACCCTAGATGCCAGGGATTATTTTTTTATAGGCCCGGGTGGGGCTGCCCAGAATGGGCATGCAAATGCCCCCACCCTACCCCCCAAAGAAAAGAAAAACTTTCTGCCTCCCAGGAGGCAGATGGGGGCAACAGCCCCTGATCTGCCCCCCGGGAGGGGGCAGAAAGCCCACTAAGCGCCAGGGATTTTTTTTTTATATAGGTAGGGGTGGGGCTGCCCAGAATTTGCATGTCAATGCCCCCAACCCAAAAAAAATGCTACAGTCTTTCTGCCCCCTGGGAGGCAGATGGGGCAATAGCACCTTATCTGCCCCCCGGGGGCAGAAAGCCCACTAGCCACCAGGGATTTTTTTTTTACAAAGTTCGGGTGGGGCTGCCAAGAATGGACATGCCAATGCCCCCACCCACCCCAAAAAAGATGTCACTGTCTTTCTGCCCCTCCCAGGAGGCAGATGGGGGCAGTAGCCCCTGATCTGCCTCCCGGGGGCAGAAAGCCCACTATGTGCCAGCGATTATGCTGGCTTTTTTATACGGAGGGGTGGGGGCTGACCAGCATAGGCATCCCAATGCCCCGACCCCCCAAAAGAATAGCCACAGTCTTTCTGCCCCTCGGGGCATATCGGGGCAATAGCCCCTGATTTCCCCTCCCAGGGCGGCAGAAAGCCCACTAGGCACTGACTTTTTCGGAATGTGCCTACCTGTTGAATTTGGTTCCTAGCTCTGCCGGCACCCAGGGAAACCTAGCAAACCTATACATTTTTAAAACTAGACACCCAGGGGAATCCAGGATGGGCTGACTTGACTGGCTCTCACCAGGTTCTGTTACCCAGAATCCCTTGCAAACCTAAAAATTTGTCCCAAAAAACACATTTTCCTCACATTTTTGTGGTGGAAAGTTCTGGAATCTGCGTGATCCACAAAATTCCACCCACCCCGCGTCTCCCCAAAGTCTTTCGAGAAAATGGTACCTCACTTGTGTGGGTAGGACTAGTGGCCGCGACAGGAAACGGCCCAAAACGCAACATGGACACACCACATTTTCACAGTGAAAACGGACCCTTTTTTTGCAAAGTGCCTAGCTGTAGATTTTGAACCCTAACTCTGCCGGCACCTAGGGAAACCTAGCAAACCTATACATTTTTGAAGACTAGATACCCAGGGGAATCCAGGATTGGGTCACTTGACTGGCTCTCACCAGGTTCTGTTACCCAGAATCCCTTGCAAACCGAAACATTTGTCAAAAAAACAAATTTTCCTCACATTTCTGTGGTGGAAAGTTCTGAAATCTGCGTGGATCCACAAATTTCCACCCATCCCGCGTTCCCCAAAGTCTTCCGAGAAAATGGCACTCACATGTGTGGGTAGGCCTAGTGCCCGCGACAGGAAACGACCCAAACGCAACGTGACACACCACATTTTCACAGTGAAAACGGACCCTTTTTTGCAAAGTGCCTAGCTGTAGATTTTGAACCCTAACACTGCCAGCACCTAGGGAAACCTAGCAAACCTATACATTTTTGAAAACTAGACACCCAGGGGAATCCAGGATGGGGTGACTTGACTGGCTCTCACCAGGATCTGTTACCCAGAATCCCTTGCAAACCTAAAAATATGTCCAAAAACACATTTTCCTCACATTTCTGTGGTGGAAAGTTCTGGAATCTGCGTGGATCCACAAATTTCCTCCCACCTCTGCGCTCTCAGGGCTCCCGATAAAAATGGTACCTCACTTGTGTGGGTAGGCATAGTGGCTGAAACAGGAAATGGCCCAAATCGTATTATGGAGACTTCAAAACTACCTATAACAAAAACTACCTGGTTTTGGGGGCACCTGGTTTTGGCTCTGGCTCGCCGTCATCTAGGGAAACCTACTAATCCCACTACATTTCTGAAAACTAGACACCCTGGGAGTCCAATGAGGTATGGCTTGCGTGATCTCCAACGCTTTCTACTCCAGAATCCCTGCAACCTCAATTTAGCTGAAAAACCATATTTTCCACATATTGTGCGTGGAATCACCGTGCTGGCACAAATGTCCTACCACCCAGCGTTGCCCTTGTCTCCCCGAGTAAAATGATACCTCACTTGTGTGGGTGTCCAAAGCAGAACTGGCTAAAAACGTATTTTTAAAAAAATATAGCGCTTAGAATTCTCGGTGCTATACCCTAAATCCCTATGTTTTGGGCTCTTCCCAGTCACAGGCCTTTGGCCCACCCACACAAGTGAGGTATCATTTTACTCGGGAGAACAAGGGGAACGCTGGGTGGTAGGACATTTGTGCCGGCACGGTGATCCCACGCAAAAATGTATGGAAAAAGTGATTTTTTCAGCTAAATTTGAGGTTTGCAGGGATTCTGGGTAGGAAAACGTTGTGGGACCCACGCAAGCCATACCTCGCTGGACTCCCCGGGTGTCTAGCTTTCAGAAATGTTTGAGTTTGGTAGTTTCCCAAGATGGCCGCCGAGCCCAGGGCCAAAACTCCTGGGACTCCCCTTGCAAAACCAGGTTGTTTTGTGATAAGTAATTTTGATGTCGCCTCAATAGGTTTTGGGCCCTTTTCTGTCGCGGGTACTTGACCCACCCACGCAAGTGAGGTATCATTTTTATCGGAGACCTGGGGGAACGCTGGGTGGGAGGAAATTTGTGGATCCACGTAGATTCCAGAACGTTCCCACATAGAAATTCTGAGAGAAAAGTGATTTTTTTCAGCTAAATTTGAGGTTTGCAGGGCATTCTGGGTAGGAAAACGTTGGGGGATCCACGCAAGCCATACCTCGTTGACTCCCCCGGTGTCTAGTTTTCAGAAATGTGTGGTTTGGTAGGTTTCCCAAGATGGCCGCCGAGCCCGGGGCCAAAACCCAGGTGACTCCCTTGCAAAACCAGCTTGTTTTGTGATAGATCATTTTGATGTCTCCTCAATACGTTTTGGGCCCTTGCCTGTTGCGGGTACTTGAACCACCCACACCAGTGAGGTTTTTGGCCCTGGGCTCGGCGGTCATCTTAGGAAACCTACCAAACCCACACATTTCTGAAAACTAGACACTCTGGGGAGTCCAGCGAGGTATGGCTTGCGTGGTCCCCCAATGCTTTCCTACTCCAGAATCCCCTGCAAACCTGATATTTTGCTGAAAAATCACTTTTCGCACATTTTGTGTGGCAAAGCTGTGGAATCATGGGCTGACATACATTTCTACCACCCAGCAATCTCAGGTCTCTCGATAAAATGGTGCCTCACTCGGTGGGAGGCTCAGTACTGTGACAGCAGGGGCCCACAACGTATTGAGGCGACTCAAAATGGCTCTATCACAAAACGACCTGGTTTTGCAAGGGGGTCCCATGACATTTTGGCTCGGGCTCGCGGCCACCTACGGAAACCTACCAAACCTACACATTTCTGAAAAGTAGACACCCGGGCATTCCAGGGAGGCATGACTTGCGTGGATCCACTAACGTTTACTCCAGAATCTCTGCAAACCTGATATTTTGCTGAAAAATCACTTTTCGCACATTTGTGTGGTAAGCTGTGAATCATGGGATTGACACAAGTCTTCTACCACCAGCGTCTCTCAGGTCTCCCATAAAATGGTGCCTCACTCGGTGGAGGCCTAGCGTCACGACAGCAGGCCTATCGACGCTGATATCAAAATGGCCTATCACTAAACTACCTGTTTTGCAAGGGGGTCCCATGACGCTTTGGCCCGGGCTGCCGTCACCTAGGGAAACCTGACCAAATCCCACATTTCTGAGTAGACACCCGGGGATTCCAGGGAGGTATGACTTGCGTGGATCCACCAAGTTCTACCCAGAATCCCTGCAAACCTGATATTTTGCTGAAAATCACTTTTTCGCGACATTTTGTGCGGTAAAGCTGTGAATCATGGGATTGACACAGTTTCTATCACCCAGCGCTTCAGGTCTCCCACAAAATGGTGCTCATCTGGCGGGAGGCTCAGTCACGATGGCAAGGGTTCACAACGCATTGAGCGATTCAATGTCTATCACAAAACTACCTGTTGCAGTGATCCCATGACGCTCGGCCTCGGCGTCACCTAGGAAACCTACCAGATCCCACATTTCGAAAGTAGACACCGGGCATTCCAGGAGGTATGACTAGCGTGGATCCACCAACGTTTCACCCAGAATCTCTGCAAACCTGATATTTGCTGAAAAATCACTTTCTCGCACATTTTGTGTGGTAGTTGTGAATCATGGATTGACTCAGCTTCTCACCACCAGCGCTTCAGGTCTCCCAATCAGCGCTCACTCGGTGGGAGGCCCAGTGACTGCGACATGGGCCCACAACGTATTGAGGCGACTCAAATGGTCTCATCACAAAACTACCTGCTTTTGCAAGGGGGTCCATGACGCTTTGGTCTCGGGCCCGGCGTCCATCTAGGGAAACCCACCAGTCACACATTTCTGAAGTAGACACTGGGATTCCAGGGAGGTAGGCATGCGTGATCCCCCAACGGCTTACCCAGAATCCCCTGCAAACCTGAAATTTGGCTGAAATCACTTTTTCACACACTTTGTGTGGTAGCCGGGCATCACGGGCTGACATTAGCTTTGCCACCTAGCGCTCTCAGGTCTCCCGATAAATGGTGCCTCACTGGGTGGGAGGCCCAGTACTCGCGACAGGCAAGGGCCCAAAACATTTTGTGATAGGCAATTTTGATGTCGCCTCAATACGTTGTGGGCCCTTGCCTGTCGCATGTACTTGGGCCTCCCACACAAGTGAGGCACCATTTTTATCGGGAGACCTGGGGGAACGCTGGGTGGTAGGAAATTTGTGTGAGGCCAGTGATGCCACACTTTCCCACACAAAAATGTGTGAAAAAGTGATTTTTTTCAGCTAAAATTGAGGTTTGCAGGGGATTCTGGGTAAGGAAACGTTGGGGGATCCACGCAAGCCATACCTCCCTGGAAGCCCCCGGGTGTCTACTTTTCAGAAATGTGTGGGTTTGGTAGGTTTCCTAGATGGCTACCGAGCACGGGGCCAAAACCCAGGTGACCCCCGTGCAAAACCAGGTCGTTTTGTGAAAGGCCATTTTGAGGTCGCTCACTACGTTGTGGGCCCTTGCCTGTCGCGGGTACTTGGGCCTCCCACACGAGTGAGGCACCATTTTTATCGGGAGACCTGGGGAACACTGGGTGGTAGGAAATTTGTGTCAGCCCCATGATTCCACAACTTTACCACACAACAATGTGCGAAAAAGTGATTTTTGAGCAAAATATCAGGTTTGCAGGGGATTCTGGGTAAGAAAACTTTGGTGGATCCACGCAAGCCATACCTCCCTGAATCCCCCGGGTGTCTACTTTTCAGAAATGTGTAGGTTTGGTAGGTTTCCCTAGGTGGCCGCCGAGCCCCGGGCCAAAACGTCATGGGACCCCTTGCAAAACCAGGTAGTTTTGTGATAGGCCATTTTGAGGTCGCCTCAATACGTTGTGGGCCCTTGCCTGTCGCGGGTACTTGGGCCTCCCACCCGAGTGAGGCACCATTTTTATCGGGAGACCTGGGGGAACGCTGGGTGGTAGGAAATTTGTGTGAGGCCAGTGATGCCACACTTTCCCACACAAAAATGTGTGAAAAAAGTGATTTTTTCAGCTAAAATTGAGGTTTGCAGGGGATTCTGGGTAAGGAAACGTTGGGGGATCCACGCAAGCCATACCTCCCTGGAAGCCCCCGGGTGTCTACTTTTCAGAAATGTGTGGGTTTGGTAGGTTTCCTAGATGGCTACCGAGCACGGGGCCAAAACCCAGGTGACCCCCTTGCAAAACCAGGTCGTTTTGTGAAAGGCCATTTTGAGGTCGCCTCACTACGTTGTGGGCCCTGCCTGTCGCGGGTACTTGGGCCTCCCACACGAGTGAGGCACCATTTTTATCGGGAGACCTGGGGGAACGCTGGGTGGTAGGAAATTTGTGTCAGCCCCATGATTCCACAACTTTACCACACAACAATGTGCGAAAAAGTGATTTTTTGAGCAAAATATCAGGTTTGCAGGGGATTCTGGGTAAGAAAACTTTGGTGGATCCACGCAAGCCATACCTCCCTGGAATCCCCGGGTGTCTACTTTTCAGAAATGTGTAGGTTTGGTAGGTTTCCCTAGGTGGCCGCCGAGCCCCGGGCCAAAACGTCATGGGACCCCCTTGCAAAACCAGGTAGTTTTGTGATAGGCCATTTTGAGGTCGCCTCAATACGTTGTGGGCCCTTGCCTGTCGCGGGTACTTGGGCCTCCCACCCGAGTGAGGCACCATTTTTATCGGGAGACCTGGGGGAACGCTGGGTGGTAGGAAATTTGTGTGAGGCCAGTGATGCCACACTTTCCCACACACAAATGTGTGAAAAAGTGATTTTTTCAGCTAAAATTGAGGTTTGCAGGGGATTCTGGGTAAGGAAACGTTGGGGGATCCACGCAAGCCATACCTCCCTGGAAGCCCCCGGGTGTCTACTTTTCAGAAATGTGTGTGTTTGGTAGGTTTCCTAGGTGCCGGCAGAGCTAGGGTTCACAAACTACAGCTAGGCACTTTGCCAAAAAGGGTCATTTTTCACTGCGAAATTGAGGTGAGACCATGTTGCGTTTTGCGCCGTTTCCTGTCGCGGGCACTAGGCCGACCCACACAAGTGAGGTACCATTTTTCTCAGAAGACTTTGGGGAACGCGGGTGGGTGGAAATTTGTGAATCCACGCAGATTCCAGAACTTTCCACCACAGAAATGTGGGGAAAATGTGGTTTTTTTGACAATTTTTTAGGTTTGCAAGGGATTCTGGGTAACAGAACCTGGTGGGAGGCAGTCCAGTCACCCCATCCTGGATTCCCCTGGGTGTCTAGTTTTCAAAAATGTATAGGTTTGCTAGGTTCCTTGGGTGCCGGCAGAGCTAGGGTTCAAAAACTACAGCCAGGCACTTTGCCAAAAAGGGTCATTTTTCACTGCGAAATTGAGGTGTGACCACATTGCGTTTTGCGCCGTTTCCTGTCGCAGGCACTAGGCCGACCCACACAAGTGAGGTACCATTTTTCTCGTAAGACTTTGGGGAACGCGGGGTGGGTGGAAATTTGTGGACCCACGCAGATTCCAGAACTTTCCACCACAGAAATGTGGGGAAAATGTGGTTTTTTTGACAATTTTTTATGTTTGCAAGGGATTCTGGGTAACAGAACCTGGTGGGAGGCAGTCAAGTCACCCCATCCTGGATTCCCTCGGTGTCTAGTTTTCAAAAATGTATAGGTTTGCTAGGTTTCCCTAGGTGCCGGCAGAGCTAGGGTTCAAAAACTACAGCTAGGCACTTTGCCCAAAAAGGGTCATTTTTCACTGCAAAATTGAGGTGTGACCACGTTGCGTTTTGCGCCGTTTCCTGTCGCAGGCACTAGGCCGACCCACACAAGTGAGGTACCATTTTTCTCGGAAGACTTTGGGGAACGCGGGTGGGTGGAAATTTGTGGATCCACGCAGATTCCAGAACTTTCCACCACAGAAATGTGGGGAAAATGTGGTTTTTTGATAATTTTTTAGGTTTGCAAGGGATTCTGGGTAACAGAACCTGGTGGGAGGCAGTCCAGTCACCCCATCCTGGATTCCCTGGGTGTCTAGTTTTCAAAAATGTATAGGTTTGCTAGGTTTCCCTAGGTGCCGGCAGAGCTAGGGTTCAAAACTACAGCTAGGCACTTTGCCAAAAAAGGGTCATTTTTCAATGCGAAATTGAGGTGTGACCACGTTTCGTTTTGCACAGTTTCCTGTCGCAGGCACTAGGACCGACCCACACAAGTGAGGTACCATTTTTCTCGTAAGACTTTGGGGAACGCGGGGTGGGTGGAAATTTGTGGATCCATGCAGATTCCAGAACTTTCCACCACAGAAATGTGGGGAAAATGTGTTTTTTTGACAATTTTTTATGTTTGCAAGGGATTCTGGGTAACAGAACCTGGTGGGAGGCAGTCAAGTCACCCCATCCTGGATTCCCCTGGGTGTCTAGTTTTCAAAAATGTATAGGTTTGCTAGGGTTCCCTGGGTGCCGGCAGAGCTAGGGTTCAAAACTACAGCTAGGCACTTTGCCAAAAAGGGTCATTTTTCACTGCGAAATTGAGGTGTGACCACATTGCGCTTTGCGCCGCTTTCCTGTCGCAGGCACTAGGCCGACCCACACAAGTGAGGTACCATTTTTCTCGTAAGACTTTGGGGAACGCGGGGTGGGTGGAAATTTGTGGACCCACGCAGATTCCAGAACTTTCCACCACAGAAATGTGGGGAAAATGTGGTTTTTTTGACAATTTTTATGTTTGCAAGGGATTCTGGGTAACAGAACCTGGTGGGAGGCAGTCAAGTCACCCCATCCTGGATTCCCTCGGTGTCTAGTTTTCAAAAATGTATAGGTTTGCTAGGTTTCCCTAGGTGCCGGCAGAGCTAGGGTTCAAAAACTACAGCTAGGCACTTTGCCCAAAAAGGGTCATTTTTCACTGCAAAATTGAGGTGTGACCACGTTGCGTTTTGCGCCGTTTCCTGTCGCAGGCACTAGGCCGACCCACACAAGTGAGGTACCATTTTTCTCGGAAGACTTTGGGGAACGCGGGGTGGGTGGAAATTTGTGGATCCACGCAGATTCCAGAACTTTCCACCACAGAAATGTGGGGAAAATGTGGTTTTTTTGATAATTTTTTAGGTTTCCAAGGGATTCTGGGTAACAGAACCTGGTGGGAGGCAGTCCAGTCACCCCATCCTGGATTCCCCTGGGTGTCTAGTTTTCAAAAATGTATAGGTTTGCTAGGTTTCCTAGGTGCCGGCAGAGCTAGGGTTCAAAAACTACAGCTAGGCACTTTGCCAAAAAAGGGTCATTTTTCAATGCGAAATTGAGGTGTGACCACGTTGCGTTTTGCACAGTTTCCTGTCGCAGGCACTAGGACGACCCACACAAGTGAGGTACCATTTTTCTCGTAAGACTTTGGGGAACGCGGGGTGGGTGGAAATTTGTGGATCCATGCAGATTCCAGAACTTTCCACCACAGAAATGTGGGGAAAATGTGTTTTTTTGACAATTTTTTATGATTGCAAGGGATTCTGGGTAACAGAACCTGGTGGGAGGCAGTCAAGTCACCCCATCCTGGATTCCCTGGGTGTCTAGTTTTCAAAAATGTATAGGTTTGCTAGGTTTCCCTAGGTGCCGGCAGAGCTAGGGTTCAAAAACTACACCTAGGCACTTTGCAAAAAAAGGGTAATTTTTCATTGTGAAAATGTGCTACGTCCACGTTGCATTTTGAGCCATTTCCTGTTGTGGGCACAAGGGCTACCCACACAAGTGAGGTACCATTTTTATCGGGAGACTTAGGGTAACACAGAATTGTAGAGCAACTGTTATTACCTATTGACTTTCGATGCATTTCTGCCTTCCAAATGAAAGACAATGTGTAAAAATAAGTCATTTTGAAAATGACCTATAATTCTCATGCTAGTATGGGTACTCCCAATTTCGGAAATGTGCAAATATCTACTGTTTCTAAAATCTACATTTTGTTCCCATTTCAGAAATACATAGGTGTCTTTCATAACAATTTTTCCATGTATACATTTTCCCAAAATAATTGCTATATACCCGGTACATAATAAAAACCATTGCAAGATGCTGCTCAATTATTGGCTCTGGGTTCTGCCGGGTTCTTGGTGAACCTACAAGTCCTATATATCCCCACAACCAGAAAGGTCCAGCGGATATAACGGTATATTGCCTTCAAATAGCTGTCATAATTAGAAGAAGTTACAGGTGAAAACGTTGACACAAATGGCTGTTTTTTTCAACTAATTTTCAATTTTTCCTTTATTTAACTGTTAGTTTCTATAAGGAAAACTTTAAGGATCTACACAAATGACCCCTTGCTGAATTCAGAATTTTGTCTACTTTTCAGAAATGTATGGCTTTCCAGGATCCATTATTGGTTTCATACCCATTTCTACCATTAACTGGAAGGAGGTTGAAAGCACAAAAATAGCAAAAATAGGCTATGTCCCAGAAAAATGCCAAAACTGTGTAAAAAAGTTGGTTTTCTGACAAAAGTCTGCTTGTCCCTGAAAGCTGGGAAAATGGTGATTTCATCCCCACAACCCCTTTTTGATGCCATTTGCAGGGAAAAATCAAGACGCTTTCATCTGTAGCCCTTTTTCGCATTTTTCCCCAAAAAAACAAAATTTAGCTGTATTTTGACTAATTTCTGGGTCCCTCCAGGGGAATCCACAAACCCTGGGTACCTTTACAATCCCCATGATGTTAGAAAAAAGGACGCAAATTTGGCATGGATACCTTATGTGGTCAAAAGTTACAGGGGCCTAAGCGCGCACTACCCCAAATAGCCAAAAAAAGGCTTAGCACAGGAGGGGAAAAGGCCTAGCAGCGAAGGGGTTAAAGAAACCTTCTGTTGACCCTAATGTTCTAGCAAACTACAGGCCCATATCTCTACTGCTGGCCTTCTCTAAAGTACTCAAAAAATATGTGAATATAGTCATCTTGGACAATGTGGAAAAAAATAACCTTTTGCATTGTAGTCAGTCAGGCTTCAGGGCTAACGATATCACAGAAACGGCATTGTTGGAGGTCACAGAACACATCAAAGAGAAGTTAGATCAGGGGGCTAGAGCTGTTCTAGTATTATTAGACCTGTTGGCGGCCTTTGATACGGTCCCGCATGACAGGCTCTTGGATAGGATTAGGAAGCTTGGAATCGGCGGCGCAACGTTTAAGTGGCTGGCCTCTTTTCTTGAACACAGAAGTCAGGACGTTTGGGCTCCTCCCTTTGCAGCCTCCATCCCCAGTTTGAAAGTAGAGGTCCCGCAGGGCTCAGTATTGAGCCCCACTCTCTTCAATTTGTATATGTTCCCTCTTGCATCACTGGCAGAATCATGCAGGGCTAAAATAATTTCATATGCCAACGATACCCAGCTGCTCTTTACCTGTGAAAAGGGGACAGACTTTGAGGGTGAGAAGATCAGAATATGCCTCTCCAGGGTGTACAATTGGCTGAGAAGGAACCAATTGAAATGTAATCCGGAGAAATCAGAGATTATCTTTTTGGCTCTCCTCCCACAAATGAGTGGAGACTTTGGTGTCCTGGGGAAATGTCACCACCACCCTCTGCTCAAACCACGGTAAAAAATCTGGGCATATCTATTGATGGCGTTCTCTCGATGAAATCTCAAGTCCAGTTGGTAGTCGGTACTTTCTTTGGCCTACGGCGCATGCTGATGAAATTTCTACCCCTGCTATCTCAGAATATGAGGAAAACAGTGGTCCAGGAGCTGGTTGACTCCAGATTAGACTATGTGAATATCTTGTACCTGGACTTGCCTGAGTATCTTCTCAACCGCCTGCAGGTTGTCTAAAATGCAGCAGCAAGATTGGTGCTTAGGCTTAATCCAGGACTCATATTTCCCCTCACCTAAAGGACTTACACTGGCTCCCAGTGAAAAAAAGAATTATATTTAAGGCTCTGGTGCTGTTTTTCAAAGCTCTTCAGGGCAGAAGTGCTGGCTATCTCAGAAAGAGAGTATCCCAGTATGCACCTTCCAGAATTCCGAGGTCTTTCTCTAATGGCCTGGCCTTGGCTCCTAGGATATGCCGAGCCTGATCTGGAGGAAGATCCTTTAGGTTCCTGGGAGCCCATGCCTGGAACCTGCTCCCCGTGACCCTCAGATCCCTAACTGACCTGGCTGTCTTTAAGAAACAGCTCAAAACCTGGCTTTTCTGCAACTAGGTGTACATGGATAGGTATATAAAGACCATTAGCGCCGGGACACTCTTGCTGAGTAGCCGTGCACTCTATAAATGCACTCATTCATTCATTCATTCAAAATATTGCATTGTAAAGTCAAATCATGGTGAAGGCATGCATTGTAAATGCATGCCTTCCCCATTGTAAATGCATGTGTAGTTCTGTCATATAACCATTATGCTGCATAGTATACTCTACTGACCTATAAGAAACTCCTCTAGAGTTTTATTGTACGTGCAAGGAAACAATGGACTCACGTGCCAAATCTATGCATTGCTCCAATAATAGTGGGGAAGGGAAACCCCCTTTTTTTAAATAACACTTACCCACTCTAGTAGTGGCATGCTTCATCATCAGGTACACCTGACTCCTAAAGGTCAGGGTCGGCTCAACCATATTCCAGGGAGCTCTTATAAAGACAATTAAATATTGGGCGTTACTTTAAAGATAAAAATTACTCATCCACTCCCCAGGTATCCCTTTATTAGTGGGATGGATGGGAAAGATTAAAAGCTATATTAGGGGTTAAAAGGATATAATCACAAACAAGTTTCAGCCCCATACTATTGGCCTGAATGGTTCAGGGCTTTTGTCAGGATGGTTTTGGACTCATATCACCCCCACAAACATATTTAATGTGTTTTTTGTGCAGCATGCAATTGCATTCAAAGCATGCAGACAGCAGTGCTAATACGTGAAGTGAAAATATATATGGCATAAGGATAAATACCAACATGTGGTTGCTCAAATTCAGCATGCAAACATTCTCTCCTTGTGTGCTTTTTTATACTCTATAAAAGTATGTTCTTTTGCATTTCACTCATTAGTGTCTGCTTCATATACATCCTCATGCATCTCAACTGGAGTGTCAACCCTAATAATCGTTAGTGACTGCAGTGACTGCAGTTAATCACAGTGTCACAACTGAAAACTCAGAAGTGACAACCACTCATATTTCACAATTTTTATGCAGTTTTAGAAAAATTTGAAAATGGTGCTTATAAATGTGTACCTAGATCATCATATGTACCTCAATTATTATTATTTTTTTACTTTTGTAAAATGTGCACACACCTAAAGAAGACCAATGTCAAAACCTCATCATGGTAAAACACTCACCCAGAACACTGGAGATTTTTGTCCCCATGGGAGCAAGAGTTGGTAGCCCTGTAGTCAAACCTTAGAAAGAGGGTCAAAAACAACTTTTTTCAAGTGAAAGTAAGCATAATTATTGTGTCCAAAGGGACCCCTTACTATACACAAGGGACAATGTTGCAACAGTTAAAAAGCTTAATGCAATCCCAGGTACTGAGAGGTACTTACTCCATCAAGGGTCCCAGCCCTCTGTATAACCTACTTAGCTCCTCTCCTCCATTTGGACAGTAGACTGTCAGGCAACACTGGTTTGCCTTCAATGTAAACCCAGACATCATCTTCCCCTTTGGGGCAACCTCCTAACACCCAACCTTGCTTTTCTTCTCTGTCCCCTCATCCTGCAATTTCTTCACCTCCTCCCAAGTATCTAAAGCTGACAACAACAAATTACAATCTGTGATGTCGGATGTGTCTTTTAGTACTTCTTCATTAAATGTGTGTACATTCAAAACACAATATCTTGCCATCTTGTCATCATAACAGTTGCCGACTGTCACATAGTTGGTATCTTGCAAATGAGCAACACATTTCACAACAGCAATTTGGGCAGGCAACTGTAGGGACTGCAAAAGGCTCCTTACAAACTCTCCATTTCTAATGGGAGAACCAGAGGACATCATGAACCCACACTCTGACCACAATTGCCGAAAGTCATCTACGACTCCAAAGCCATACTGAATATCAGTGTAAATTGTTCTGAAATGGTACATGCTCGTGTCAGAGCTATGAGCTCTGCAACTTGCGCAGAAAACACTCCTTGCAACCATGAAGTTTCCACAACATATCCAACTGTGCACACAGTTTAAGCAGCATTCAGATTTCCTTCATTGTCTCTAAAACATGAACCATCAACAAACAACAGATGATCATATTCAGGCAATGGCTCGTCGGAGATATCAGGACGTGGCTTCACACACAACTCGGTCACATCCAAGCAGTCATTCTTGACTTCATCAGTCACGTTCTCATTTCCAGGCAATGACATCAAATTAGCCGGGTTCAGTACTGTACAGCTCTTAAGAGTCACATTTTCTGCACCCAACAAGATTTGCTCGTACTTAGTCAAATGACTAGTGGTCAGGTTATGTGTTTGTGAGTACGAGTCAATAGTATTTTCATTGAATGCAGCAAAAATACTGTCAGTTGATGACCCATGACAATACTTTCACACTGCTCAAGACTCACACACATAGACGCAACCGATTTCAAACATCCAGGCAAAGCAGCTGCACCAGGGTCAAGTGTCACTGATAAAAAGGTGATTGGCCTCCAATTGCTCCCATGCATTTGTGTCAACCTTGAAAGAGGGTAACCTTCTCTTTTACTGCACAATAACACAAAGTACTTGTTCTGACCAGGTATTCCTAAAGCTGGTGCCCTGCAAAGGCATAGGTCGTCAATATACTGCACTAACGCTGAATGATTCTGCATTATCAGAGACTCAAGATTCTTTTTGAGAATCTGATTAAAGATTGGGGGGCTCGCCGTATACCATAGTGGGACTCAGCATCATGACAAAATATGACTGCTGAAATGGAAAGCACAAAAAAATGGACTGTCCTCATGCGATGGGATTGAGAAAAATGCCTGGCACAAATCAATAACCGTAAATTGTACATCAAATTCCTAGGCAACTGTATTATTCAACAAAGGTAAATATCATTTGTGTACTCTTATGGCAACAATTCTAAATGACCACAGAAACAGGCTTATACAAATTTGATACATTTATTTATCAAAAAATATTCTTATATATATCTCTCAGCATATTACATCAATTATTTAAATAACAGCTGAAAGATTTTTTATCCAGATCCCATTTCATTATAATTATAAACATACTAACATTCATACCCATTCATCCTTCTGCACAGTACAGTATTAAAGGAACATATAATCCCAATGTAGTCTATAGAGAAGTATAACATGTCTTTCTTCATGGACTCTCAGAAGCTTGAGCAGGCAATATTAATGATGATTCTATTTAGTCATGGACTTTTTATATTAAAAGTGATGAACAAAGGGTAAATTATTCCTTTTTAGTTAGTCGAAATAATCATCAAATGGCTTAATAATTAATTCCTCTATGAGCGCTTCGGCTGGAAGCCTTCGTCAGGAGGCCACATATTTGTCAAGCAGGTCCTGTATCTGATAGCTTGTAAGTGGTTTTGCTCAGTTGCTCTGATATCTTGAGGTTGGTTATAGTCTATATTTCTATTATTACCCATTTAGATCCTGAACCATCATTCACAGAAGTTATGTTAATTGATAATGTGGGCAGCAGCTCCTTCAGTTGCAATCACACCGAAATTGAGGAGTTACTGGCAGTGCTTTTCAGACTACTGTTTAAGAATCTCCTCGATAATGGGCTATAAATTATAGCGTCTCTCTAGTCACTAATGTGCTGCGTTGTAATGCGGATCCCACTGTAGAACTGGTCTCCTCGATAATGGGCTATAGTGCACAGCGTCTCTCTCGTTATAGATGTGCCTCATTGTAGTCCGGATCCAGCCGCAAAAGATCAATAACCGAAAAGTATTCAGCTTCACATCGAATTTGAAATAAAATCACAGCTGGATTCGGTACCACAGTTCAACATGGAACAACAAAAGACTTAACCCTTCGCAAATCCTGCACAATATGATACTTGCAATTCAGCTTCTCCAAGCCCATACTGGGAGAGTTACATGGGCTTCCCATTATCTCCATCAGGATCCCTTGCTCAATCATTGAGCCGATCACAGGAGTAATTCCGGCAACAGTATCTGTAGACAAATTGTATTGTTGGATTCTTGGGAACTATGCATTTGATTTAACTTTAATTCGGACCGGGTCGACAATTTGTCCATATCTTTGCCTATAAAGTCCAAAACATCTGGCAGTACTGAGACTCTCAATTCAATGGGCAAATCCTCACTTGTCAGGAGAGGATACATCCCCACATCTGATTTCTGTTGGGAAAGTTTAAAAACAACATCCTCATCATTGGTGTGGAATTGAATTCCTCTGGGTGTGCAATAAATTTAACAATTCAATTTGCATAAAGTATCATGTCCAAGCATATTCATTGGACTTGTGTCACACGCCACAAACGATTCCGATCCTTGAAGGATCCTATTTTAAGTCTAACTGGGTCTGTAATTGGGGTAAACAAATTTTTATTTGTAACTCCTACAACTTGGATACTTTCTCCTGAGAGGGATAGGTTAGGAACCTCTGAAGTTCTTGTAGTAGAGTGGGTAGAAACAGTGTCAGCAAGGAATGAGACAAGATTCCCAACCACTTCTCCATCCACATAAGGACCACTCAGGTCTACCTCTAAGGCTGCGCCAAGTACGCAGTCTTCCTCCCCCTTCAGGCACCGTAATGCTAATGGGTCCTGGTCACTGTCATTCAATTGGATCAAATACTGCTGTGCTGTATTCTGATTCTAGAAAGAATTTCTATTCATCTGATGATTTTGATTCACAATGTATCTTTGTACCTGAACATGCTGCTGTGGCATTCAGGCTTGGGGCATTTGCATTTGCTGTGATACATTAGAATTTTACATTCTCTGCCCTTGCATCTGTCGAGTCTGTCCTATCTTATTACCTCCAGACTGTTCATATTCCACATTCTGCATCTGATACCCTACATTATTCATAACAGACATACACTCTTGTTTCCATTGTCCATATTTTTCGCAAGCATGACATGGATTTGTTTTCTTTAAAAACGACACATCAACACCAATTCTAGGCTCTACA
Organism: Calotriton arnoldi; assembly: GCA_963921515.1. NCBI lineage: Eukaryota > Metazoa > Chordata > Amphibia > Caudata > Salamandridae > Calotriton > Calotriton arnoldi. Next base: position 23,490 of record CAWUFW010002248.1, on the reverse strand, counting down.
GGATTCCCATGACCTCTACCTTGGGACAGGAAGTTCTGTTGTTAAAAGCCATTAACACCCTGCATTATCAGAGCTTGATTATACCCTCCCTGTACCTGTACTGTATTATAAAATCCCATCTAATTTTGACCTTTCTGTATCGCTTTTATCTGGGCAATTATTGATTTCTTCTTAAGCTTTGTGTGCCTCATCTCAATCTTGTCACCATCATTTTTTGCATAGCGCAAAATTTCGTCCAGTGACTTGCTCTGCCGGCAAAGTAATTGCTGTCGGATAATGTTAGAAATCTCAGGTCTCAAACCGAACACAAATCTGTAAACAAAATCTCCCATATCTTTATCTGCGACATTGTCCAGTCCACTATACTGTTTGAAAGCCTGTACTAATCTACCATAAAAGGCATGTACTGATTCTTTCATCTTGTGTCGTACTGTTAATCTGCAACTAATCAATCTCTTTCGGAGAGATTTTTCTTCACATGATTTTTTACCTGCTGGTATTTCCTCATTACCAATGGAGAGGGTGCTGCTGTTCTAGGATCCCTTTCTGGTTCTGACTCAGACCATTTCACAGAAACCTCACATTCAGCCCACAAATCTCCTGGAACCACAATCTCAAAGAGAGTATTCAAATAAATCCACAACACTTTTGAAATTTTCACAAATCCTCTAATTTGTCTGTTCCATTCTACAGGATTTTGTCTCAATGTAGGGAAACCGTTTGTAAATGACAAAACATCTTGTCTTGTTCATGGTATATGAACATACCCTCCTCCAGGTACTTCTCTCATAGGGAGCATTTGTACTTCCCCTACAAAAGTACGAGGTGGTGACTGCACTCTAACTCACTATATTTCCTTCTTTTTCAACCATTGACCTTCCCATTTTTCTCTTTCCTCCCATTTTCTGATTATTACCATTAACTCTTTTAGCTGCAATTTCTTTTCTGGTGCCCTCATATTCACAATGTCTTTGTCAGTAAAATCTAACCTGTATGATTTTTATAAAATCTTTGTATTTTGAATATTGATTCCATATTTCTGGGACAATTCTACCAATCGTTCATATTTCAATATTGCTCATCATGTAATGTCTTTACAGAGAAACAATAGTAGATCACGAATCTTGAAGGGCTAAGTGTTCCCTGAATCATTTCTTATCATTCAACTTTTAATCAGCTCGCATTAATGGGTGCTCTATTTTCCTGGACTGGATTTTGGACTGAACTTGAACCTGCAAGTAAATCTGAAAAAGGTGCTGAACTGGAAACTGAATTTTGCAATGGGACCGAATACATAGCTAAAACTGGACCTCAACCTGTAACTATTGATTTATTCTAATTATTTGGGGTACTATATCCTTTAAGCCATTCTTCGAATTCTTGAGGGGTAAACCCTGATTGCTCTGTTGTATTATTTACATTTAAACTTCAATTATTCAAATTTGCACTCGTTCCAGGTTGAACATTTTGTATGATGTATCTGAAGCTGAAATACCCATTGGCACAGTCATATCAGAAGCATGATAATTCATTTCAGGAGGTCAATTCGGTTTTGGGCCATAAAAAGGGGGAAACCCCTGCTCCATAATTTGTGTGAGAACAAATTGTGTCTGATTTGGACAGCATTTATAGTTACAGCAATATTGGTTCAAATCGGAACCATAGGCGTATGAAGCAGTGATCATGCTGTCAGGTCTGAAGGATCCCACAAAATGTATTTACTCAAGTAGGTGCAGTCAAATTCTGAACAGAATTTACCCGTAACCCAAACTTGTAAAGGGTTACAACAGGTCCAGAAGGTATGGGAGCAGTCAAAGCATGTGGCGTATTTGAATTAATCAGGTTCATAGGAGCAGACAATTCTGTTCTCTAACTCACAGGATAAAGAAGTATATATTCCTTAGGAAATTCACGCATTATAGGAGCATTAGGTTTCTCAGCTGTATTAGTATGTGTCAAGTCACTAGTCTGTGTCTCATTGTAAGTTGGTGGACGATTCATTTGAAAGTTCGTCATCTATGTCACTCTCTTCTCACTCTTTCTCTGAATTAATTTTGTCTGACTCTAAATGCTTCTTTTTCTCTCTTCTCTCCCCTTTAGTATCTTCCTCAACCTCTAATACTGGATACAATTGTGTTCCGTGTATTACATCTGCTCTCCACATTTTCTGTCGAGCATCCCATCTAGCTTCTGCGTAGTGATCCATAGTTCACCTATACCTCCCTTGGAATATTTCTTTGTATTTCTGATGAGCAATGTGTTCCCAGGCATTTAAAGCCTCAATATCAGTGGCACTAACAGGATCTTTCATTTTGCTGATTCTTATCTTTACATTTTCTAAAATCCTCAAATTAAATCTTCCATATTGAGAGAACTGTAAGGTCTCATCTTTTCAGTACGTTTATGCCAAAACTCGAGCCACAGACATAAATGTAATCCTTTGTCCACCATGACAATGTATCCTGGCATACCCCCAGGTGTACCCTCAGGTGGTGCTTCTACCTTTGCTTTGACAGAAATGGTTTCATCTCTCTTCACTCATTTCTGCAATGACTTGAAAAATTAAATTTTCATTCTATTCTGATTCCCAAATGACTTCCGTAAATCCAGGAAAAGTTAATCTCCCACAATTAACCATTTTGGCAACTTCAACTAATGACAGCACGACTCTTATGACATAGTCATCCAATCCTAGCGCAGCTTTATATCAACCAACCAATCACAGTGCGACACACTGTGACGTCAATCTGGCTCTTCGTAGCAGCTCACCCTCTTTCACAATCTTCTCCTGCGCATTTTCTCTAAGCAAAATGACAATACAATGCAAGCAACAAATAAAACTGCATGCTCCACTAAAGATTATTCACTCTTACAACTTTTCTATACTCATTCGCTTCAAAGGAAACCTTGACCATTGGGATTTCACCCTAAATTGATATAGCTATTTCCTGTGCACCTGAAATCAACCATGCCAACCGTTTACCACTAACAAACAAAGAGAACCCTTACTAAGGTGTTGTCAACAATGTCTCACGACTAACACCACAAACCAGCAGACAACCTACTTAGGGGCATATTATCAAGAAACGGTGTTAAAATTATCGCCGCTTTAGTGGCAGAAAACTGCTGCTAAAGCGGCGATAATGGGCTTGATAATATGCCCTTGAGAATTCCAATAGAAGCCCATGTTCTGGTGTCAACATGGGCTTCTATTGGAATTCTCAAGGGCATATTATCAAGCCCATTATCGCCGCTTTAGCGGCAGTTTTCTGCCGCTAAAGCGGCGATAATTTTAACGCCGTTCTGATAATATGCCCTCAGTGTCTTCTACACTGAGACAACCCGTAGGTAACTGACCTGTTCATAACTTCAATCTTGCACAAAGAGCCACAACCATACATGGACTTTTCCATGTGGACTTTCACCACTTCACTCTACTCAACAACGCACTGCCATTTCAAAACCTGCAATCTTAAGCAAAAGCAATAGCAACGTGCATCTGTATTAATACTCACACTCCTTTGCTGCTACACATTGACTCTATCCAGATTGATACTCCATTCTCCCTCCATCAATCATTCTTTTTGCCAAAACTGAAAATCATGGACTCTTTGGACTTGGGCAAAATACTATTTCTGGCACCCTAAAACCTCACTTCACAAGGCAGAACCATAGCTCTGCTACCAATGTTTTGTTGCAGCACAAGTGTTTAAAATGATTATTATCTGCTTACTCTACTAACTACTCTAACCGTACTGGGCCCTTTACGATCAGACAATCTACAGCATTCCCAGTTACCACACAGGCAATGATCCTCTGATGAATCTTTCTCTGCGGATGAGAGGGATGAAAATTAGGGCACACAAAACACCACGTTAGCTGTCTAATGAGGACCATTATTTGACAATCATTAGTAAAATAGCACCGTTTAAATGGAAGAACCAAGACTCAATAATTGGCTCAGAAAGGGATTAGATTAATTTGGTTATTGTATTAAAGATCCAAAATATATAGCCATAAGCAGTCTTTAAAGAATTTCAGTTAAGAATATCACAGCTTGCATTAAGGCACCAAACATTTAGGCAAGGTTTCATCGGATGTTTGCTATAAGCATCAGTTTACAGAGTCCCACGACCAATAAGGCAGAAGGATAGATCATTTGTCTAGCAGCTCAAATCCTACAAGGAAGGGGAAAGGGTTCAGATTTAATGCCCATGAAGGGCGAGACCATTAGCATAGAACAAAAGGGCTAAAGGAAAATGAAAAATGAAGTTGCTTCAGCAAAGAAGGTTTCAGTTCATCTGCTACTGACTGCAGCATCAGCAATGCAGTCCAAAAGTAAGAGTAAGTCTCAAAAATCGATCATTATAGCAGGGAAAAGGAAAAAGTATGGTGTTACGTCAAGGAGGAAAAATCAATTGCGTTGCCCCTACTTTAGGGTTTCTTCTTTTATAAATTCTCTAGCAAATTCCAGGATGTAGCATCACACCACCCTCGAAAGACTGCCATATGCTCAAATTCACATAATGTCACCTAGGACACTCGGAACAGTGAGATGCTTTCCCATGCTGGTCATGAGAAATGAAAGATTTGAACGTCCACATAGACCTAATATTGGTGGAAAAAAGAAAAAAAAGCATCCATCTATAGCAACAGATGATATCCTGTTCCTACATGAATATTTCACTGTGAACATTTAGGAATATCAAGATTTATACATGTACAGAACAAATAAACCAACATTTCACTAGTTGTAAATGGTCCATTGCATTAGGTAAGGGGAAAGGTCAGCATTAAAGAAAAACATTTTCCAAAAAACCTTTAAGCTATCATCATATGTTTTAAATCAAATAAACTCTAAATTAATATCAAATATAATGCAATACATCATTTCAAATAGGGAATATGTAGAACTTTCACCAGAGATGATTACATGGAAATAGCTAATGTTAGAACTACCCTACTACCACATTCTCCCAACATTTATATAAGTGCATTATTTGCAAAGTTAATACTACAAAATCCATGTTTTGCTTTTCGAAAACTATAAGATCTCTAGTTTTATTATGCAAAATTTCAAGATCATACCTAGTTTCTACACATTTTGAATCAACTTTTCTAAATGGTGCATTCTAACACAAAAAAGTATTAGAAACACTAGGACACTTCATTAACAGTAAAATGTCATCTGTAAACATTAACCCCTTCGATGCTCATGACGAGCTCAGCTCGTCATGCTGCGCGGTCGGCGTGTGCGCACGACGAGCTGAGCTCGTCACGACCACGCCCGCGATTGGAATATCCAGCACCTGGGCGGAATTCCGATCGCGGCGAAGGTGTTAATAAACAACATATTCATAAGAAACTCTTATTAGTGCAATTTTAAAGCACACTTTTATGTTGCTACTAGTACACTTCATGTGTCACTGTGTCTCAATCAATCAGGGTTTTGTAGAGCACACTACTCACCCGTGGGTGTCTCAAGGTGCTAGGAGGGGGGTTGTGAGCAGCTCTGTTAGGGTCATTTGAAGAGCCAGACCTTGAGGTCCTTTCAGAATTGGTGCAGTGTCGGGCTTCATTTGAAGAAAAGGGGGAGTTAGTTCCAGGTCTTGGCTGTGAGGAAGGAGAAGGATATTCCACCTGCCCTGGTCCTGTAGAAACGAGGGACGGTGGCTAGGGCGAGGTCAGCTAAGCGGAGGTTTCTCTTGGGGGCATGGATGGAGATTCGGTGGTTGAGGTATTGGGGTCTGGTGTTGTTGCGGACTTTGTAGACGTGTGTGAGTAGCTTGAAGGTTATTCTTCTTTTGACCTGTAGCCAGGGGAAACATTGTTTATAATGCATGTGATACATCGCATGCCATTACAATGCAAGTCATTACAATGACGCATTGTTACATTGCATGCCATCACAACGCAAGTTGTTACAACGACTTGCTGTAGGGTGCAGAAGGTGTTGGATTTGTTGGATTTTCAATCCAACACCTTCCCTACTGTTGCACATACTGGAGTTGGAATGGTAAATTATACTATTCCAAACCCCAGCGCCCCCCCTGCAGCAAGTCGTTGTAATGACTTACGTTGTAATGGCATGCGATGTAACAATGCGTTGTTGTAATGACTTGCGTTGTAATGCCATGCATAGAAAACGAATGCTTTGTAACGAGTTCTATTCGTAGCCAGTGGAGGTTGCGGAGGTATTGGGTGCTGTGGTCATGTCATGGGATGTCGAGGATGAGTCTGGCTGCGGCGTTCTGGACGGTCTGGAGTTTGCAGAGGAGTTTTTTGTTGATTCCAGCATAGAGAGCATTGCCGTAGTCCAGTCTGCTGTTGATGAGTGCGTGGGTAACGGTTTTCCTGGAATCGGGGGGGATACACTTGAATGTCTTGTGAAGTATGTGGAGGGTGTTGTAGCATGCGGAGGAAACAGCATTGATCTGGCAATTCATGGTCAGTGAAGAGTCAAGAATGATGCAGAGGATGCGTGCCTGGTCCGTTGGGGTGGGTGGGTTTCCGAGGGCGGGGGGCCACCAGGTGTTGTCCCATGCAGATGGGATGGAGCCAAGGATGAGGATTTCTGTTTTTTCCAAGTTGAGCTTCAGGCAGCTGTTGCTCAGCCAAGGAGCGACCCCTTTCATCCCTTCTTGGAAGTTGCGCCTGGTGATGTCGGGTTCCTTGGTGAGGGAGAGGATGAGCTGGGCATTGTTGCATAGGAGATGATGTTGAGTCCGTGGTTTCTGACAATGGTTGTGAGGGGGGCCATGTAGACGTTGAAGAGAGTGGGGCTAAGGGAGGATCCTTGGGGTACTCCACATCCGATCTCTGTCAGTTCTGAGAGGAAGGGCGGGAGTCTTATTCTCTGTGTTCTGCCTAAGAGGAAAGATCGTATCCAGTCTAATGCTTTTCCTTGGATGCCGGTGTCGTGGAGTCTGGTGGCTAGTGTGTGGTGGGAGACGGTGTCGAAGGCTGCCAATAGGTCCAGGAGGATGAGGGCTGCCATGTGGCCTTGGTCGAGGAGGGCGTGGATGTCGTCGGTGGCGGTGAGGAGGGTGGTCTCGGTGCTGTGGTTGCGGCGGAATCTGGATTGAGAGGTGTCTAGGATGCTGTTGGTTTCTATGAAGGGTGCTAGCTGGCTGTTGATAGCGTTTTCAATGACTTTGGTGGCAAAAGGAAGCAGTAAGATGGGCCTGACGTTCTTGAGGTCGGTTGGGTCTGCGGAGGGCTTCTTTGGAAAGGGATTTACTTTGTTGCACTTCCAGTTGTCGAGGAATGTGGTGGTCTCGAGGGAGCAGATGATAGTTCGGCGTAGCTTGGGTGTGATGGCGGACCTGTGGAAGATGTGCAGCGGGCAGGGGTCAGAAGGTGCTCTGGAGTGGATGCTCTTCATTGTCTTTAAGGTGTCTTCTGTTGTGAGAGGCATCCAGGTAAGAAGGGTCTGTTGGATGGCATCTTTGGGCAAGGGAGTTGCGGCGGTGCCGTGGTCTTGGTCATCGAAGTTGTCGTAGAGCGTCTTGATCTTGAGGTGAAAGAAGGCACTGATTTTGTTGCACAGCTTTTGGGAGGGAGGGACGTCGGTTGTTTCGCTGTTGGGTTTGGTGACTTCCTGTATGATGGCGAAGAGTTCCTTGGTGTTGTGGGCATTGGAAAGGATTCTGTCTTGGATGAAGTTTTTCCTTGTTGATTTGATGAGTTGGTGGTGTGCTGCAATGGCTGTTTTGTAGGTGGAGCATGCTTCTGGGGTTTTGCTGTTTCTCCACATGGTGTTTTGGAGGGGGGCAAGAGTATTGGCGCAGTTGGTGATCTATTGGTTGCTGTTGCTTGCCGCTGTGTTGGCATCTGTCGTAGTTGGGGGAGGAGTGCAGGTGAGGGCGTAGGTGAGGTGCTCTTCAGAAGCTTTGCTCCAGCTTCTGCATGGGAGGCAGCACGTGTGCATGTGTGCGCTGGGTTTCGTAAAGGAGAAGTGGATGCAGTGGTGGTCTGTCCAGAGCAGTTCCGTGATGTAGCTGAAGCAAACTTTGTTTCCTCCGGCAAAGATGGGGTTGAGTGTGTGTCCTGCTGTGTGAGAGGGAGTGGAGTTGCTTCAGTCCTATGTTGGTGAGGTTCTCCAGGTGGGCAGTGGTGTCGGGATCGCTGTGGTTGTCCAGGTGGAAGTTCAGGTCTCTGAGTAGTATGTAGTCCGTAGAGGCAAGGGCGTGGGGTGCGATGTGGTCGGTGATGACATTGATGAAGGGTGTTCGGGGTCCAGGAGGTCTGTGGGTGAGTGTTCCACGGAGCATCGTTCTGGGGTTGGGTTGGATCTGGAAGTGGATGTGTTCCATGAGGGGGGCGAGGCATTTTCTGAGTTGGTGGTTGTGAGTCGGAGGGAGCTTTTGTGGACGATGGTGAGGCCTCCTCCTGGGAGGTTGGGGAGGTCTTTTCTCAGGCTCTTGTATCCATCGGGGATGGCGGTTGCAATGTCGGGTGCGGAGCTGGTATTGGTCCAAGTCTCTAGGAGGAAGGCGACATCAGGCGCTTGAGTGTTGAGGAGGTCCCAGATTTCTATAGCATGTCTGTCCAGGAATCGTACGTTGAGGAGGATGCAGCTCAGTGGCTTGTGTGTGGTGGCGTCCGTCAGGTTGGGGGTAGCTGCCTGGGTCCAGAGGTGGGTGAAGGTGAGGCGGCAGTGTCGGCAGGAGGTTGGGCCTTGGGTGTTGCTCAGCGTTGAGAGTTGGCAGTTGTTGTTCCATCCGGGGTGAGTGCTTGGAGAGTGCTGGTCGGGGATGCGCACAGACGGGCTTGCCTTTGACGTGCCTTTGGCATGCCAGTGGCACGCCCGCTGCATGCGGCCGCACAGCAGCCGCCAATAAGTAGACATCGGGCAGGGTGAACAGCTGGGAGGTGGGAGTGACAAACTTGGGGGGAGGGGAAGCGGGGGCAGCAGCAGCGGCAAAGTGCGTGGAAAAAGGAGGCAGAGGAAAAGACGTGTGCAAAGTGCACTTTAGGCATTTCATGTCTTTAATCAGTAAATGTGTTGTGTATTATGAGTTTTAAAATGGTACTTCATCAACTGTATCACTTGTTCTCAACCACACTAATATTAATTCATAAGTTGACTAATGCAGACATTAACAACTGGGACCTAATGAATTAATCAATAACAACAAGTCCTACATTAATAGAACACATATGACCTCTTCTTACAATCATCTTTCGAATGATTCTACCTAAACAGACCTTTAAACACAGTTTGGACTCAAAACGTGTATGGTCAATACATTCACAATCTTTAAAACCATGAAAGCAGACATTAATCACACTGACGCAGCAGAATAGACAAGACAATTTTTTAAATATACAGCTTGACCTTGGTTATAAAGAGGTGAGTCGTTCTGTAAAAGTGATAATAATTCGGTGCATCATTACCGATCAATTGATTTATGAAAATTTGTTCAATCAGAAGGGCTTTAGAATTAATGCTATTGAATGTTTTTTTCAATGATCTAGCATGTTAATATTTTCATTGTCTGGGCTTCTGAGGGATTTTCACTTTTTGTTCAAATTCTGGCATTAGTATTTGTTTTGAATGTGGTTGGAGGTGGAGTAAACATGTATGAATGTTGTGTTATTGCGCTGATTACATCAGCTCTACAGGAATGTACCTGTCAATTTCCTTTAAAAAGATCAATAAGGTATCTGTGTGACTGAAATCTTTTTAGGTGGGGTTCAGGATAGACTGGGAAAGACGCAGAGGGTGCGGATTTACTGTAATCCTGTCAGTCATCCCAAATCTGTTTGATCCTAGAGTTGTGCTTTTTTAAACTCTTACAGAACATGTAACTGCTGCTTGTGAGGAGGGCTAGTCTTCAATATACATGACCTGAATTGGCTAAAGGTAAGTTCTGTGGTTAAATAATCACAAACAAACTGTCAGTAATCCCTATGGTGCTTATCTAAGATTGGTGTGTTTTATTCTGAAAGTCCCTCATACCAACAACACAGTGTATGCTAAACCTGTGTTAGCCCATAGGCGAACTGTAATCATGAAGGGTAGTATTGCTATCCTCATAATTTTTTTTAAAACAATTTAAATTAGCTTATCTGTGTCAGGAGCCTTCACAAGGCTGGATGTGCCATTTGAGTATGCCAAATTATCTATCCTATTTATTCCCTCATTGTGAGTGGCCAGTACATAGTCATGATAATCCCCACCTGCAGTTAATGGTACAAGGGATATGGTAACTCAGGAGGTACGGAAAATCCACCTTATTATAAGATGGACCCTGAGTGCCCACTGATGCAGCAGAAGCGGTGGGGGTTTTTATTACCATATGTCCCACACCAACCTTTACAATACTAGTGAAAACGTAACTCTAATGACGGGCCCATAAGTCATTATTATTCCTAGTAATAATAACAAAGGTCCTCCGACGGATCTTTGGTAGAGCTAAAAGGGACTAAGTAATGAAATTTGGAGAGCTATTCCCTCACGAGGACCTGTAATGAAGAAACATAAACAACAATATTCATCATATATTTATCAGAAATAAACCATAACACGTGAAATAAAGACAGACACTATTCTTTCTATTATTTTGTCTTTGTTATTTCAGAAATATGAATGGTCAATCACAAGTGCAAACTGTAAATTATCATTCTTAGTTCTCAGTTACAGATTAAATCACCACAAACATTACAAGATAAATGATTCAAACTCGCAAAACAAATCAGGTATAGAGGAGGGAGAGGGAGAGAATTAAAGCATTCAGTAAAACAGTTCGCTCACCAAGATGAGGAAACTAATGCACAGGGTGCAAATAGTTCGGAAAGCTAACCCCACGGTCGTTAGGATATAGCTTGGGCAGCACCATCAGCCGATGATGTGCAAAGTCTCTAGGAAAGTTTTTCTCAGGATTTCAGTTAAATACACCAGTCAGAATATTCAGGAATCAGCACGGCATGCAGCATATCACGAACGCAGGACAGGTCACCGGGGTTGTGAATGAGCCGAAAAATATTTTCTCACCAAACTTTTCATAGTAGTGTTGTTACTTTGTTTCTGCTAAAATGTTTCTCTTCTATCCCACTACAAGCCTTTCTATTGGTCATTAACTACGGGGAGATAAATCTCATGACAGTGACTTTACAAATTTCTTTAAACATCCTTTGTCTAAAAGTTATAAAACTTCCTAGAGAGGAAAAGGAAAAACTACAGTTTCAATTATACAGAGCTTTGCAACTGTATCTTTCTAAGCTTCCTACAACCCTCGCCTAGACAGGAAAGAACTATACAGTTTTCTACATTCTAAGGAAGTATTAGTTATTTTTTCTTCAAGGGCAGAAAGCATAGGAGCACGGTAGCACATCCCCTAACAAACATTTGCTGAGGCCTACATTATTTTAGCAAAAAGAGAGAACAATAATTTCTAAAGCCTACATAACTTTCACGAAGAAATAAGCTCTTTCTCGTGCTTGCAGTTGTTTAATCCTGCAGTTCATGAAACATAAAAACATTTCAATTAGACAGACAGGATAATAATTATTTCTTTCTCATTCATTAATTATTAATCATTTTTCTTTATACTGAGTTCACTATTTATATTATTTCTGCTAACAAATATGTGCACATTTGGCACATTCTTCTTTCGTATCTTCTAATAATTTTAAGTTTAGTATTTTGTTTTTCACACACGTTAGTAATTTATTTTAAAACAGACATATGGGTGGATTTTCTTTGAGCAGATTTTATTTACCAAAATCGTGCTCCATCACCACTAAGACATGAAGAATTTCAGACGAAATAAATAAATTTAGCTCCAAATTCCCGGTTATTCTTCATTTGGGGCTGGACTTTCACACAGAGAGTCTGGCTGATTTTAGCAGCTAAAGTCTATTACTAAAGAGATCGACACTGTTTCGGCGGATCTCATAATTCTAATGGGGCCGGTAACTATGGTTACCAGCCCCTTAGGAATAAGGATGCTGCCTTTAATGTTATCCTTAGTAATAAACTGTTCAATACTTTTAGATAGTATTAGGAATTTAAAACTATGCATTACTATGTTTTAAGCTGAATTCCAGGGTCGGACAGGCCTTTTTTTCCACCGGGCATTTACCAGGTCGGCTGAAGCCCTTTGAGGGCAGGCATGTAGAGGCTTCAAGAGTGAGAAAGATAGGGAGGGAGGGTGTAGCTAGAGAGAAAACGATCGGAGAGGGAAAAGAGATACCTGAGCCTGAAAGAGCAAAAGGATGGATGGATGGAAAAAGATGGGCTGCACAAGGAGATGGTGGGACAGGGGCTGGATAAGCAATTTTGCTTCAACAGTCCCACTCTGCAAATTATTTTCCATGATATTACTTGATGAGTAGCATAAGATCTGTATTTTGATGCCATTATTTATTTCTGATATATATTAGTAAATTACTAACTATTAAAAAAAAGAGTCCTGTCCTTAAGCCCTTAACAGTTTTGTTACTTGGAGCATGCGATGTTCGGCATGTAAGTCTGCATCTTATCTTAATTGTTTTCAACTCACCTGCATCTCATCCTAGGGATCCTGCTGCTCCATTGGCATAACCACGACTTCTAGCCAATGTGAAAAAAAACGCAAATCTGGAATTAGTTTCCTTAATAAAACTGCCCTTTTAGTCAAACATTAGACACTTCTTAAGGCTGGGTCCGACTGTTAGCATAATATTTTTCCCAGTAGCAAATGTGATCTTGAGAACCAGATGGAGATGATTTCCTAATTGTAATTGCACGTCCTGCTCATCTTTCTGAACTTTGTTGAAGATGAAAATAGAAATATCGTAGCTTCACGAGTTTTCACGTTAGTAAATGATGTATTCTTCCAATTTGTTACGCTGTTTAATATAAAACGAATCGCTATCTTTTGAATTGCCTTGAAAATTGACACTAAATTTCAGGTTTAAAAGCCAATACTTTCTAAAATCACAATACATTTTCTAGACGACCTTTCACCTCAGTACTCACTGAGGGGTCGATTCCGATCCTGGCCGGAAGCGCACCTAACAGTATTCGTCCGGAAAAAAAAACAGCCGAATGCGTGTTTCCCGACCGATTCGAACATTCGTCCGGACGATGCGTATAACAACCCAGTTTCCGAGCGAGCCGTACTTACCCAATTCAGCTCCTGTTCCCCGCCCGAGCCTGATCCGTAAACGCCGAATCGAGTCGTATGGAGGCAAATACACAGCACCTTCCGGCCGGACGAGTACGATGCGCACTCCGTACGCATCGAACCCATCGCTACGTCCGGGACGTTTGAGCATCCGGGCGAGCCGTACATAAGCTCCGTTTCGCGCCACAAGACGATCCACGGCTACGAGACGAACAAGCCTGCTACGAGTATGACTCGAAGACACGAGAAACCCGAACGAGACGATCCAAGCATGAATCCCATTGCGCAGGTCCTACCTATACTCTACATCTATTACCGGGACCGGCACGGACGTGTACGGCACAGACGGAAAGTCAAACACCAACAATACAAACAAACGACACGTACCCGAAATATGTCACACACACATAGGGATGCACAAATGACGTACACTAGCAACAGCAGAACCATAGGGGTGGGATGGCCATCACCAATGCCATACACACCCATAGGGGGCTGGATGCCTGCCACTACCACCACCCCACTCAGGGGGCTGGATGCCTGTCACTACTACCATCCCCACCCTTAGGGGGATGGATGCCTACCACTACCACCACCCCTACTCAGGGGGCCTGGATGCCTACTACTACCACCACCCCTACTCAGGGGGCTGGATGCCTGCCACCACCACCACCCCTACTCAGGGGGCCTGGATGCCTACCACTACCACCACCCCTACTCAGGGGGCTGGATGCCTGCCACTACCACTACCCCTACTCAGGGGGGCTGGATGCCCATCACTACTACCATCCCCACCCTTAGGGGCTGGATGCCTGCCACTACCACCACCCCACTCAGGGGTGGCTGGATGCCTGTCACTACTACCATCCCCACCCTTAGGGGGATGGATGCCTACCACTACCACCACCCCTACTCAGGGGGGCTTGGATGCCTACCACTACCACCACCCCTACTCAGGGGGGGCTGGATGCCTGCCACTACCACCACCCCTACTCAGGGGGGGCTGGATGCCTGCCACTACCACCACCCCACTCAGGGGGTGCTGGATGCCTGTCACCACTACCATCCCCACCCTCAGGCGGCTGGATGCCGACCACTACCACCATCCCTACTCAGGGGGGCTGGATGCCTGTCACTACTACCATCCCCACTCTTAGGGGGATGGATGCCCATCACTACTACCATCCCCACTCATAGGGGGCTGGATGCCTACCACTACCACCACCCCTACTCAGGGGGGGCTGGATGCCTGCCACTACCACCACCCCACTCAGGGGGTGCTGGATGCCTGTCACCACTACCATCCCCACCCTCAGGGGCTGGATGCCTACCACTACCACCACCCCTACTCAGGGGGGCTGGATGCCTGCCACTACCTCCACCCCTACTCATAGGACGGGTAATGCATGACACAACCAGCATACTCCCACATAAGGAATGTCTGAAAATTACATCCCCCCAACACCATGACAAGCGTGTGTAGTCTGTGACAAATGCCTACAACACTGAACATGACATTGAACATACAATGTGACCCCCTAGCACATGTGTCACACATAAATGTGTGTGGCCTCCACAATGCAAGCCGACCATGGCCACTGTGGCAATGGGGTTGAACACCCCATCACCACAGCGACCAAAAGGTAGGTGTGGGGTCCATAGCTGATGCACCTTTTGAACAGTGTGGCAATGGGGCCCAAACCCCATCACCACAGTGACCAAAAGGGAAGTGTGGGGTCCATAGCTGATGCACCTTTTGAACAGTGCGATACAAAAGGGGATGATGGACGGAACGTTTGAGCCAATCAAACACTCACCCCCAGTCAACTGATCTGGGTTTAATCCATCATCATTCTTTAGCTCACTCCACCACCCCAGTTCAGACATGGCCATATGCAAATCAGTCTGACCCTGTGCCTCATGGGAACAGTCCAGCCCGAACTGCCAAGCCATGTCTTCCCTGGACCGGAAACAAGCATCCTAGGACCGGTTTCTGGCATTCCAGCCGTCATCAGCCAGGCTTGCTTGAATCCAGTGGCAAAGTGAGCAAGGGACCCACGTCTGGGCATACCCCCGCCAACTTAGGGCGAACAAAGCGATACAAAAGGGGATGATGGACGGAACGCTTGAGCCAATCAAACACTCACCCCCAGTCAACTGATCTGGGTTTAATCCATCATCATTCTTTAGCTCACTCCACCACCCCAGTTCAGACATGGCCATATGCAAATCAGTCTGACCCTGTGCCTCATGGGAACAGTCCAGCCCGAACTGCCAAGCCATGTCTTCCCTGGACCGGAAACAAGCATCCTAGGACCGGTTTCTGGCATTCCAGCCGTCATCAGCCAGGATTGCTTGAATCCAGTGGCAAAGTGAGCAAGGGACCCACGTCTGGGCATACCCCCGCCAACTTAGGGCGAACAAAGCGATACAAAAGGGGATGATGGACGGAACGCTTGAGCCAATCAAACACTCACCCCCAGTCAACTGATCTGGGTTTAATCCATCATCATTCTTTAGCTCACTCCACCACCCCAGTTCAGACATGGCCATATGCAAATCAGTCTGACCCTGTGCCTCATGGGAACAGTCCAGCCCGAACTGCCAAGCCATGTCTTCCCTGGACCGGAAACAAGCATCCTAGGACCGGTTTCTGGCATTCCAGCCGTCATCAGCCAGGCTTGCTTGAATCCAGTGGCAAAGTGAGCAAGGGACCCACGTCTGGGCATACCCCCGCCAACTTAGGGCGAACAAAGCGATACAAAAGGGGATGATGGACGGAACGTTTGAGCCAATCAAACACTGACCCCCAGTCAACTGATCTGGGTTTAATCCATCATCATTCTTTAGCTCACTCCACCACCCCAGTTCAGACATGGCCATATGCAAATCAGTCTGACCCTGTGCCTCATGGGAACAGTCCAGCCCGAACTGCCAAGCCATGTCTTCCCTGGACCGGAAACAAGCATCCTAGGACCGGTTTCTGGCATTCCAGCCGTCATCAGCCAGGCTTGCTTGAATCCAGTGGCAAAGTGAGCAAGGGACCCACGTCTGGGCATACCCCCGCCAACTTAGGGCGAACAAAGCGATACAAAAGGGGATGATGGACGGAACGCTTGAGCCAATCAAACACTCACCCCCAGTCAACTGATCTGGGTTTAATCCATCATCATTCTTTAGCTCACTCCACCACCCCAGTTCAGACATGGCCATATGCAAATCAGTCTGACCCTGTGCCTCATGGGAACAGTCCAGCCCGAACTGCCAAGCCATGTCTTCCCTGGACCGGAAACAAGCATCCTAGGACCGGTTTCTGGCATTCCAGCCGTCATCAGCCAGGCTTGCTTGAATCCAGTGGCAAAGTGAGCAAGGGACCCACGTCTGGGCATACCCCCGCCAACTTAGGGCGAACAAAGCGATACAAAAGGGGATGATGGATGGAACGTTTGAGCCAATCAAACACTCACCCCCAGTCAACTGATCTGGGTTTAATCCATCATCATTCTTTAGCTCACTCCACCACCCCAGTTCAGACATGGCCATATGCAAATCAGTCTGACCCTGTGCCTCATGGGAACAGTCCAGCCCGAACTGCCAAGCCATGTCTTCCCTGGACCGGAAACAAGCATCCTAGGACCGGTTTCTGGCATTCCAGCCGTCATCAGCCAGGCTTGCTTGAATCCAGTGGCAAAGTGAGCAAGGGACCCACGTCTGGGCATACCCCCGCCAACTTAGGGCGAACAAAGCGATACAAAAGGGGATGATGGACGGAACCTTTGAGCCAATCAAACACTCACCCCCAGTCAACTGATCTGGGTTTAATCCATCATCATTCTTTAGCTCACTCCACCACCCCAGTTCAGACATGGCCATATGCAAATCAGTCTGACCCTGTGCCTCATGGGAACAGTCCAGCCCGAACTGCCAAGCCATGTCTTCCCTGGACCGGAAACAAGCATCCTAGGACCGGTTTCTGGCATTCCAGCCGTCATCAGCCAGGCTTGCTTGAATCCAGTGGCAAAGTGAGCAAGGGACCCACGTCTGGGCATACCCCCGCCAACTTAGGGCGAACAAAGCGATACAAAAGGGGATGATGGACGGAACGTTTGAGCCAATCAAACACTCACCCCCAGTCAACTGATCTGGGTTTAATCCATCATCATTCTTTAGCTCACTCCACCACCCCAGTTCAGACATGGCCATATGCAAATCAGTCTGACCCTGTGCCTCATGGGAACAGTCCAGCCCGAACTGCCAAGCCATGTCTTCCCTGGACCGGAAACAAGCATCCTAGGACCGGTTTCTGGCATTCCAGCCGTCATCAGCCAGGCTTGCTTGAATCCAGTGGCAAAGTGAGCAAGGGACCCACGTCTGGGCATACCCCCGCCAACTTAGGGCGAACAAAGCGATACAAAAGGGGATGATGGACGGAACGTTTGAGCCAATCAAACACTCACCCCCAGTCAACTGATCTGGGTTTAATCCATCATCATTCTTTAGCTCACTCCACCACCCCAGTTCAGACATGGCCATATGCAAATCAGTCTGACCCTGTGCCTCATGGGAACAGTCCAGCCCGAACTGCCAAGCCATGTCTTCCCTGGACCGGAAACAAGCATCCTAGGACCGGTTTCTGGCATTCCAGCCGTCATCAGCCAGGATTGCTTGAATCCAGTGGCAAAGTGAGCAAGGGACCCACGTCTGGGCATACCCCCGCCAACTTAGGGCGAACAAAGCGATACAAAAGGGGATGATGGACGGAACGCTTGAGCCAATCAAACACTCACCCCCAGTCAACTGATCTGGGTTTAATCCATCATCATTCTTTAGCTCACTCCACCACCCCAGTTCAGACATGGCCATATGCAAATCAGTCTGACCCTGTGCCTCATGGGAACAGTCCAGCCCGAACTGCCAAGCCATGTCTTCCCTGGACCGGAAACAAGCATCCTAGGACCGGTTTCTGGCATTCCAGCCGTCATCAGCCAGGCTTGCTTGAATCCAGTGGCAAAGTGAGCAAGGGACCCACGTCTGGGCATACCCCCGCCAACTTAGGGCGAACAAAGCGATACAAAAGGGGATGATGGACGGAACGCTTGAGCCAATCAAACACTGACCCCCAGTCAACTGATCTGGGTTTAATCCATCATCATTCTTTAGCTCACTCCACCACCCCAGTTCAGACATGGCCATATGCAAATCAGTCTGACCCTGTGCCTCATGGGAACAGTCCAGCCCGAACTGCCAAGCCATGTCTTCCCTGGACCGGAAACAAGCATCCTAGGACCGGTTTCTGGCATTCCAGCCGTCATCAGCCAGGCTTGCTTGAATCCAGTGGCAAAGTGAGCAAGGGACCCACGTCTGGGCATACCCCCGCCAACTTAGGGCGAACAAAGCGATACAAAAGGGGATGATGGACGGAACGCTTGAGCCAATCAAACACTCACCCCCAGTCAACTGATCTGGGTTTAATCCATCATCATTCTTTAGCTCACTCCACCACCCCAGTTCAGACATGGCCATATGCAAATCAGTCTGACCCTGTGCCTCATGGGAACAGTCCAGCCCGAACTGCCAAGCCATGTCTTCCCTGGACCGGAAACAAGCATCCTAGGACCGGTTTCTGGCATTCCAGCCGTCATCAGCCAGGCTTGCTTGAATCCAGTGGCAAAGTGAGCAAGGGACCCACGTCTGGGCATACCCCCGCCAACTTAGGGCGAACAAAGCGATACAAAAGGGGATGATGGATGGAACGCTTGAGCCAATCAAACACTCACCCCCAGTCAACTGATCTGGGTTTAATCCATCATCATTCTTTAGCTCACTCCACCACCCCAGTTCAGACATGGCCATATGCAAATCAGTCTGACCCTGTGCCTCATGGGAACAGTCCAGCCCGAACTGCCAAGCCATGTCTTCCCTGGACCGGAAACAAGCATCCTAGGACCGGTTTCTGGCATTCCAGCCGTCATCAGCCAGGCTTGCTTGAATCCAGTGGCAAAGTGAGCAAGGGACCCACGTCTGGGCATACCCCCGCCAACTTAGGGCGAACAAAGCGATACAAAAGGGGATGATGGACGGAACCTTTGAGCCAATCAAACACTCACCCCCAGTCAACTGATCTGGGTTTAATCCATCATCATTCTTTAGCTCACTCCACCACCCCAGTTCAGACATGGCCATATGCAAATCAGTCTGACCCTGTGCCTCATGGGAACAGTCCAGCCCGAACTGCCAAGCCATGTCTTCCCTGGACCGGAAACAAGCATCCTAGGACCGGTTTCTGGCATTCCAGCCGTCATCAGCCAGGCTTGCTTGAATCCAGTGGCAAAGTGAGCAAGGGACCCACGTCTGGGCATACCCCCGCCAACTTAGGGCGAACAAAGCGATACAAAAGGGGATGATGGACGGAACGCTTGAGCCAATCAAACACTCACCCCCAGTCAACTGATCTGGGTTTAATCCATCATCATTCTTTAGCTCACTCCACCACCCCAGTTCAGACATGGCCATATGCAAATCAGTCTGACCCTGTGCCTCATGGGAACAGTCCAGCCCGAACTGCCAAGCCATGTCTTCCCTGGACCGGAAACAAGCATCCTAGGACCGGTTTCTGGCATTCCAGCCGTCATCAGCCAGGCTTGCTTGAATCCAGTGGCAAAGTGAGCAAGGGACCCACGTCTGGGCATACCCCCGCCAACTTAGGGCGAACAAAGCGATACAAAAGGGGATGATGGACGGAACGTTTGAGCCAATCAAACACTCACCCCCAGTCAACTGATCTGGGTTTAATCCATCATCATTCTTTAGCTCACTCCACCACCCCAGTTCAGACATGGCCATATGCAAATCAGTCTGACCCTGTGCCTCATGGGAACAGTCCAGCCCGAACTGCCAAGCCATGTCTTCCTGGACCGGAAACAAGCATCCTAGGACCGGTTTCTGGCATTCCAGCCGTCATCAGCCAGGCTTGCTTGAATCCAGTGGCAAAGTGAGCAAGGGACCCACGTCTGGGCATACCCCCGCCAACTTAGGGCGAACAAAGCGATACAAAAGGGGATGATGGACGGAACGCTTGAGCCAATCAAACACTCACCCCCAGTCAACTGATCTGGGTTTAATCCATCATCATTCTTTAGCTCACTCCACCACCCCAGTTCAGACATGGCCATATGCAAATCAGTCTGACCCTGTGCCTCATGGGAACAGTCCAGCCCGAACTGCCAAGCCATGTCTTCCCTGGACCGGAAACAAGCATCCTAGGACCGGTTTCTGGCATTCCAGCCGTCATCAGCCAGGATTGCTTGAATCCAGTGGCAAAGTGAGCAAGGGACCCACGTCTGGGCATACCCCCGCCAACTTAGGGCGAACAAAGCGATACAAAAGGGGATGATGGACGGAACGCTTGAGCCAATCAAACACTCACCCCCAGTCAACTGATCTGGGTTTAATCCATCATCATTCTTTAGCTCACTCCACCACCCCAGTTCAGACATGGCCATATGCAAATCAGTCTGACCCTGTGCCTCATGGGAACAGTCCAGCCCGAACTGCCAAGCCATGTCTTCCCTGGACCGGAAACAAGCATCCTAGGACCGGTTTCTGGCATTCCAGCCGTCATCAGCCAGGCTTGCTTGAATCCAGTGGCAAAGTGAGCAAGGGACCCACGTCTGGGCATACCCCCGCCAACTTAGGGCGAACAAAGCGATACAAAAGGGGATGATGGACGGAACGTTTGAGCCAATCAAACACTCACCCCCAGTCAACTGATCTGGGTTTAATCCATCATCATTCTTTAGCTCACTCCACCACCCCAGTTCAGACATGGCCATATGCAAATCAGTCTGACCCTGTGCCTCATGGGAACAGTCCAGCCCGAACTGCCAAGCCATGTCTTCCCTGGACCGGAAACAAGCATCCTAGGACCGGTTTCTGGCATTCCAGCCGTCATCAGCCAGGCTTGCTTGAATCCAGTGGCAAAGTGAGCAAGGGACCCACGTCTGGGCATACCCCCGCCAACTTAGGGCGAACAAAGCGATACAAAAGGGGATGATGGACGGAACGTTTGAGCCAATCAAACACTCACCCCCAGTCAACTGATCTGGGTTTAATCCATCATCATTCTTTAGCTCACTCCACCACCCCAGTTCAGACATGGCCATATGCAAATCAGTCTGACCCTGTGCCTCATGGGAACAGTCCAGCCCGAACTGCCAAGCCATGTCTTCCCTGGACCGGAAACAAGCATCCTAGAACCAGTTTCTGGCATTCCAGCCGTCATCAGCCAGGCTTGCTTGAATCCAGTGGCAAAGTGAGCAAGGGACCCACGTCTGGGCATACCCCCGCCAACTTAGGGCGAACAAAGCGATACAAAAGGGGATGATGGACGGAACGCTTGAGCCAATCAAACACTCACCCCCAGTCAACTGATCTGGGTTTAATCCATCATCATTCTTTAGCTCACTCCACCACCCCAGTTCAGACATGGCCATATGCAAATCAGTCTGACCCTGTGCCTCATGGGAACAGTCCAGCCCGAACTGCCAAGCCATGTCTTCCCTGGACCGGAAACAAGCATCCTAGGACCGGTTTCTGGCATTCCAGCCGTCATCAGCCAGGCTTGCTTGAATCCAGTGGCAAAGTGAGCAAGGGACCCACGTCTGGGCATACCCCGCCAACTTAGGGCGAACAAAGCGATACAAAAGGGATGATGGACGGAACGCTTGAGCCAATCAAACACTCACCCCCAGTCAACTGATCTGGGTTTAATCCATCATCATTCTTTAGCTCACTCCACCACCCCAGTTCAGACATGGCCATATGCAAATCAGTCTGACCCTGTGCCTCATGGGAACAGTCCAGCCCGAACTGCCAAGCCATGTCTTCCCTGGACCGGAAACAAGCATCCTAGGACCGGTTTCTGGCATTCCAGCCATCATCAGCCAGGCTTGCTTGAATCCAGTGGCAAAGTGAGCAAGGGACCCACGTCTGGGCATACCCCCGCCAACTTAGGGCGAACAAAGCGATACAAAAGGGGATGATGGACGGAACGCTTGAGCCAATCAAACACTCACCCCCAGTCAACTGATCTGGGTTTAATCCATCATCATTCTTTAGCTCACTCCACCACCCCAGTTCAGACATGGCCATATGCAAATCAGTCTGACCCTGTGCCTCATGGGAACAGTCCAGCCCGAACTGCCAAGCCATGTCTTCCCTGGACCGGAAACAAGCATCCTAGGACCGGTTTCTGGCATTCCAGCCGTCATCAGCCAGGCTTGCTTGAATCCAGTGGCAAAGTGAGCAAGGGACCCACATCTGGGCATACCCCGCCAACTTAGGGCGAACAAAGCGATACAAAAGGGGATGATGGACGGAACGCTTGAGCCAATCAAACACTCACCCCCAGTCAACTGATCTGGGTTTAATCCATCATCATTCTTTAGCTCACTCCACCACCCCAGTTCAGACATGGCCATATGCAAATCAGTCTGACCCTGTGCCTCATGGGAACAGTCCAGCCCGAACTGCCAAGCCATGTCTTCCCTGGACCGGAAACAAGCATCCTAGGACCGGTTTCTGGCATTCCAGCCGTCATCAGCCAGGCTTGCTTGAATCCAGTGGCAAAGTGAGCAAGGGACCCACGTCTGGGCATACCCCGCCAACTTAGGGCGAACAAAGCGATACAAAAGGGGATGATGGACAGAACGTTTGAGCCAATCAAACACTCACCCCCAGTCAACTGATCTGGGTTTAATCCATCATCATTCTTTAGCTCACTCCACCACCCCAGTTCAGACATGGCCATATGCAAATCAGTCTGACCCTGTGCCTCATGGGAACAGTCCAGCCCGAACTGCCAAGCCATGTCTTCCCTGGACCGGAAACAAGCATCCTAGGACCGGTTTCTGGCATTCCAGCCGTCATCAGCCAGGCTTGCTTGAATCCAGTGGCAAAGTGAGCAAGGGACCCACGTCTGGGCATACCCCGCCAACTTAGGGCGAACAAAGCGATACAAAGGGGATGATGGACGGAACGCTTGAGCCAATCAAACACTCACCCCCAGTCAACTGATCTGGGTTTAATCCATCATCATTCTTTAGCTCACTCCACCACCCCAGTTCAGACATGGCCATATGCAAATCAGTCTGACCCTGTGCCTCATGGGAACAGTCCAGCCCGAACTGCCAAGCCATGTCTTCCCTGGGCCGGAAACAAGTATCCTAGGACCGGTTTCTGGCATTCCAGCCGTCATCAGCCAGTGTGGCAATGGGGCCCAAAGCCCCATCACCACAGTGACCAAGAGGGAAGTGTGGGGTCCATAGCTGATGCACCTTTTGAACAGTGTGGCAATGGGGCCCAAAGCCCCATCACC